>JAWWEW010000006.1:23503473-23579820 GCA_035583185.1 Anabacerthia variegaticeps | reverse complement strand
GCTTCATGTGGCTCCTGACCCCTTCCTTCGGCATCTCTCAGGTGCCTCAGGACACCTGCCCTCCCCTCAGGTGCCTCCAGACCTCCCTCCCCACCCATCAGGTGCCTCAGGACACCTGCCTACCCCTCAGGTGCCTCAGGACCTCCCTCTCCCCACCTCCTTCAGGTACCTCAGGACGTCCCTCCACACCCCTCAGGTCCCTCTAGAGCTCCCTATTCACCCCTCAGGTGCCTCTGGCTCTCCCTCTCCCCTCCCCTCAGGTGCCTCCAGAGCTCCCTCAGGTACCTCAGGACACCTGCCCTCCCCTCAGGTGCCTCAAAGCTCCTCCCCAGGAGCTGCAGCCCAGCCCCAGCTCGTCCTTCCCTCACGACCCGCCGACCCTGCAGCATTTTTGACAAGAACAGGGTGATTTTTGCGCTCCACGCCCTGTTTCAGGAGGGTGAGGTGCTGGGGGGCAGAGGACAGAGGTGAGCTTCAATTGTCTCCTCAGTTTAATCACTCGGCTCATAATCAGCTGGAGGTGGTGGTATTAAATGTTGTTCTGAGTAATCTTCTGATAATGGCCAGGATGATTTTCCTATGTAAATACTAACAGTCAAGTTCATTTGCTGATTGTTTCCCCTGCCAATTAGCAGCGTTGCTTAATTCACGCCTATCTCAGCTTATGCAGAAAAGTGCAAGAGTTGCTTCATTTCTTTTCCACACCCAGATGGATAGAGGTACTTTTTGTAATGTACATTACATATAAGCCTGTACCCATAACAGTGGTTTGGTTGGGGGTTTTCTGTTGAGTTTTTTGTTTGTATTTTGTTGTTGTTTGTTTTTGTTGGTTTGTTGTTTTGTTTTGGGTTGGGTTTTTTTTTCCTTTGGTTGTTTTGGTTTAGTTTGAGGGTTTTTTGTGGAAAGATGTATTGCTGCCTTTCTTCAAGTGTTAGCTGTGTTTTTTTCTCTGCCATTATCAAAGCAGCCTATTTGCTTATCAGTTTCCTTCCTTGAGCCTCTGACCAGTGGTGAATTAAGTCAGTTTAAGACATTTTTTCAAGTTATTCTGGGAGACTTCAGCTTGTCCCTGGCAGGGTAACAGAGTAATCTGATTTTTTTTAAATCTGAGGCCTAGTAGTCAGTCGCCTCTGCCTGTTATCTTCATACTTTAATTTGGGGTATGCCCCTTCTTCGCCTCCCACTGAGGATATTGGCTGAGGCAGGACCAAAAGTGGCTTTGATGGGTAGAGTGAGACACAGGGCAAAGTTCTGTTGTCCAGATAGTTTTATGCATCTTCTGAACCTTCTGAGATCTTATTTTCCTCTCCCAAATCTCACAAGTTTCTGAAGTTTCACTGATCTGGTCTCGGTGTGGTTTGTCTTACAGAATCAATCTTTTTCTCAGTGTTACTGCTCTTCATCAGTAAAGTTCTTTTCAGTAACAGTAAGAAGACCTCTGAGATGCACTTACCTCACCAAATGAACCAGGTTTTCAGCTTTCTTATTACTGGAACTGAGAACTGAATGTTCTGGATTAATTAAGTTTAGCGTGCTCAAATTCCTCCCTTGTATACCAAGTGAAATTTAATAGAGCACTGTTACTTATCAGTTTACCAATTTTGGGAAGCATCTGGTTTTCACCCTGTTGTTTCACAGTCCCTGAGAAGGCTGACAGTAAAGATACCCTTACCAGGGCTCTTTTGTGGGGGAACTCAATAGGACTGTACTTGCTGGGCCTTCATTTTAGCTGCTGGTAACTCACTTGCTTACCTTGCTCTTGCACTTTTCTGAATGCTCTCTTTCCCCTTAACTATCACCTCTAGCAAGTATTGCAGGCAATTTAATCCCTTCTGATGAAATATCTTCATGGGGTTGTTTTTGTGCTTTTGTATCCCTCTGCTTTTCCTGATAAAAAATTAAAAAAAATTAATTTGCCACCTTTTCCACAGATTATGTCTTTGATACTCAGTTCTTCATACAAAGTGGAGTCAGGAAGGCTTTCTCTTACAGAAAAGGGTATTTCAGACAACTGTCTGTGTTCGTAGTTGATTAATCCAAAGCTGTGGCCATGTCACAAGCCTTTTTGAAGTGCACAGCAGATTCTGCCAGCCTGCAACACGGCTGCCAAATAGAACCTCCTCTTGTCTTTGTGGCTTGTTCCATCAGAACTCAGGCAAGGCCATGGACCTCCTGAGAAGCATCCCCTTTCCTAAACATAAAAGGAACTATCCAGGGTAAACCCAAGGCTTTAATCAGGGTTTTTGCTGCTGTTAAGGCACCAAGGACTGTTTCAGTGCTGGTAGGGCAGTCCTTCAGTTCTTGTTTGTATGAAGTACAGCAACATGCCCTGTCTGATAAATAGGAGGTTGTAGGATTCTTGCTTACAATGACCTGCAGTAAAAATTGATATGTAAACTATTACTCAAAGTTAAAAGAAAGTTGCTTATTAGAGACTGAGATTCTTCAAGATGTACATGGAATAACGAGTCTTAGAGATGAGTTAGATACAGGAATTACAGGGTGAAATTCTCTGATTTATTCTGCGGGAGGCCGGGTGATCATCATAGTCTCTTCTAGTCTTAAAATGCAGTCATATTTAGAGTGGTTTGCTTTAGTGTGCCAGAGAGATTGAGAGGTTTGCTTTACTGTACCAGAAAATACAATCTGCTGTAACTGTCACAAGAATGTCATTTGCTATCAAAGTAGCACAAAAAAAGAAAAAGCAGAACATATGAACCATTTACATAATCAGGCTGGTTTATTTGGACAATGCTGGAAGGAAATTTAGTAGAGCAGGTTTAGACATGCTAAAAATAACAGTTGCTGAAAATGTCTTGCCCCTGAAAGATGTTGAACCAGGTCCAGAGTTTGCTCACTTGATTAAGACAGTCTTGACAGGCAAATGAAGTGAATTCCTGTGTGGGAAGGTGGCATAAGGTATGGATACATTGCAAATGGAATGGCCATTATCTGGCTTTTCAGAGCACATTATCAGCTAAAGAGCCCTTTTTCTTAGGACACTGCTTTTGTTTCTGGTGTTAGCTTGTGGGTTAGAGCTGGTACCTTCCTATGATTTGTTAAGTTCCTAAAGTAGAAGTGTTAGAGGTCAAAAGCAGGTGTGTTGTATTTCCAAGCGGCGTTAGCAGATGTCATCAATATATTTACATTTACTACCAGTCTGATGTCTTTGTATTTGATATTTGAAAATTTCCTGCCTGAGCTTTGCACAAGTATTTTGTTATATATTTCTAATGTTCAAAAACAGCAGTCAAGAGAGTTTCAGTGCTCTGGAATTCTGTAGTTATCATAATGCAGATAAACAACCAAGCTGGAAGAATCCAGTTGTAGCACAGATTAGAGGAAATAGTCATGCTTAGAAAACTGCCAGTTACTTCTGACCAGAGTAAAGATTTAGGGTCATAAAGTCCTCCTGTGTGCTGTCCTTCAGAGACAACCAGATATTACGAACAACATTTAAACTCTTACCAATGTTGACTATTATTAGCCATTAGTTCTTTTATCAGCGTTCTTTTACAGGTGCATATGTTAACTTGTAATTGCTCCATTATTTTTGCCTCCAAATTATTAAAGGATATCCCCTTGGAATCTGCTGTGTTTTATTGATGCAGAAAAGTTATGTGTGAAGGAAGATTTCTATGAATAAGAATAGAGCATAAGAATGTGACTTTTTTCCTATGTAAAAATTTCCTCCTTTCTCAAATACTCTGTTAGACACTTTAGAAAAGGAGTGCGAGTTAAATTCTTCAAAACATTTAATAAATACAGCTGCCAAAAGCTCTCAGCTCCAACAGTTCTTTTGTTAGACCCTGAAGCCTGCTTTTGGTTCTTCTGTGGATCTCTGTGTTGCACATGGACACTGAGCAAGTCAAAGGAGGCAGGACAGACATGGAAATATGTGATGGAGATACAGAACATCTGGAAAGGCCGTTTCAAAGCTAAAGAATGACACAGGAGTTCTTTAATAATATCTAACTGCAAGAAGGAAATACTTCTGCGCTGACTTTTCTGGGGGAGATGTTTTTGTTGCTGTTTTATAACCAGGAAGATGTTTTATCTGCGTTTCCCCCTACTCAATGTGGTTTCTGTCTTATCACTCAGATCAGGGGAGGTTTGCAGCCGAGCAGAGATGAAAGAGCTTCATTGGCAGCTA
The DNA here is from genome assembly GCA_035583185.1 of Anabacerthia variegaticeps. Lineage (NCBI taxonomy): Eukaryota > Metazoa > Chordata > Aves > Passeriformes > Furnariidae > Anabacerthia > Anabacerthia variegaticeps. The sequence goes on along the minus strand of JAWWEW010000006.1, from coordinate 23,575,667 downwards.
AGGCTGAAGATGGGTTGCAGCTGATTCATGAGGTAAATGAGCTTTTGTGCTGGGAAGTAGCTCACGCTTTTCTAGTAACAAGATCTAGCAGTCATCGGTTGAGACAGCAGCAGTTGGTGCTATTGTACTTCATTTAGGAGATGGAAAGCAGTGTTTCCCTCAGAAGTTAGAGGCAGTTTTCAGAACCAAATCTTTAGAGTATGCATATGCCAATGTTGGTAGCTCTTTATGCAATGCAGACAGCTTCAGATCTGTCTCTTCCTGAAATAAAACCCGCACTTTATGGTAGCAGCATATGTTTTAAGTATAGTTTCTGCCAGAGATTAGTGATTTGATGTGACTCAGTTTTCTCAAGAAGTGTCAGACTCTGTATGGTATCCTAACATGAGTGCCCAAAATTAACTTTATAAATATTTTGCTATCCTGATAGCTGGAAACAGCTCTACTGAGAGAGATCTCAGGCTGGTCTCAAGTTGAAGAAGGGGAGTGGAGAGGGGGCTGTGCCTCACTGTATCTGCACAGGTTTTTCCCTCTTTGGGAGAACTTCAGCCTCCTGAGCCCTGGGGTTGTCAATCCAGGACTGTAGTGATTTTCCTCTGGCACTGTATTCTCGTGGGAAGGCCAAAGAAAGGGCATGCAGGCAGCAGAAAATACCTTTCAAAGTGACAGCTGTTTATCACATGTGCATTTCTCTGTGGAATGAAAGGCTGACAAAGCTTTGCTGTCCCTGCAGTCTCAGTACATTAAAAATCAAGCAAACAAACAAAACCAGAACATGAAAAACACCAAACCCACAACTCTGAGGTTCAGTCCATGTCCCAGTTTACACTTCAGCTTTAGAAGCCTTTGCAGAACTTGCAAATAGCCAGAAGTTTTTCTGTCTTTACTTGTGAGCGGTTTCTGCACTGTGAGGGTAGTGTCCCTGTTTTTGGGCTTCAGCAGCCTTTAAATATCGAGTCTTCACCTTCATCTGACCACTGTCTTTCCTCAGTGTAGACACTGTGTGCCTTGCATTAATACATAGTCTTTTACATAAAGGAATTTATGTTGAGGTGCTAGTTGATTTTTGAAAGATTCAGTTCACAGGCAGGCTCATGGAAAAGTTCTGTTCAGGAGAAAGAAGAATGAACCATTTTAGAGGGTTGGTTATGTCCCTCTGCACCCCCAAAAGAATTAGAACAAATTATTTTCAAACTCATTAGCTTCTACTTCACATAAGTATACTGGCAAATAAAAATTACCCCGTGAACAGCTCTTGTATCCATGTTTTTCTATGTCTGAAAAAATATGTAGGAATATTCCTAATAGGTGACTTGTAAGGGCACTGACTTTTGGTGTAAAAATGATAAAGCATAAGGAAAACATCAGGAATTAAGGAAAGGGGACAGCGAAGAAATCGAGGGAGTGAAAAGGGAGAAGCAAGGGGAAATACAGAAATAATTTCACAAGGGGCCTGGAACTTAGAACTGACAGTGAGTAAACAATGCTGCTTTCCATATTTGTTGGTCAGTCTAATACAAGATAATTCTAAAGATTTCAAGCTCTGTAGTAAGAGCAGCCGAGCTAGGCTGTACTGACTGTGTGTTGGTGTTAAGATGTGGGGCTTGGGGAAATAGCAGCAGGAGGCTGACAAAGCAATACAGAAGTGCACCTTTTTATTGTTTTATCTTTATAAACTGAGGCCAGTTTTTATTCAACGTAATATGGTGTTTTGTTACACCTTTACTGATACACCTGTATTTAAAGCCACTAATTTCTGCGGAAATTAAGCAATTTTTTCTTATCCAAGAAGCATGACTGCTTCAGAACAGTGGCAAATAGGTTATTTGAATGGTTTATTTTCATAAGCTGAAGTTCTCGGGTGGTCTCTGGAGAGATTAAAAAAAAAAAGAGCCTATTTTCTAATTCAGTTTCTATTCAGTAATCGTGAACCAAAATTTTGCCTTCCCTTCATTTGCCTCTTGCCAAGTATCTTGGAGCTGTGGCTTTTTCCATATCCTTTTCATATGGAGTGAAAACCGAGCCCGCCACTTTCAGTCACACCGAAATATATTTTTTCACGTGGTTTTGAACTTGAAAATCTAGAATGTGTCAAACTTTGGATCTGCAGAGAAATTTGCATATGCAAACAATAGCAGAAATCAAGGACAAACCTAGTTTGAAAATAAATTTCACCTTGAGATTTAGGAAGAGAAAAATGCATGGTTTTTTAATACCTTTATTTATACTCCTTTAAAGCATAATAAAACTCCCAGTATTCAGACAAGAGTGAACAGACAAATATCCTCTAAAACCTAAGAAAACATAAAGAAAGAGTCAATACATAAAAAAACCCCAAAACCAAACCTGAGAGGAAAGAGGGCAAAACTGTTACCTTAATAAAATCAGGCACAGGCACTAAGCATACTGGAATTGGAGAAATTTTTCTAGTTCTTTTGAAGTGTTCTGTATAAAACCTTTACGTGTATATGCCACTGTACATATACCTAGTGCTTCTCTGCTGGACCTTCAAATGAGTTGCCATTTCATTTTCCAGCCCTAGGGAATAAAAGAACAACAACCCACAAGATTTTAAATATGCAATAAGTTTAGCAGGGAAGTTTCTTTATTTGCCTTCTCCTTCGAGGTTTTTAAATGGAATTCTGAAACACTTTTTAATATGAGCAGAAATCAATTTTTAAGTTCAAATCCTCAAAGCTATGGGAATTGCAGGAAAATGAATTTATATTATAATATTCAGAAATGCTGATGGAAATGTTAGTCTATAATAGTTGAACCAACACTGGTGTTGATATTTAGTATTCACAACTTCTGGAAAGATTGGCTTTCTATTGGAAAACACTGCATCCTTTAAATTGCAATGTTCCCTAGGAATGCCTTGGTTTTGTCTGAGCCTCCAACAGAAATGAGGAAGGGAATTTGGGTAACTTTGAGAAACCAGCTCATTTGGGGTTTAGAGAGAAGCATTTTGAAAGAAATCTGGTGTAGTGAAAACAAAAAGAAACAGTTGTGTTGTTTTGGTTTGTTTGCTTGCTTTGGTTTGGTGGTTTTTGTTGTTTTGGTTTTTTTGTTGTTTTGTTTTGTTTTTTGCCCTGAATTCCTCTCACCCCTTCTTTCCATGTTCAACTTTGTTCCGTTTAAGACTGGTCTTCCTTCTCCCACTCCAAAAAGAGTGGAAAATTCTTACAATGAAACCTTATCATTTCTGTATCTACCTTAATTGTTTAAAATGAAATTGTTCTTTATGAATTCCCAAAATATAAAATTGTCTCAGCTTCAATTTATGTTAAATAAGCTAATTTCATGGTATTTCTTCCATACTTGCTTATTTGCTATAGACTTGCTCTAGTCTTTTCACTCCAAGATCTAGAAAGTGGCTACAGAAACTTAATCATAAGTATTTTTTTTAAAGGAAAATACTGTAAGACATCTTTAGGGAAAAATTGCAGTGATTGTACTGTTCTATTAAACAATTGGAGAGAAATCTGAGTTAAAACATTACACAAGGAAATGACAAAACAGCTTTGAGGGCACTGGAAGGAGCATGAGAAACTTAAAATCTTCAAAAGGATTCCAGCAGGAAATGCACTGGTATGACACATGCTACTCAATGGCCCAAGTTCTAGAGAAAAACAAATTCCTGGGATCCCTGCCTGATTTTTTTTCCCATGCCTGTTCATTGTCCTTCAAACTTATGGTTCCTAGAAAGTTACTTCTAGGGATTTTGATGTAAGCTACTTTGTATTTTAATAACTCTTGAATTCCCAACGCACATTCATGAGTGTTTTTAATCATCATAGCTGTGAGGATACTCTTGCAGATATGACTGAAGCATAATTTATAGGACTACACAGGCAGAAAAATCAAAACAAGCTTACTCAGTCCCAGTTTTCAGATAATCTTGTTTTTTGTTAGTCTGACTCCTATTTGAACTATTTGGAGGTGACAAACACTTTGATTGCTGGAAGGTAAAGAACTTATGCTTGAATATTTACACATTTACTCAGGATTTGTGTATCAACTGTATGTTTGCAGTTTAATATTCCATTTGTGAAAGTATAAAACATTTTTGCCCTTGAATGCTGAGAGACTTCTTCAGATATTATTTAGCTGAATTTGGGGAAATCAAGAAATCATAGAATGGTTTGAGTTGGAAGGGACCTTAAAGATCATCTAGTTCCAAACCCCTCTGCCATGGGTGCTTGGAACATAAGCCATGCAGGTGTAATTTGTATCCTAATGGATTAATAAAAAGAAAGGAAAGCTGAGTATTAATGGAAAAAAGATTCAATCAAGGCAGATAATACAGATGCTCTTTAGAGTAAGCCTGCTACCTGCAGCAGGTCACCTACCTCATTTTACCTTTTGCTTAACTTTGTATACTTGTGTAGCATAACACTTAGCATCATAAATATTTTTTAAACTAAAGCAAAATAATTACAACTAGTTATTGTGTGGAGAATGAACTATTTATGGACAGAAGCCTTGAAAGTACAGCTACATGAGGGTATCAGAGGCCCCATGGCTAAAAACAAACTCACCCATGGGCAGATCCTGGTCAGCAAAGAAATGCAGCCTTGGGAGCTGTGTTAAAACCAGGTATAGGGACCATCAAGAGAGTGGGAATGATTCAACAGATGTAAAATAACATAGGCAATAAGTTCAGCTGTAATGCAGACCTGTGAAAATGGAGCATGTTAGACAATGTACAGAGACTTGCTTGTGGAAAGCAAGAGGGAAATTTGAAAAGGAACAGAAAGCCACTCCTGAAGTGGCTTTTAAAACAAATAATTAGTGACCTAGGCATAGTTTACACAACAATAAATGATGTTTAGTTATATATTTTTTCTTTTATTTTTAAGTACTGTATCACTAAATAATTACAAGAACCTGCTACCATTTAAGATATGAAAAATATAAAAGCTGGACACCGCTATAAAACTAAGGCTTGAACTGAGCACTGTGGAGGAGTTGGGCTGAGATAAATTTAGTTTTGGAGTGTACAGTGTTAAAAATTGACTTGCAAAACAGACACCTCTGAGCTGAGGCAAAGGTGTTCCCTGCGAAGTTAGATATTTGCTCACCTATGTATATTCTTGGGTCATCTGAGTGGATTGGATTATGTGAAACCAGGCAAAGCAGGAGCCTTTGGACTTGAAGTATCTTTCCTGGGCTTTGTCTAGATGTTCTCTGCTCTGTGGCAATTGATCAGATGATCTAATAATCCCTGTCTCTCCTACTTTCCCTGTCTGTGATTTCTTTTCATATCTGTTTTTCTCACACTTGCCCTTCTTACTTTCTCTCTCATTTTCTTTTAGCGTCAATGTCCTCTTTTTCTTCACTTCTCTTTGTTTGTCTCATTTCTAGCTTACTAACCTATCATTTCCCCCAAAGAAATAAGGATAAATCCTTGATCTCTCTGTTTTGTGTTTATATTCTTTTCTCCACATTTTATCTGTTTTGGCTGCTCATGCTCATGCTTTTTCTGTAATGAGCTAATCTTTGACAGTGTTTACAATAGCAAGTCCTCACTCTGTGCTGGCCCTTAAATATTAGTTTTATGGTTACAGTTAAAATAATTAGAGAGCAGTTGCTTAAGGGTATATGTAAATACTAAGTGCTTTAGTGTCAGTTTTGACTTTGAAGAAATAATTTGAATAAATGAATATTCTTTAGAATTTGAGTTGACATAGTGAATTGATCACTAATATTCTGTGCCTTAATGGTGAATGCTGGAATTTTGAAAAAGTGATTATAGATGCCTAATTAGGAAGTAGGAGCCGTGATTGTCAGAAGTCAGATGTTCTGTGCCCTTTGAAAAGCAGCTTTGGAGGGTCATAGTGCCCAAAATCTAATGTTATCAAAATTACATCTATGTGCAAAGTACTGGCCTAGAGAATTGAAACCCCTTCAGCTCCTGTTAAATATAACAGTGACAACAGGATGTGATTTATTTGACCATTTCCCCCAATTCCTTCTTAGGAATTCAAGATTGCTTTCTTGCTCCACTGATTTAATCTATACCTTTTCTGCTGGTGTTGAGTTATTGTTTCTTTACTGGCAGAGCTGTATGTATTGCGAACAAGTTGAAGGAATTTGCTATGTGGACTTTGTTGGTGTAGGTACTTAGTGCATGGATACCAGCAATTATCAGTGACCAGGGCAGTCCCTTGAATCTAGGCTGTGTGGCACCACAAGATACCATTTGGCAGAGAGGAGACAGTGATGCTTCCTGATCAGGACAGGGCCAAGCACAGCAGCAGCACAGTGCTGAAGGACTCTCACAACAATGCCCATTTTATGGGACAGCCTCAATGCTCCTGCTAGAGCTCTGCTGTATATCTCTGCTTGCTGTAAGAGCAAGTGCTAATGAATCTTGTCTCTGGCAGGTGGTTCTGCAGTGTATGTGGATCACAGTTGGTCTTTTTGGTGTTGCAGGAAATTGGAAAGCTGGAAAACAGGACTGACTCAACTGGTGTGTCATCTGAGGAGATTAGAGCAATGGGTGATACAGGCCACAGGGGTTTAATTTGACAGCTCCTGGAACTGGCTCTGCCCTGTGTGACTGCATTAGCTACATGCAAATATCCCAAAACATCAAAGCATAGTTATTTGTATCAACGTTAATGAGTCTTTGACAATTTCAGTTAAAAATTATGCTTTATTCACTCTTTTCTATATAATTTATTCCACTGGGGGAATCTTGTCACGATCCCAAAAAGCAGAATCCTTTGTGCCTTTCTGCTTGCTCATTGAGAGATAGAGTGATTAATGGTAGCAAAGAAATGACTCCTGAGTGCAGGAGTTAAACTAATGGGAACTCAGCTGTTACATCACTAGTAAATGGGAAGGGAAACTTTTCATCTTCCTGACGTTGAAGAGCCCAGCTTCATCATCCCCTTTTCTCTGCCTGTTCTCATTCCAAAATTCTCATTATAAGAAGTAGGAGCTGACATCTGCTGGAGAGAGTTCTTATGGATGACCGTTTTCCTGTTAAGAGAGGCAAAAATCTGATGGGGAAGGAGGAGGGTGACTATATTAAGATGCTGTTTTTCTTGGACTTGAAGAGGGGAAAACCAATAATACAACATACATTATTTCTTTCTCCTTTGTTGGAGGATAAATATATGTAAAAGCATGATAGCTCCATCCCTATCTAAGGAAAAATCAGATCTGCTCACATTTCATGAATCATCTAGTTTTTCTCTGAGTATTCGTCTTCAGTCTTGAAGAGAGATCAGAAGATAAGTGGAATAAGCAATTTGGAAGGATAGACAGATTTAGAGGAAGAGAAAACTAAAGGCATGGAGAGATGTGAAAAAGCGAGAGCAGAAATGGGTGGAGAGAAGGTGTGTGCCACAGCAGGGAGGGGTCAGATTTCACAGATGACCAAGGGGGAATCACATGAGAAATACCCAAACTTCACTGGGGACCTTTGAGGAAAGAGAATTTTTTAAAGCCAACAGTACCTAGATAGCTATATCAGTAATACCATATAAGATTGAGACGACCTTGGTAATGAGATCAAAGATACAAACTTTGGGTACAGACCATGCTCTGAGCTCTGGCTTTCACAGGTAAATAAGGAAGAGTTCAGTGACAGAGAGCGAGCTTCACAGATAACTGGAGGGAACCTTTGGTGGAGTGAAATCTTGCAATAGAACTTGAGTAACCTCCTTAGTGAATGGTTGAAAGCTTAGATGGTGTAGATAATGAGAGCAGAAACACCAAACGTGAGCATAGGTGTAGCAAAATTGGAACAGTAGGAAAAGTATATAGGAATGGGTTGTTCATCAGCTGGGAGAAAAAGGCAGATCCAAATGAATGGAGAAAGAATGAGCATGTAAAAAGAGCATGGAGGGAGGGATAAAGAGGGCCAGTTAAGTGCAAGCAGGTCAGTACCTCTGCCTGGCTGAGCAGTGCATGTTGTCACCACAGCTTACCCTGCCTTTTCTCTAAGCTCTCTTCCTGGCTGTTTTCTGTAGCAATGTGCTGTGTGTGTGTGCCTGTAGGCACACAGCTGACCCGTGTGTGTGTCTGTGCCCAGGGCGTGCGTGCTCAGCCCTGACATGGCCTGAGCCACACCAGGGAGCTGCATCAGCCACCTGTGTGTGACTGGGCTGGGAGCAGCCCTGGGTGGCAGCACAGCAAGCCAGAAGGGGACCTCCCCTGCATCCCTAAGCCCTCCAGGTTCACCTTCACTTCACAGCAGGGAAAATGTCACACAGTGTGCAGAGAGGGTTGGATTAAATGTGAATAACCAACCCCTAGTAAACTCCCTGTCTCCTTGGACAGTGTGCTGCATGCATCAGTAGTGATTGCCATGGCATGTTACAGAAATAGCTCCCCTCCCTCCCCTCCAGGAACTTCAATTCTTGCAGCTGGGTGCACAGTTGTGACAAACTAGCCTCAGCTCAGCTCCTCAGGGCACGCAGCCACAGGCAGACTCATCTCTCGCTGCTGCTATCTGTACCACTAGTCAGAAGGAGCTTGCAAGAGCTCCTGTTAGAGCCAGATTGCCTCTGGACCTCCTCCTTCAACAGCGTGGCACAGGCATGAGCCTGTGCTGTCCCTAGATATGCTATGACAGAACCATCTGGGTGTGTTGGAGGTGGTAGGAAGTAGTGAATGAATTAGCAGTTGCCAAAAGTGAGCTGGGGAGGCAGGTAAGTGTGTTACGGTGAGAAATGCAGAGGCAGAGAGAGGAAGTCTCCTCAAGAAGGAGAGAGAGAAGAGGGTTGGAAAAATGCATTTGGGAGAGGATGTCATGCAAAACCAGCAGAAACAGGATGTGTAGATTTGTAAGGCAGGTGAATCAGAGCAGTGAAAGCTTGGCAATGCCAAATATTTCTTCTCATCATTCTGTGTGCCCTACATCACAAAAATCTCCATGTTCTGCATGGTTAGGATCTTCCAACATTTTGTCCTAAAAAAATCTCAAACTTTTTCAAAATGCACATGCAAAACACACTATACCTCAGATCTAAGACTACTGCATTAATTGCATTTCCTCTCGTTACTTGCTTTAATTCACCTGAAGATGTTACATGATGTGTTTGTTACTCAAATACCATGAAGATCTGGGGGCTCGTTAAAAGTGCCCTGATTTCCCAGCTGGCACAATGAAAGACTATCTTGGCCTTCTTTTCCAGTGTGGGGTTTCAATAGATGTAAGACCTGTTCTTGACTTTGTGAAAGAATTTTGAGATTTAAAGCAAAACATTTGAATGCATTACTGGCTAAAGCCTTTTGTCTGTGAACTAGAAGATGATGGGAGAGAAGGCTAATGCTTCTAATTGTGTTTGGGGTGTTGGGCGAATATGAACCATATATCTCATTTACCATATATCTAATAATGTGCTTTTTTGTAGCAGTAGTTCACTACTGAGGTAAGGTATTTCTGTAAGCCATTAGCAGCCATGCTTGATGGTGTTATATTCTCTTTATGTTAACTTCTGTTACTAGTCCCTTTGGAGGAGTGGCTTGTTACCTTTGCTAGGATTGCTCCATCCATCCTAAAATGTATGGAACAATAATTTTAGCTCATTCAGTGGTACAGGGCAACTTGTTTAATGCTCAAAAGATGTGCTGACATGCCGGCTTCCTAATCATGATGTCAGTAACATAAGAAGAGGTCCTTTTTGGCACTATAAATAAAAATGACAGTCCACTTAGATTCCTTGCATGGCTTGTCAGTTCCAATTCTTATCCATGTTTCTAAGTATTCTCAAACATGTCAAGATCACAACATGCTTTGAATAACTTAAAATATAATTTAAAATCTATCAAAATCTAATAGAGATAGGCATTCCAGTCTTACTGCATCTTGTGTTTTAAGATCAGCTGTGCAGAAAAAAGCTGCTATCCACGGGGCTGTATTTTTTCCTCAATGATTTGTACACATACAATGTTGATATAAAAATATTTAAAAACCTATGACCAGAGTGTAATCATCCATGTTGTACTGACTTCATAAATCTTAGTGTGGCTGCAACATAGTTGAGAAATCAGACATTTACTTCTGTGACCTTGAATTTTGACCATGTTTTTACCATTAGTAGCCATAAGATGTTTTGGTGCTAAAGGAATATGAAGACTGTCATGATTATGTAAGCTAATCCATGAGGCAACGTAAGTCAGACTTTCCATTGAAATCATCTAGGGAATAAACTGGAACATATTTTTCAGAAAGGAATCCAGCCTTAATTTATAAAGTCTGAATTACCTTGGTAAGGTGTTTCAGCAGCTGTTGCATCCTCAGGGGAAAGTGTGACCTTCTTGTCATTAATTTTGCTGATGCTACATAACTGAGCATGCTGATTGTTGCAATGATGCTGAATATTGTCTACTAGATGAAATGAACCTTTTCATGAGAAAACCTCAGTGTTTTGCTACTACAAATCTATAAAAGCTTTACCAACTTTTACAAATCTTTCCTTTTTTTATTCACCCTTAATAAGTTCTGAAATGAGACTAAATTATGTGTATTTCATTTGAATCATTGTTTTCATTTGAGTTTGTAAAACCATGCAGAAGTTTTCTTTAGCCTGTCAGATTCCTATGCTTTGAGTAAAGAAGCTCCTTATACACCAGTCTGAAAAAGCGCTGCCGCCTTTGCTTATTCTTTTTTTTATTTCCTTGCTGCAAAATCCTGTTTTGAGATAAAATATAAAGGGAGAACAGAATTTTAGAAGTGTTTATAATTAATAATCTCCTTTATTCTTAAAGGTAGCTTTAGCTACATTTAAGTACTGTCTGTTTCACAAGAGTAAAGGTCAGAGTAACATAAACAACACGTCTCTTGCAACTGTCCAAAAAAGCTCTAAGTTCAGAAAATCTAAAGGTAAGTATACCTTTAAAACAAACATGAGTTTATTAAAGTGGGCATTATAATGGCATCCAAGCAATTTTAGTTTTTTCCCCTCACTAATCATTTAATAACCAGAGAGTTAATTTTCTTAACATTTCTAAGTTGGCTCATGTAACAAGTTCCGTTGAATACTGAGAGTCTCTTCCCTGCCACTCCTTGGAATGAAGCCAGGCTCTCTTTGGAGAAGGCAAGGTTTGTGTCACAAAGAGGAGGGGCAGACATCAGGTAAAAAAAGGATTAAAGTAGTAAGTTTTGGAGTATCTTTTGGTAGAAAGCAGTAAAAGTTGGTACCTGTTCCTAAACAAGTTTTGCTTCAGTTTTGCTGCTGCTGTTACTTCTGTTATAGCAAGTGTTCATGAGAAAATATTAATTAATAAGAAAATTAATCAAAACATACCATATGATAGAGATGAAAGAGATCTAGTGAGTTTTAATTATATACAAGCTGCCCTGAAAAATGCACTGAATATTTTATGTTAAAAAAAGAAGACTGAAGGATTGCCCTTAGTACAAACCTCAATTCAGTGTCAGTGGCAAACGTGCAGATCACAACTTCTCTGTTGCAGAAAATAAAATGGGGAATGAGAGACTTGAGCATTGTCTGCATCTTGATTGAATGGGCTTCAGTGCTGTCTACATTGGCTGATGATGTTCCAGCTCTGTTTACCCACCTGGAAAGGTCACCAGATGATTGGTGGCTTTACCAGGATAACTTATTTTAAACATTCATCTTTCCTCAGCTGCAGCTTTTCTTTTGAAAACTTGAAACCAAGTGACAGAACTAAACATGAACAGAGCAGTGTCGAGGCACAGGAGGACACTCCTAGAACTGGAGAGCAGATAGGGTTGGAAAAGCAAGGCAGTGGAGTTAATGAGGCCAGAATGCCAAACTGACAGCTCCCTGCATGCAAGTGTCTTAGAGATTAAGTGCCTGGACAGACTGAAACGATGGTATCCAAGCAATAACATTGTAGCAGCCAGATATTCTGGCAAATGGTTAATTAGATTAACTATGAATTTATTACCTTGTAAGAGAACGGACTAGTTCTGATTGTGCTTAGTCATTGTTGTGTATCCAAAGTTCTTAAGGTCAGTGAATCAAAAAGAAAATAACGTTAGGAGACTTGAAGTCAGACAGGGGGTTAGAATCAATTTGGGGATTGCTGGAGTCTGGTTTTAGTGAGTTTTTTTTAATGAATATTTTTATAACTCTTTCTGCTTTTGAGTAAGTAGCCTGCTTTAACTTCTAGAGACAGAGCAGACTAAAGTTTACTGTAATTGTAATACTGAAATGTCAAGTTAGAAAGTTGATTCAACTAAAATTAACTTTATAACATAAATGAAGCGTTTATAATGGCAAAAATGGTCTCTCTACAACGTGTGATGATAGATTGTGTGATGACTTCAGGATGAAACCAACAATTCTATGCTCTAAAATATATTAATAGTATTTAGAAAGATTTGCATGCAATCTTAAATCAAAAAAAAAAAAAAGGAATGTAAAAATTGCGTTTTTCTGTATTTAGACACAATTATGAAAGATCCTCTGTAACCTTCTCACTCTGTAATTGCAGCTGTCAGATTCCCCTGAACCTCCCTGGGGATTTGCTACCTTTGTACCTAGGCATAGACACTAACATTTATGACTGTGTATTTTTATTTCAAAAGTACAACAGTATCTTAGAAAGGAAATTGATCTTTCATAATGTTCTGCCTCAATGTGACTCAAAGAAATTGATGATCAGGCCTTTTAAATGTGCCAGAGCACTGGGCAACTGAAAAGTGTCCTCCAGCTAAAAAGGAAATCATTGCAATACTAATAATAATTCCATGAAATATGATTTTTTAAAGCCTCAATGTTACGCAGTAGATTGTAGCTTTTAAATGCATCTGTGTGCTTGTGATTTACAAGTAAGATCTTATCCATGTCCTGAATTAAATTTTAAAACTGAAAATATACTCAGTGTTGGAAATTACTGTTCAAACCTAAAGCATGGTGAGCGTAAATTGCTTTTCTTGTTCAAGACTTTTCTGTGGCACCACTGTGCTCAAAAACTGTATAGTTAAATATTTCAAGTTGAATTTGGACTTTAAACATATTGATTTTAGACTAAGTTGTTTCTTCATGTCTGCATGTGACTTGTGTGTGGCACAAAAATCTCACACCACTACTAAATTCTTTCAAAAGGGGGCCTGCTCCAAGGGCTACTGTAATAATCTTTTTTTGCTCCCCCTGAACTCATTTAAGCATGAAAATAAAATATGTGTGAATATACCCTCTTTTGTTGCCAGCATTTCTGTCTTATATGGGCTGGAAATCTGCTGGCACTCAGGAGAAGCTTAATGCTGGTGTTAGAGACAAAGTGAATACCAAGGGTGTGAGAGTCTCTTCTTCATCATTCTACTTTTTGTCTGGGCAACATGTGCCTGTGTTAATGCAGGAAGACAACAACATTCCAAGATGTCTATATAGCTTGTTTAATTATCTCAATTTAATAATAACTTTTACAAGTCAAGTGTGTGTTTTCTTATGTCATCTCAGAGAGAAAGCTCTTTGTGGAATACCTGATTTATAAGTAAGTTTCAAGAAGAAGGTAATTCCAGGCAAATAATACTTTTAAGAGATACTTTTTTTATTATAAAAGGAAGATATATATGTCCATAAGATTTTAAATTTTCATTTTCTTCTAAAAATGGGTTAACTTATCTCTTTGACTAAACTGAAGAACAAAAAAGAAACAGAAAAGAGCTCATTTATATGTTGCATGTATAGTCATATATAGACATTGAAAGTACTGCAGAAGTTTTTATCAAATATTCATTGCCATCCTTGTTCAGAAGTGTCATAGGGGTATTTTCCAGCAATCATGTCCCTAGTAGTAAAATCTGGGCTGCTGAATTGCATGTTTATGCTGTTGTTGTCATCTCTGCTATAAAGGGAGTTCTTTAGTGCATAGTCTTGACTTGAGTTTCCCACTGGTTGTAGTCCCTTCTGATTGTAGTCAATATGATCTTAATGTATTCAAGATACTCTCCCACATTTGTGAGCTTTTGTTTCAGCTCAGAGAGGCTATTGCTGTGTGCAGACTACTGCTGTGCTTTTCAAGCTGCTTTTTGAACAGCTGGTACAAAGGTGAATAAAGGAATTGCTACTGAAAAATGAGGAGATACTTTTCGTTCTATTGGTTTTTACAAAAATTGTTTTCAGTTCTTTGATTATTTTTTTCCTCACAAGCTTATGTGATAGGGCATCTTAACTCCACAGTAAATATCTACTTGGTGCCTGTGCTCACTTGTAACTTCTGCCATTTTCCCTCCTCTGTTTTTCCACCAGAATCATAGAGAGTGATACAGAAATAGATGTAGAAGATAATTTGGTGGACCTTCTGGAAAGCAACATTTATGTTTTCAAGGAGAAATTCCCTTCTAAACGACTGTATTTGTCAGTGATGTGAATTAAGTTTGTTTTCTTAAAGGTAAATAGAAAATTTTGATCTATTTTCATGAAAATAGGAGCTCTTTGATCCCTTTTGGGTGCCAGCTTTCTTCAGTAGTGTGTTGGGCTGATGCTGCTAAACCATTTCTAGGACCTGTGCTTGGCATCAGTTTGGAACATTGTTCATGGCAAGTGGCCATGCAGACTTTAGACTAATTGCTCTTGACTTCTGCTTCCAGAAGTGCTTTGTAGCCATAGCCAGTACAAAGAGGAGTTACTGGTACTTACAGAGAAATTGGCAGCTACTGCTCCACTGGTCATGCTTGGGAATCTGATCCTAAATATGAGCTGAGACCTTGGCAGAGATCTCATTGCTGCAGGTTTTCAGGTGGGGTCACTGGAAAGAAGAGTAGGGTATTGTAAGAAATTAATCCTGCAGATGAGGCCCAAGCAATGAGCTGTGTATGAACTAAGCAGCACCTACATCTCTTGCATGTTTTCTTGCTTTATTGGTGCTGTCTTTGCTTAACAGCTGCCACTTCACTTCTTGTCTAAGGACTTATGATATTTTACATCTTCATTGTAATGATCCATAGTTTTCTGGCTTAAAAAAAATTACCTCATTACTGTTTTCTCACAGAAAAATTTTTTATCAGTGAGATCATTAATTTAGTGTCTTTTTGCAGCCTTTGAAGAGAACAATAATCCTCTATATCTCAATACAGAAGAGAAATTTTTATGCGACATAAGGTATTAAGGACATTTTTTCCCGAGCTGGAAAGCAATGCTATACATAGATATATGTCCTGTCCATTCATTTGCATTCTTAGGCAATCCCTGGAGAAACCCTTGCACATAAAAAATAGAGGTGTGAGGGTTTGATTTGCTCCCGGACAGGTTCCATGTGATCCCACAGCTGAGTGTCTCTGGCAGGATGTCAGCTGCATGTGGCTTAGACCGATGTGTCTCCTCCTAAGTGGATCTCTGCTCCCACTGTCAGTGCCTGCCCCACACAGCCATTTAGAAAGTGCAGTGGCTGCAGATGGGAGCAGCTGTCTGCCTAGTGCATTCTCTCCAGAAAATACTGCTTAGGCCTGCATTTCCAGGAATAGTGCCAGTTTCTTAATGATTTGTAGGTGAGGTTCATGGCATGAGCTGGTTCTCGTTCCTCATGAGAGTTGTGAGCATGTGGTGCTGGAAGGAAGAGTGGGTCAGAGTGTGGTTCTTTGCTGTGGGACATGCTGCCTGCACAGCCCTAATAGCTCTGTCTTCTGGGCAATGCCTTCTGAATGAGTAAAGAGGTGGTTTTATATTCTTGAGTTTCCAATTTGGGATACACCAAAGAGTAAAAATTCTTGAATGTTTGTCCTATAGTGTGGGTTTTTTATTAATACTTTCCACAATATCACTCTGTTCGCCAGCCCATGTGGAGTAACCAGTTACCCACTAAGAACTTCTGTAGCCCAGAGCTATGCAAAGCTTCGGTGATGCTGCCAAAGTTACATGTTGCCTTCTTGCTTTAGGTTGTGACATCTTCAGATCTCAGAGATGGCAGATGTATCAAGCATGAAAATTATATAAACAGTAAGGTCCAGGGTGCGATGAAAAGGTATCAGACCGTGTTTTTCTTTTTGATGCCATTAAAACAAAACAGGCATCATAACACCTCTCATGTCAGAAGGGCTTGTGCTCCCAGAGATACCATTCTCATGTATCTTTTCAAATTATGAGGCTTTGACTAGATGAAATCAGTCAACAGCATTTGATTGCACCTTAGAGGAGTCACTTATGAGCCCACTTCATTTATCCATGCCACTTTCTGTTTCATCTGACCATAGTGTTTTTAATTTCCTGACCTGTACTGGCACTTGGCATTGCTGAGTGCTGCTAGCTCTCAAACCAATCCTTCACTTATCTAATTTAATTCCTGACTTTTAATACCATAATAATCCCAGGGATATCTGAGTGACTAATTTATAGAGACAAATATGTTTCTTTTTAGAAAAAATCATTCGGGTCTCTCAGCATACTGGGATGTTCAGGATGCAACAAAAGGGTAGTAATGCATTCTGCCAGCAGGGGCATTTCACAGAAAATTGGAGGACATATTTAATTAAGACAAATTTTTTTTATGTGACTTGAATGTTTTGTGAATATAGTCAGTGAAGTCAATACAGTGTTAGAAATTATTTGGAAGTAATGAAGAAGAAAACAGAAAATAGTTGTCATGTTATTGTGCACATCTGTGAATGTCTGCTTAATTAACCAGCTCCAAATGTTGACAAAATTGACAACATGTAGCATAGAACTGTAAAGTGCAGAGACAAGAACAATAAAGTGGTAGAATGTGTGGAATTGCTCCACTCTACAAGACATTAAACATATGCAGGATTTCTAGCTTGGGGAGGGAAAATATTACCAGAGGGCAAATAATGCAATGTTACGAGTTGCCTGGAGAGAGGGAATGCAGAACAATTATTTACTATTTCTCACCATAAAAGTTCCAAGGAAGATGAAATACCTGTAGGAGACTGATGAAAACTGGAAAAATACATTGGTGAAATATGTTAATCATCTGCTTCTGCAATGGTCCCAGCCAGGGGTCAGGGCTGTGGTGTGGCTGATGTGAAGTTATACACTCACTGTGAGGCGGAGAAGGGATACGATATTCACTTTATGCCAGCCCTTAGGAGCTGAACACCCAAGATCATGGTGGGAATATGAGACAGTGCAATACTTTTTATCTAGTTCTTTCTAAATTCCTGGTTAGCACCTTGGTTGGTGTATTATTTTTTCATTGTGCTTTGAAGAAGTAAAACCCCCCCAAAAATCACTTTTTTAGGGAAAAAAGGTCTTTGTTAGGGAAAATATATATTTAAATAATGGAGTGAATCTGACTACATAGCTCGGCCTTTCAGCCATGTGGTTTTAAGTCATCACCTGAAGGCTCTTCAAACACTGCTTTTTGCAGGAGACAGAAACTAACTCCCATTCCCACTGCTTATGGCTTGGCACAAACTTCTGCAAACATGCTCCTTGTATTATTCTGGTCTCATCTCTGCCAGCAGCTTCTTTGCCCAGGTTGTTGGACTGCTCTGACTGTTACTGTCTGAGTGTTATGAAAACCAGGGTGTTAATAATTAACTGCCTTTAATTACAGAAGTACTGGTATGGTATAAAATCTACTGTGGAAATCTGCTGTAATCTGTAATAGTGTGGTATCACAACATGTGTAGCTGAATGCCTGAAATCAGGCTAGAGTTTTAAAAATGGATTTTAAACATATGAGGGGAAACATAGCTTAGGGGAATTTTAGAATAGATGAAAACTGTGTTTCTTGCCAGCGATTTAAACCAAGACATGTAGTGTTTATACTTGTATTTATATGTCCTATTTGTGTCCTGTTCATGTCCCCATAGAGAGAATGAATTCCATTTGCAGTCTCATTTTTTATCTCCAGGTTACAAGGCACCTTTGCTAGGAGTACTTTTCTGTAGGTATAGCTACTCAGCATTACAAAGTTGCCTGGTACATTTTTGAGAAGCTTTGTAGTTATTTTCATGTGAGAGTGTCTATTATCTTAAAGAAGGTAAAACTAGAAATTGTTGTTTACTGGTATCAGCTCAATCTCACCTGAATTCATCTTGAGGGGCCTTTATGTTTGTGCACAATCTCGACCCAGGCACCCTGGAGTAGGAATCTCTAAGGGGAAAGAAGAGACTGGCTTCTCCCAGTGAAAACGTGTAAATCCTCATAGCTTCAAAAGTCAGGAAATCATGGAGAGAGGCAGATTTTGCTGACAGAGCCTAAGGCAAGTCATATTTTAAGCACGATCAACATAATGCAATGCGCATTACCATTTGATGCTTGATTGTCCACAGGGATCTCACTTCTTTGTACAAGAATATGAGAGAGAATGATTATACAATGATACTGACGACATTCAGAAAGCCTGAAAGATAATTTTTCTAAGGTTTCTCGTTTTTTTTTTCTTTAAAGTAGAAATGTGGAGGAGGATAGTAATCTGCATGGTTAAGAAGAAACCAATTCTGATCTTAATGTAAACAGTTAGTGCCAAGTATAAATTAAAAATCTAAATTAGGAAATGGAGCTATTGCTGCATGAACATAACAGGCAAAGTATGAAAAAGAGCATGAAAGAGAGAATTATATACATTGATAATACTGATAATTGTCTCATATAGATATAGGTACTGATAATTATTCACATAGTGATGTATGTCTGCACACACTGATAGTTATTGATATATACAGGTTATTATCAAAATAGTAGTTACACGTGTTTGGACTTTGAGTCTGACTGGATTATTGACATCAAAGACCTGAAAGTATAAGTCTTTGTGAGAAAAGAAGTGTAGTTCTGTTGAATAAGAAAGAGTATGTCAAATATGCCCTTTTTATACATGGGGTGGAGGGTGTGACTTGAAGTGGCTATGGATCTGTTACACTGTGTTGATGGTGCTTCCCAATCTGTAAGCAACTCATTGCTTACAAGATTATAAGAAGCTCTTTGCATTCACGTAGCCCACAATTCAAAACTGAGCATCCTAGTACTTGGGATTTTCAGACTGTGGAACAAGAAACTGTTGTAGTTGATCTTGTTACAGACAAGGTCTAATTTACAAATAAATTCCCTGACCCTTTATATACCATATATTTAGATATAGTTATATATATATTTACACTTGATATAAAGCATATACTTTAGATGTGTGAATAGTTTCACCCTGAAATTCAAATTTAGTAAAGACATTGAACACATTATCTAAAATTAAGATCATAATGATTTTGTCCTGTTCTCTGTTGCTGGTATTTGTATTGCTGTTTCATTTGCACAGCACAGATAGTCTCTTGTTGATCAAAATTCCATCCTAAGTCTTCCTCTCTCTCCTTTTTTAAATTTTTTTGGCCTCAAATCACTGTACTGAGTAAAAACTAAGTAGGGAAAAATGGAAACAAAGTAGTAGTAAATATTTCAAGGTTACTTTGACACCCTAAATCATTGCATGGTGTTTGGTGCGTTGAACTTTGCACTAGAGGGTTTTTTTTAACTCCAGCAGTTTTTTTCAAGATGATATTATTATTGTAAGAAGAAAGAAAAAGAAAGAGGGAAAAGGAAAGAAAAGAAAATCTCTGGGCGATAACAACACTCTCTCCTTAATCCTGTACTTCACTTGCTATCTTTGACCCTGGCAGAGAAATCTTCCTCTGAAGTTTCTAGTCATGCTGCCTTCATTTTCACATTAGAGTGATCCTTTATGAGCCCCCGTAACAGTAACAGCATCCATGAAGAACATTAGTGTACTGTGAAAAAATTCATTTCTGCCTCCTTTGAGACAGGCAATAAAAATGCTGCTGCATTTTATTTTTTCCCCCAGAAATTCACAACTTGAATGTCATGCAGCTAAAAAGCTTGTCTTTGATAATCACAGATTTCTTTTTTGTGGGGCTGAAGAGGATTGCCCGAAATCCATGTGGTACAGACTTTGTCTTTTGCTTTAATAAGTGTGGCCTCATTTGAGAAAGAGTCCATAAAACAGGTTTCTGGACAGTTATAAAGGAGGGTAAGAAAAGGCAATATGACATCTGAAAAGAGAAAACCGTTTGTTTACATCTGCCATAAATGGCTTGCAGCAAACTTTTGCAACCTACCCTTTAAGTGGAATTTGCTAGGATCGCCTTTTTGGAAAGATAATTGTACATGGATGCAAGGTTGAGTCTCAGTCGTGTAACAAGAACAAATGGCAAAAGGAATTTGGACTTTCTTCTGAAAATTTAAAATATCTAATATGGCATGACAAAAGTAAAGGTGTTGACAAGGAGGGAAAAATCACTGAACTTGACAATTATTTTTAGTTGCTGCAAACAATTGACCTTTGAAGCATTAAAACTGTTTTATTAAAAACTGTAAAAGGATAAACCAATTTCCCCTTGTCTTATTGTGGAAATTAACACAGACTCTTTTACAGTTTTGGTAAACTCAGTGGAATTTTTAGCATATAGAGTCTTTTATTCAAGATAATTTTTTATATAGTTTATGTCTGCTGCTTCAGTGAAAATAATAGATTCTGAAAAACAACATGCAGTGATGTATAGACTTCATATTTGTGTAAAAAATGAGTGATCTACTTTCTTACACTGAACAGGTAATTTTACCCACCTCTTTTACCACTGTGCAACTGCTTGACCCTGTGCTTCTCAATAGCATTATTAATCATATCATCATAAAACCTTCATTCAGGCAAGTCCACCACAATTTGGGGGAAAGTTTTCTTGGCAGATTAATTTTTACCCATCTGTGTTTCCATGTGTGGGCTGTAAATATTGTCATTGTCATAAATAAGGCTTTTGGGGGAAAAAAAGATTAAACCGCTCTTTCATTTTGTTTCGTTTGAGATTGCTTTATGGTCCATTAAAACAGATGGCTACTCACTCCTGAAGGCTGCTGCTGCAGTCTGCATTTACTTGGCTCAACTGGAGCTTGTTTCTAGGTGCTATAGTTTGTGATAGTGCCTTGTTACATACATTAATCCAGGCTAGGATTTAAAACACACGGAGGAGGCAAATTCCTATTAGTGTTATCTTTAAAATTGAGTGTCTAAGGGTTTCAGTCTTTACAGAGTTACACACTGAGATTTCAAATTTTAGGACTGCCCTAGAACACCTACTTCTGATATTGTTTTTGTGGGTTGATTTGTTGTGGAGACTTTTTTCTTTGGTTGGTTGGTTGGTTTTTGTTTGGTTGGTTTGGTTTGGTTTCTTGGGTTTGTTTTGGGTTTCCCCCGTTTTCAATCCAGATAAGTGAGGCTTTTCTGTATGAGTTACAGACTAAAGGAAAAAATAAGCATATGATCCTGCATCATGATCTATGCCTGTTTGGTAGAAGCATTTTTGTTAGTCTGAACTCCATGCTGTGGTGTTTTTTTGTTTCATTACATCATGTTAGTTCACCTAAGAGTGTGCTTTTCAGACATTGCAATCAAGCCTTGAAAAAGTTCTCAGATAATGCAGTTTTGTGCGCATGTGACTCAAAATCCAGACTTTTCAGCAGTCTGTTTATACTAATGTCCTGTAGTGTAAATCGACCTGAGATCAGTAGAGACAAGTGAAAATTTGTTGGATGCCTGAGTTCTTTGTAAGACAGACATTCAGAGAGTCCTTTTAGAGTGGAGGTATGCTTAATGCTATTAAGCTGGACATGACTGAATTTACTTAGATATAGGAAAAATATTGATTTTAAGAGTTAGAAAATATTGTAGTGGTTTAAAGTCATCAGGAAATAGTTGATGTTGGAGTAAAATGACTTTCATTATGAAATGATGAGTGAAACTTGTCCAAAAGGAGATGATGAAGGTGTCACTTTGCTGAAATGCTGTGTATCATCTCACCACTGGCTGCGTCATTGCGAATACCATAACACTTTTTTATGTATTTATTGCCCATGACAGTAACTGTTTCTTGCCTGGCTCTCTAAATGGCATGTTTTGTGATGATTCATGCTGAGTTACATGAGTTTCACTGTGTTATCTCATTCAATGAGATATGAACTGACACAACCTGCTGTAAAAGAGGCTGGAAATTTTAGAATAAAACAATTTGCTATATAGGCTTAGTGATTTGAAGGAAAAAAAAAAAAGGTTTTCTTTTTCCTCCAGGAAATTCTGAGCTTTCTATGTCTGAAAGATAAATTTGGAAATGCCTTTATTATTCAAGTGTGTCTCAACTATAGAAGCAAAAAAACCCAGATGATATCTGGTTATGTAATCAAATATATTTCCAACTGACAGCATGTCTGAATGCAAATGATTCAAAGATGTATACGGATTAAAAAGAAGTGTAACAAGTTTTGTGTAGGAAATGTTAGAAAAAGAGGTGAAATGAAACTTTCTCTTCATTCAGACCTTGCCTTCCCGCTAATTTTTGCTCTTTGTGCCTCAATTTGATTCCAAATTGTATGCAAGTAGATGCTTTATAAAGCAACCACTGAAGGTTTAGCTTGATATACGATGGCCGTGGTCTTATGGTGTTGGGAATATTTTGTATCCATAATGTGGAAAGGAACACAAAGTCCTATGCAGCAAGTAATTATTTTTGTCTTTCTGTCAGGTGTTAATTCTGCTGTTAAATGTTAATACTTCTGGATTTACTGTATCTGTTTCTTGGAGGTATTCTGTACCCAAAAGTGAATGCTGAGAAATCCCTGTCTCACTCACAGTGATGACGACATAACACAATCTTCCCTGGCCACTCCTCTTTACAGGTTTTGTTACACAGAAAAAGCCAGGGGCAAATGAGAATTAATCTTAGGTTTTAGTGACAGGCTAAAGAAGGCAATTGCAACTGAAAGATCCATGTCCTGTTCTGCTAGGAAATTTCAGACTATCCCCTGTGAGGAAATGTGAGCTGTGAAAGGAATTTAGAATGGATGCCCATATTGGATTTTCTTTCAGTAACTGTATGTATTTAAACTTAGAAAATATTGGATTACAAGTCAATCTAAAAATTCTGTTGAGTTTGTAACACTCTCCTGAGTCTGTGTAATTCTAGACCCCAATTTTATTCCTTCTAGGAATACATAATAGGAATAAAAATAACCCTTGTTCAGAACAATTTTGATAGAGAAGGAAAAGAAAAAGCATCTCTTTCGCTATTGACAATCAAGCAGAAAGTGAGTTACTGCTGTTTGAGAAACACCAAGAGGCATGAAAGGTTGCTTACAAATATTCCCTCGACTTGGAGAGGTAGGAAACCTCTACCCATATTTCTTCTCCTCCCTTCTCATACTCAGGATGATGACAGCCTTGTCATCATGTGGATGGGAAATTTGTCATAATCAGAGAAACTCATCTTGTGGCTCAAACCCTTTCATGAATATTTATTTACTTTCCAGTGGAAATTTCTGCTTCTTGTCAAAAAGAGAGTTACAGTATTAAATATGCTTTTCTGATGTCTTGATATCTTTTTTCCCTTTGTATTGTAAAATGTATTTGTTAGCATACTAATGTTATCCCGAGCTGACCTCTTAAGATCAGTTCCTAGAATTTGTCAGTCTGAGATTGACCTTCATGCAGAGCTGAGAGGAAAAAAAATAGCCTTTAGCCAATGCTAGCTTATTTTAGTAAAATTAATTTTAAGGTCTTTTATTTTTCAGAGCTGTCCTTGTTCCTATGAAAGATTCCGTACAGAACTGATTTCTGTATTGGTCATGTTGATTTAGTACCTCACTAGTTTTTAACATTTAAAAAAAAATAAAAATCTTTCACTTACATCTTAATTTCTGTTTTGAACTAGAACAGTTCTGAATCAGATTACTCAACATTTCTTCTGCAGTAATACTCATTGGATTGCAGTTCCCTTCAGATTCTTAGCACTGGGCTGAGATTCTGGCTTTATGGAACTAAGAGACAAAATTCAGTAGAGTTTAAGATTTTATCTGGTTTTAGGAATAGTTTCAGAAAAAATTGGAATATACATTTATGGGACATTGCAGCATTCAAAACCTAATTATTTTTTAAATTCAGAATGAAATCTGAACTTCTGTAATTTGTTTGGTAACACAAATACCAAAAGTTAAAAATGAAAGGTCTAAAAATGTTGCATTTTTGATAGCATCAAATGTTATGTTAAAACCTTATTCTCAGTAAAGCTCCTTTTTGTTTTGTTAAAGTTAGTGATTTTATGGGGGAAAAAAAATCAAAAGATAAATTGGTTTCCTTTATTACATTTATATTTAGTATCTGTTAGCAGATTTTGAATATTGCCATATGGTTACATTTTTATAACCTGAGATATTCCTTTTCTACATCCTCTCTGGTTATTGCATAGGGACAATAGCGTAGAAAGAAGTGTGTTCATTGCTTTATTTTGGGAATCACTAGGCACAGACACATGGTAATTCTGTTTGCTTCATATTTTCTTTGTATTTTTTGCATCCTGTCAGACCTTCTATCAATATTCACTTTTCATATGTAGCTTTTTGTCCATCCTGTTTGATTCTTACTCTTCATAAAGTGCCTGCATTTCTAGTACGTGATAAATAATTTTCAGCCTATTAGTTTCCAGAGTTGAACCATAATTTAAAATAGGAACAATGCTCATTATCTTGTTTCACTCACACTCAGTTTTAAACAGAATATATTGAAGGTGTATTGAAATAATTTTATTATCAGCAATTGAATTTACAGTTTTAAAACATGATTACAAAGCCCTACTTTTATGTTTTCTTTTCTTGCCAAGGGAATTAATATAACAATTTTATGTAGCTGTCATAAAGGAGGTTCACATGCTGAATGTAACCTTATTCAACAGAAGTACCCAGGAAGGAACATTATGAAAAGCAAATTTCACCCTGATCATTAGAGGTCAATGGAGCTTTGTGAAGTCAGCCTACTAACATTTTAGTTAGAACTTGCCAGAGTTCTAGAACTCAAGAAAGACTTGTAAATTAATATTTATTAATGTCAAACTTTCATATTTTATTCATGTTTTAGTCTATAAATGTAGGAATAGGATTGGTATTGTGCAAAAAAATTTGAATCAGCCAACAACATAGCAAAAACTGTCATAAAGTTTGCCAAATACGACTTTTGATGTTAGTACAATTTCCATATAACCTCTTCAGAATTATCAGTACTGTTATGTTAGTAATTTATATAAAATTTACTTCTTTGACAACTGAAAGGAAAAAAGGAAAAAGCAACCCAGCTTGGAAATTTACTTTTTATTTTTTTTTTTTGAGTTATTTTATTTCCTAAAAATGTCAGGAAAGAAGCAGAACTGACATTCTTTCCTGTGCAGTCAGTTCTGTTACCTCCCAAGTTTGCTGATCACTTGCAAAAGGATCCAAAAGAGCTGACACTGGGGAGAAGAATTCTGGCTAATGTAAATTACTGTTTAGATATACCTTCTTTTCAGAAATACTTACCTTGACAAAGATAAGTAAATTTGCCCAATGACAAGTTAAAAAAACCCCAAACACAAATCCGTTCATAAGGTTTGCATATTCCAGTATGAATTAATGATGTGCTGTTGCACATGACATAAATTTTATTAATATAAATAGATAATAATCGGTGAATTGCTATTACAGGGCTTTCAGCTAAGAGAAGCATAGGATAAAAGTAAGATGAAAAATAAAAATTTTAGTGATGCTCTGTTGAAATATTTATTCTGCTTTAAGATGTTAATTTGCACTTTCCAAGTGAGATGCAGGTTACCTGCCTGCCTGTAAACATGCACGTGTCCTTTGGAATAGTTAACATGGATCCACTTTGCTCTAGGGTTTGTGTTGCACTTCGATTAAGTTGTTTCAAAGTCCCAAGAGGTCTTAATTTTCCTGATCTGTAAAAATAATTGTAGTTTAAAGTGTTTACAGTGAGATGAGACAGTCCATGAAATTAGTTACTCCTCACTGTCTTTTATTTAAGGAAGCTCAAAATTTGGCAACTGAGTAAACACTGGAGTTATATGCAGACTGTTGATGTCCAACATGAAATGCAAGACTCTGCTCAGAGGAAAATTAAAATGCAATGAGTTTGTATCAGCAATTCAGAAGGCAAGAATCCCTTCAATCCTTGAAGCATTTCTCTTAAACTGGGAAGTTGAGCTTCTTAGCAATTAGTGTGGATGGTGTTTGTAATGTGTACTAATTTATGTCGGCGTGTTTGATGGCAAGTCCCTCTCTCTTGTTTCGAGCTCAGAAGAGCAAGCATTCTTAAGAAAAAGGGGCTGCTTGTCTTCCCTGAATCCATTAAAAAATGGTTTTCCCCAGGATTTTGGAAGAACTAAGTTTTTTTTAAAAAAGGGCATTCATTGCTTTCTGAAATAAGGAGATATTCAATTCATGCTTTAGGAGATCCAGTGGATCTGTAAGGAAGCCTTTGACCATTCAGGCGTGGGGCTTCCTGTTAGAATAGGGCAAATAAGTTTTCCACAGTATACTTGCATGATTTCTTAATAGGTTATTTACCTGGAAAGATCAGCTCTCAGAGCTGTCCTACTTTCTTTTAAAGTCTTTTAGAAGTCCGGGGTGACTTTATCATCTTGATCTGCCTTGTTATCCTATAGACTCAGTGAAGTAATCGCCAAGATTTTGTCAATAACTTACTTTTTTTCACTGTATCACCGGTGTCCAAGTATCTATGGGCAAAATATATATTTCATTTTCTACCCCTTTTCCCAGTAAGGCTGCCAGTCTTTTTGGCTGATCCATTCTCTGTAACCATCTGAGACCCTTCTCAAAATCTGGCATTACGTTTGCTGTGACTGAGAGGGAGTTTTAATGGAAAGGTTATTGTCAATTGTTCAAAAATTCCATCTTTGAGTTCCTTTAGATGTCCTGGATGAGTATCATATGGTTCAAACAACTTGCTAAATGTGTTTTCTGTTGGAAAGCTTGTCACAGAAGAAAAGAAATATTGGATTAAAATGCGTTTTTTATTGTCATGGGTCCAGATACTGCATTACTGAGGAGAATGGGTATTTTGCCAGTAAACCTGGGAGGACATTCCAGGAGTGTTTAAAGAGAAAAATATTACTCTATAAATTTAAAATAAAGAAATTTGAAGTAAAATACCACTGTGCAGGTGTATGACAGGAAGGACTAGACTCAAATTTGCATGAAAGGAAATCTTCAGATTTTGAAGGGACAGCTTTTTCTGTCCTTGAAGGCTTTTAAGAACAGAGCAGATATCTGTCTGCTGGGGATATCACAGGTAAACCTGACCTTTCTTGAGGAAGGGGGAGCAGAGAGCCATCCTTGGGAGCAGAGACTATGTCATTGTTACTGGAGTGCTGTGAATGGGTGTAAAACCTGAAAAAGTGGTCTGTGGAGCTGCAGAAAGCTGGGAGACGTGCACACACAGGAGTGCAGTGGCTGGATGGCACCACGACAGGGGGCAGGCTCTTGGCTGTTGCCAACAGCCGACTGGTGTGCCATGACAATAATAAAGAAATGTGTGCAGTTATAAAAGCAATGACATTGCATGGACTGATATGCAAAGTACTGATTCATCTTCATCTCACTTTCTCAGCCTCCAGACACCATGAGATATATAGTATGGCTGTAGATCTTTTTCTCACCCCCAAAATTTTATGTGATCCATGTTAGTGTTGATAATTGTCTCAGCACTTGAACGAAGTAGTTTCTTCTGGAAACCTTACAGGAAGCTTATAAATCAAGTATTTTTAAACTCTAAAAAAGAAATGTTCCTTTTATTTCTTTTTAAACCCAGGAAAAGCAAAAGCCCTTAGCCAGTTTAAACCTTAGTCCCCTTTTTAGCATGTTGAACACTCACAAGACTTAGAAGGAGATGTATTTTTAACGCCTGGATGAGATGGGCAGTCACTCTCTAGGAATCTAACAAAATACTGGGGATTTTTTGGGTTTGTTTGGCTCCATTAAAATCCAACCTGTTCCTCTTTTGCAAGCAGATCAGTCCAGACAATTACACAGTCCTGAATTTAGGCTGCCTCCCAGCTTACAAGAGCAGCTTCCCATGGCTATTACAATAGGGATAATTGGAACCTCTTTGCTCATCTATCATTACAAGCAAGAATTTGTTTGGAGGAGTGCAGAGTTAGAAGAGTGTATGGTACAGTTATTGCTACTAGAGGCAGCATAGAAAGAAGTACTGACAAACTTCAGAAAAAGGATGACGTGCTAAAACAACGTTCCTAGGTGCCATCATTGTTTCAAAGTTAGTAAAAGATGTAATGATGATGGGAATTAATGTCTAGAAGGTAATGAAATTTCACCCTGTGTAATCAGCCATTCAGTCTCCCTGTAACGAGCAGCTGCCAGGTACCAGTAGGATTTCAGAATTTAACAGTAATGTCAAATTTCCTGTCTTTCTATAGAAATACTATTTCAGTTGTAATGCATGACATTTTCCAGCTAACTGCTGTCCTGTGTTCCCCATAAATTACTCCACAGTATGAAATAAAAGTCCTGTAGACAACTGGTCTTGATGCTTTGGATACATTCTGCGTCTGTGAGGTGAAACTTGTTCATATAGTAAGATCAAACCTTTTTGCATAAATGCACTATTTCAGCAAAGGTTTTACTGGAGACATTTCTTAAATTCAGGAAGGAAGGAATGGTAATTCAAAGGCAGAGTAATTCCCTGCAGAAGAGAACTGTAGTAGGAAGAACACCTTCCTGGTTCTGTCTCATTTAGAATAGAGACTTCAGTGCCAATCTCTGCTCTGCGTTTTCCTCAGGGCACTGTAGTTAAGTGAAGTTTCAAGAGGTGGTTGATAGTCCATGACTGAGGATAGAGCTGGACTTCTTTTCTCTCCTGCTCCTGTGAACCTAATCTGTTATGTGAGCTCTGGTGCTCAGCTGACTCCTTGGAGAGCCTGCCAGTCTTCCTAAGCTAGAGGAAAAAGACATTTAAAAAAAATTAGCTGAAAGGGATCACTGAGAAGCCAGGGAAGTCTAGAGATGTTGGAAAGGAAAAAGAGGCAATTCAGGCCTAGGAGGGATTGGTAAGGTGGATTTGCATCATCTGGCTAAAAGTGAGATACAAGAAACTCTGCCGATCTTCTCTTTCATGCACTATCTCCTGTTAGCATGACCCTATTTTACAGAAATAAACAATTATTATTCTAAAAAAGGGTTTGGTTATGACCTTAACCAGACTTAAGACAAGTTGATTGATAAACTTTGGTTTTTATGGTATTTTAAATGATCTCAGTTCTGTTCGAATAAAAGAAACACTTGTGTGTGTTTCAGATGTATTATTCCTTAAAATCATCTCAGTGATAGGGCCAGTTTAGTGCAGGAAAATAATGCTTTCTGAGCTGGTTGTATAATTTTATATGTAAATAACCTATAAATAGGTTCTGAATGCCTGTGAAATACCCTAAGACTGGTACGTAAAATGGCATCAATTTTTCTCATTCCTTCTCTCAAAATTCTCAACTCTACGTGTTTGAAATTTCATAGTTTTATGTCTTAATGCAAAACCATGCACTTCTTTTCTGTCATGTTCACTATAACCTTTCCAAATATGTTCTTGCATGTGCACTTTTGTCTTTTGTTCCAAAATAATTTGAGAATCATTTGAGGAAACATCTAGAATGGCACTTGTTTACATGAGACTTCTGACTTTTTTTTTTTTCTGATTCTTCTTAAATGTTGAATAAGGAATTGGATCTTTCCTTTCATTTATACCCTCCTTTTCAGAGCTCTCCAAGTAGACTTTGGTGGGGTGGCCACACAAGCAGAACCACAGCACTGAAGGTCTAGAGCCACAGCTGGAACAAGAGTTGAATGATTGAGCTACTTCCTTTCAGATATTAATCACTACATTTGAAAAAAACCAAACCACCGAAGTAAACAAGGGCCATTTTTGCATACTGTATGTGTAAGGTTATCTTCAAACAGGGTGGAAAACATGTAAGAGCAATGGTGAAACAGTGCAGCGTTTGGATTGATAGGAAATCAATAGTCAGCTGATGAAGAGAACAATTTTTCAGCAGCCACAGAACCAACATAGTTAAAAGCACATTATGGCTGTTGTAAACTAGTTAACAAAGGTTTTAAAAGATCTAATCTTCTTGAAGCCTAATGTTACTATATATAACGATTTTTTAAAATGTGGTCTGCCTTCTGGTCAGGTAACTAAAATAAATAATAAACCAGTAGTTAATTGCCCATAGTGGCCACTAATGCAGGGATTTCCACTTTAATTATTAATAGAATGCTCTTTGCTCATCATCCTGACTATGTTTTCCTTTCTGCTTTTCTTGTGTCCCACTTGCCATCTTCATTTTTCTGCATTTTTAATAGAGAGCACAAGTTTTCTCTAGTCCCTTACTGTGTTTAGCATTACCTCCATGCAGTGGTGCTTTGCTTGTCCTCCTCTTCAAGCAGAACGATTTCTATTGCTGACTTTTCTTTGTATAAACTGATAGTGGCCGCAACTTCTTCTGGCAGGTAATTACCAGAGATGTCATTGGATAACTCGTCACCTTTTTCAGCATTACGTGTTTCAAAGAGTTCTGTGTTATAAAAATCTTTATTTGTGGACTTCACTGGGCCCTATGATAGACCTCCAGGACTGTGATTCGCAGCCTGTGTGCTGGAAATTTCCCTCTGCAAAGCCAGAGGGTTGAGACAAGGGAATAAAAGTTATGTCAACAAAATGGAAAGGATCTTTTTACTACTTTAATCCATAAGAGTTCAGTGCTATGTTTACAAGTGCAAACCACTGTACATTACTGTGATTGCACTTGGCAGGGTGGCAGAAACAAAAAACTCTCCACTTTTTACATTTTCATAAATAACAAAACAGATAATGGCTTCTGTATTTTGTGCTTTTGACTTTCCCCTCGCTTTTTATGCCTACGCAGGAAACCATGTGTGTGCTGACTGTGGAAGGCAAAAAGCTTGTCCAGCTTCTGTGGTGGCACCAAGTGGATCTTGAAGGGTGTTCTGATTGTTTTGGTTTGTTTCTTGAGGTTTTCTTTGTTACAAGTTGCTGATAGTTCACACTGTTGGAAGCTATTAGAGGTTAGAGGCATAAGGAAAACAGGCTTTCTCGATGCCCTGGTGTGAAGGAAGTGCCTCAGTGCCTCCCTGACACAGGTTACCCGATGACTTTTCACATGGCCTGGAGCATCAAGCCTATAAAGGGGTCCCGAATGTGAACCGTTTCTCCAGGCTGTGTCATTTAGTGAGTATATCTTTTTAGAGGAGTGTCAGCCTAAGCAGAATTTAAATCTCCTTGCATGTTTTGGTCTTCTGAGCCATGCTGGTAAAATTGTTTGTGCAGCTGCATTTGAAAACAAATATGGAAAAAAAATGGGGATAATAGAAAAGAAGGCAGAGAAAAAAGGTTATCCTGGATCGATTGCATACCTGTTTTCATTACACAACCACACAAATTGTTGTTTGAGTAAGTACTAAGGAAGAATATACTTTGTGGGATGGGGATTGAAATAATTTTCACAGGTGCTGCAGCTGAAGCAAATGCTGGTAAACCTGCAATTTTTAGGCACTAATAAAGGGTCATGCAACTCTGGTGGTTTTACATGGCCTTTGGATTGCCTTTGGTGGAGTGGTGAGTGGTGTCCCACTGCCCACAGTCAGTACGTAAGTAGCTTTGAACAGATATTGTGAAATAGCCATGGATAAAAATTACCTACTTTTACATATTCAATAGTCTCTACCTGTGCTCTTGGTGCTACAGGTCATTTATACCTTTGTGCCAGCACCCTTCAGTTACACTTGAGTAAAAAAATCCCAAATATTTATCACTTAATTGTGTTACTGGTTAAACTACAAGACAGAAGGTAGAGAGAAAAAGAAAGCTTTTACCTACAAGATTTTAGACTATTAAACACAAGGTCTTGTGTCATCATTTTATTTAATAAAACCCTCAATTTTTCACGAATTACTATTGTAATTAGACTTTGCTTCTCTGATCTGAAACCTGATCTTCTGAAAGGAGATGTAGCTGTGTTATCAATTGACAGGTTCAAACATGAAAAATAAGATAATGATGTTGCAAAAAGTAAATGAAGCATACATAATACACCCAAGATTATATATAATTTTGTGAAATTAATACACCATGTCTTAAAGGTAGCAGCAACACTGTGAAATGTCTTGATGAAAAGGAAAAAGAAAATGTTTCATATTAATGCCATTCTAATGGAAAACCACTTAGAGCAAATAACTGTAATTTGCATTCTGATCCCTGTTCTGTGAAGTGGCTTATCAAGAAGAAATACTCCATTACTTCTCTATAAAAGTTCTAATTTTGAATTAAAAAATACTTTCCAGGTGGATCATTAGAACAAATTCCATCCTTTAAAAGCCTGTCTCCCTTATCAGAATGCAACTTGCAAAAATGGGTTTTAAACAATTTAATTCTGTACATGACAGGCCAATTTTTGTGTTCAAGGGTGATTATTTAAACTTGTAAGATTCCTCTCCATTTTTTCCATTTTTGCACACACAGACACTAAATTACTTTAGGAACAACCTTATTCTATTCAGAGAAGATTTTTGCCAGAGAAATTTTGCTTAAAAATCTGGCCACAAAAGTATATTGCTAAAAAAAAATCAAAACCCAAAAGTGTAAAGAAACATATTAGTGGAGACAATCCTACAGCTGATAAAAATTTAATAATTAACTATTCTTCATTTATAAGCTCATGGGAAATTTATGCAGTTCATTTTTTTTTTTTATATAGACTTTAAGTCATGGAGTTCCCACTCATTTTGGTTCAGTGAAAGGACTCTGTGCTGATTGTCTCTTTTCCTTCTCTTTTTTCTTCCCTGTTTGTTCATTTCTCTTTCTTTCTTTGTCTCTCTCTTCTCTTTCCTCTCTTCTCTCTCTCTTTTTTCTTCTCTCTTCTCAATTTCTGAGTGGTAATAAGGTGATGATTCGGGTGGATCTGACTCAGAGAAGGGAAATAATTAGCAAATTATGTTGACCTTAGGGAAACTGCAGATGAGCACCCAAAAATGATCAGAGTAACTGTGCATCTGAAACTCAATGAAGCAGTGTAATTCCTTATGGATTGGCTGTGACAGAACATTTTAAGATTTATGTGCCATACTGCATGAACAACCACAAGCAGGCTTTATTGCAGCTGCCTTTAGTTTTGAGGAGCTGAAAACCTGCTGTGCTCATCTAAGGGCAGGGACTCGTTATTACCATTTCTTGTTTTGACAGGCATCATGGATTAAACAAGTTTTTACATTTGGAACTAATGAAACGCTGGATAATCACTAAAAATGAAAGTGAGAAAATCAGCCTATTTAAGTTAATTTCACTAAGTGTTGGTAGGCAGGAGTGGAACATTGCAAGCGATAGTTGCTTTGATCTTACAGCATACAATAATGTTGTTGATTTGTTTACTTTAATGTCTAGCCTATTTGTGATGAAACAAATCTTACCTGCTCTTTCTAAACTAAAATATGGTTCAGCCAATGCATAAAACATTTTAAATGCTTGGCTTCTGTTGATAGCAGTGTAATGAGGTTGGAAATGTAGCTATCTGTAGTCACTGTACAGAGCCTAAGCATAGCTGTCAGGGTACCAGCAATTGCTTTGGAAAACAGATTTCTGAAACATTTAGGGCTCTGCTGAGTGCTGAATCATTTCTGCTTTCTCTGTGAGTGATTGCTAGAGACTTCACTAGAGCAGCCAAGTGGCCTATTTTATAACAGGAGGGCCCTGTGGCTCAGCATTGTATGAACTTTTCCGTACCAAATTAATGACTTGTGTACAGCATGCTCATCTGGGAGAAGCTGTATAATATGGACTAAGCAAATGCAGGGAACCAAAACATGTTCTAAATTAATAACCATGTCCTAAATTAGCAGCCATGCTTCAGTTCCAGACATAGAAGAGAGGGAGGAGAAAAAGCAGTGGATGAGTGAGACAGACACTCTTCAATACAACAGTTTGAAATAGTTTCCTAGAGAAGCCAAATTTAGATGCCCCTCAGGTAGTTTTCTCAGTTGAGGGTCACAAAATTTACCAGAGCTTTTGTCAGCAGCCAGGAAGGAAACAGTCACATGGTTTGAAAGACAATTCACACTGCAGTGACAGCTTCTTGCAGAAATGACTGACGTTATTTCAAATACAGTCAGGAATGGATGTCACTAGGGCTAAAGTGTGTGTGCCTCCTTGAACCAGCCTGTTGCAATTAAATATGGCAGTGTTTGCGAGAGGGATAATCTGGAACCTTTATGAGTGATTTAGTAAGTGCCTGAGTTTTGGTAAATACTATTTCTACTTTTGCTGTAATTCATCATAGGCAGTTCAGCTACCTACATGAATTTCTCATACAGTAGCTGCTGCTAGTTTTTATCTCCATCAGTGAAGCTGCAGTTAATCAAAGGCTTGACCTTGCATAACATTGACTATCACAATAAATAAAGTACCAATTAAATTAAATGTTACTTAGGAGATTTCAAATAAATTAATGGAATATTAGTTGACAATTGTAACATCATTCTGCTTGAGGGACCAACCTTTTCTCTTGAGAATGTCTGTACTGAAGTTAATAAATAAACCCAGGAACTTGCGTAAATACAGTAAAGCATTTATTAAAATAATTAGCTAAATTGCCTCTTTACAAACAAAAGCAGCTTTTTCTTCTGATTCTTATTACTCACCTATGGGAGACTTTTGAAGGGGTGAATTATTTCTATGTTCTTTTGAGGATAAATATTAAAATTCTATTTTTTGTATTTACTTTTGCACTTGATATAGCTGAATGTATAGAGTTTGGAAAATTTAGACTGGGCTGAGCCCTCTTCACTAAGTCCCAGCCACTGGTGACATTTCAGTAGTACCAGGTCTTTCTCTGAGATGCTGCATACAGCCCAGGCTGTGAGTGGCATCCTTTTTTTCCCTTGGCCCAAGAAGCATCTTGCAATTGCAGCCTCTGCTTTCAGATGTCTTAGATCATTATTCCCACTCAGATTCCAGAACTTTATAATTGGCTGAATTCATTAGTATCTCACATCAGGCTGAATTCATTAGTATATCCCATCAGCCACGCTGGCCAAATACAATGATAACATTTTCAACAGTGTAGAGCTGGACTGAGTGATGCATTCAAAAGAGAAGGACTGTTTTTGATTTCCCCTTCTGTCTAGTTTTGAAAATGCTTCTCTATTATTTTTACTGTCAAAACCAGTACTTCAAATGCCTTTTTAGCTTGGCCTAAAAGTCATTCAGCAGGAAGGACTAAGGTGACTGGGTCCTGAGTAGTGCGCCTTGAATCACTCTTGACCGGAGATGCCAACTTTTAGTAAAACTCTGCCGTCCAACACACGTCAATACCGTTCTTTCAAGACAGACTCTTCCTAAAAGTTATACAGTGAAGCAGTATGAATTATTGACAGACCGAACCCTTGTCTGTCACATGCTACCTGCTCCAGGTGCCTGTATCTGCAGATGTAGGAGACCAGATCGATTCCTCTTTTTGCTCCCTCTGTCTTTCTTCATCTCCTGACGCGATTGATCACTGCCTGGTCACTGTCTTCAGAGTGTGTCCCTCCAGTAGGCACCTTGTGCTCTGTTTGTCACCTTTAGCTGACATTATTGATTGCTATTTTTCTCAGTCTCTCCTTTTAAAGCCTGAACAGTATACAAACCCATGGAGAGCTTAAATAAGTCAAAAGGAAAGAACCCCTTTCTTTCATTCTCCACCCTCAAAAAGCACTTAAATGTGTGTGTGTTCTTGCCTCAGACAGATGTCATTTCTCCTTGACTTACCTCATTTCCTGGGAAAAAACCCATCAGAATCTCAAATATTAACACTGGCAGCTTGCAGTCTTGTGTTTCTTCTCTGAGCCTATGGGCATGCCTTAGGGAGTTTGTGTTCCCTTCCAAGTGAGGCTTAGTGTGGTGCTTACTCCCTAGAGCCTGAATCACTGTTTAGTGAACAACCTCGCTGCATCTGGAAAGAGGGAGAAAGTCTGATATTGAGGGAGGCTGGGGATTTTTTGAGCTTGCTACCTTCTTGAATCTCACCCACAGTTCTGAAAGTAACAAAGATGATTAGGAAATCTGGAAGGAAAGGTGATATCTTGGATTTTGTCATATCCACCCATCAACGCTCTATTCTCTTTCATGCTGTCTAGATGCTGACATCAAAATGGCAACTAATTAAAAGTAAAAACGTTAGAATCTTTTGAACTTGAGTGATTGTTCAAAGATTAGAGAGGTAGCTGCGCCTTAGTATTTTGGTAGCTGCTTACTTTTAACTCTTAAGCCTGCTGGAAGTCAGCTTGGTGTTATAGGTTATATCAGATTTATCCTGAAATAAAATACTATGCACTAATTAGCTCACTTGCCGTGTTAGCTAAGGTCCTTATTTTTTTCTTTTTCCCTTTCCAAAATGTATTTTCCCTCTTTTCCCTAGAAATTATGGCAAGATTCACCTCACAGTAGCAGTAGGAAAAAAGGACAAAAAATCCCCAAACCACCAATCTGAATTCTGATTCTTAGCTGGAGTGGATTCTGGTGGCTTCACTGAAATTAACAGAGGTTTGAGTTTTCCTTTATAGCTGATAACGTCTTTGTAGTATTTTGATATGATACCTAATTGCTGCTATTCTTGCTCATGAGAGTAAAAATGTGTCAAATCTGAAATCAATACAGGAAGTCCTCTTTGGTATAGGTAGATCCAGAAGTTAGCATACTGTTTTTTGTTTCTTTAGGATGTTTTTTATTCATTGGGATTTATTTTAAATAGATCATCTGTTTCCCCTAACAGACGTTCCTGTTGTATAAAGGGTGACTGCTTTCTTCTTTCCCAGTCCTCAGTGTGTATCTGGCTGTTCCTACTGCCCTCATCATTCACATCATCATCATCATCATCATCATCATCATCATTCACTTCTTTCCAGGTAACTTCCATCCACAGGGGCTCCAGTCCTTGTAGGAGTTAGCGGTGAAGCAATCCTGCACAGCCACTCCTGCTAGCACAGCTTGTTTACCAGTGAACACTTTGATAGCATTTATCCAGGGTATTTTTCATTAAAAGGGATCAATTAAGTGTATTGGAGAACTTTTGTAAAGCTGAAGAAAATTTCTGTTCAAATGTTTAATGGCATCCATCACAACTGTATTCTCCTTCATTCTTTTAAAATTCTTATTACTCTTCTTCCTGCTGCTTTAAAATATTAGTGAACAGTCTCTGTCCTCTCGTGCTTCCCAGTTCTCCTTATGTTACCATGCTATGTGTGTGTACATTGCTTCTTTTAATTATCCTTTATAATTAAGTCTGAGTTGCATATCTATAAATTTTGCTGTTGTTCTCTGGCTTCTGTGATTTACCAATGTCTTTGTAGTAGTGAGGTACACAATATAATTAAGCTCAGAGTTCATTTGTTCACACTGGAGAAATGTAGA
Source organism: Anabacerthia variegaticeps (assembly GCA_035583185.1). Classification (NCBI taxonomy): domain Eukaryota; kingdom Metazoa; phylum Chordata; class Aves; order Passeriformes; family Furnariidae; genus Anabacerthia; species Anabacerthia variegaticeps. The sequence continues at coordinate 23,538,452 of JAWWEW010000006.1, read as the reverse complement.
GAAAAATAGTACTTTTATGTTTCTTCTTGTGTGCTCTACCTTCACAGCATAAAATTGCCTCTCACATTTTTGGTGCTTTATTCTTTCCGTCTATTTTGTGGGTTTGCACGTGTCCTTACCAGTAAATCTCCTCTTGTTGATCCAGACATATTTTGAATTTAGCTTCTGTTATTTCAGCACTGATCTTTCATCATTCTTGAACCTTAAACCTTCTGGGTGCATCATGGCCAATCCAAGCACTCAAACATCATGAAATAAAAGGAACCAGAACTATTATCCTTTAATCTACTCTTATATTGGGTTGTCATCTGAGCTACAGATTCAGGTGTTCCTTCCACAGCCATGCAGTAAGAAACTTTGTATTAGTTTTAGATAAAAGCTGGCTTGGTCTAGAATCAAATTCCACAGCTAGTGGCTTAGTTATTGAACCACTGTGATGGACACACCGATGGATGTAAAGTAGCAGTGATACATTTCTAGGCTGGTCAAAAGTCTTTCTAGGATATTCTTCTTGTAGTGGTTAACTGGAAATGGATTGAAATCCTAGCACTGCAAAGTACAGCACTATTTACCCTGCTTACACTTTCAATAATGAAAAGAATGCCTTGTGTAAACTGTGGCAGTTATCCTGTATACTTTATTTAAGAGAAATAATCCTATTTAGTGTATGTTGACTCTGAACAGTAAGTAGTCAAGCCTGAAAGGTTCAAATTATAGAGTGAAAAGTGTAAATCCCAATTCAGTTGCTATAGCTTAGAAACAGCTTATCTGTACTGGAAAGAAAGAGCACCAAATGAAAATGCTTTTATGAGAAAAGAATGTTTAAGAAATATATTGATCCTAGTACTCTACTAGTCATCCTTTGTTTTAAGGTTTCTGGCAAATACAGCTACTTTTTAATGAAAAGGAAAACAGAAAAGCTTTTTGGGTGTCCAGTTAAACAAGTTTATGATTCTAAGGAAAAAGGTAATTCCATCTATATAGCCAGTGGGTTTTAAATGCAGGCCTGGAATGACTGTGACTTAGAAACAGAAACATGGGAGAAAAGTCCTGCATAAAGGAGAGGGTGAATCGTTTCATTCTTTTGCAATTATAGACTCAGAGTCCTTGATATTGAGGGCTCTCTCTCTTTTTTTTTTTCCTTTCCTTTTTTCATTTATTGCTGTTTGCTCCTAAATGTCTCTCCTCACACATGCCTTCCTCATTTTCTTCCAAACTGTATCTCTGTGTTCATGGTGGGGACACTCCAGCTAAGTGCTGAGGGACAGCTGAAGGCTGGAATAGAATTTAGGTCTTTTATGGAGTGATTACGGTATTATATCTAAAGTAAAATGGTTGGGCTCTATGTGGCTATACTGTCTGTGTCAGGGAAACTTCCTTCAGTGCAAGATCCAGGGAAAGTCTGTGTCTTCCACGTTCACCCAGGAGATGTGCCAGCTTCAAGTGTGCCACTGGATGATCTCAAGGTCCTTTGCACACCTGTATTTCTGTCATCTGGGACCTTTGGGGGTTGACCCTTTTCTTCTCAGGAAGGAGAGGTAGAACCAAGAGCTCAAGTACATGGTTGGAGAATCTGCAAAGAGGAAAACTCTGAGAAATCAGGATTCAGAAATTCTGCTGATGAAGAAAATTTGATTTTTTTTTTTTTCTTCTGTGTTTGATCCCTAATTTTAGTCAGTTGTCTCGAACATAGTGAACTGACTGTTCAGTTTTCAGCCCCTACTTGGACAAATGATAAGAAAATAGTGGATATGAGAATATGGGGACATAGTGATGTCTCTACAAGCAAAGAGCAGAATGACAAGACCAGAGGAATGTATTTTCCAGTAACAGAAGAGAAAGTAACTGGTGAACATCTGGTCTTGTGAAGAACTGCAAATTGCTTTAATCTGCACTTCAACTGATGAAGAAAAAAGAATACTTTGTTTATTGTAATCTCAGTTCTTTGGTGACCAGCAGTTGTCATTTTTAAAAGAAGGTGTAGTTTATGAATTAGTAGTTCTTCCTCTTTGATTTTAGCTCTTGTAAGGATGTACAGGCCAAAAATCTCCATAGTGTTCTGTTTTTCACAATGGCATGGAATGTTGAAAGACAGACTATTTTGTTAGTTTTAATAGAGCAAGAATTAACTTTTTTATTCTTCGTGTCGAAGTGTGCAGTAATTCAGCACTTGAGGATTTGAGTAAAGTACATGGATTTATGAGCATGTATAAATATTATGATGTTGCATCCTCCTGTTGTTTCTTCTGTCTGTGATGGAACTGAAGTCTGCAGCCTCCTCGTGGTGATTGGCATTGGGACTTCTGCTGTTTGTCCTTCATTAGGCTCTTGACCATTTATATTTGATGTACTGAAGCTCAGATAAAGTAAGTAAACAAAGAATTCAAAGAGATGTCTATAATACTGCTCCTGCAATGCTTCTGTTTTCTTTTTTGGCACTCTTACATGTTGAATATATGGATGTTTTCAAAGTGCTGTCTTGAGTGATTTTTAGCTACGTCAATCAGAGTAAACAAGAAATTTACCAAATGTGAATTATATTATGCTTTTTCTTTTTCCAGTCCAGTTTAACTTCATTTTGTCTAGAATATTTTACAGCTCATTGATCAATCCAAGGATGTTTTTAGCAGAATATTTGGTTGACCACTAATCAGTATTCCAGATTATAATTTAAGATCTTTTTATCCAATACAAAAAAGAACTGAAAATCGGACTTTAGAGCCCAGGTACAGTTTTTGCCTGTATTAAAACTGGAATTTATCATTGCATTTGCTTTATGTAAGCTTTTGTGACAAAATATGGTTTTTATTAGGGATAGAGCTGAATGATTTTCCTGTTGTTTGCACATTTTTGAGATTCAAAATCTTTCCTGATCCATATGAGGGTGAACCTGACTGCGTTTCAAATTTTCCATAAGCACCTCACTGTCTGAAGATGGGAGTGTTTGGGAACAGGAGGTTACTCATTCTGTGAGGTGGTTAGCATTGATCATGCCTGAGCCATTTCATAGTTGGCTGAACAATGTACCACAAAGCATTTCTCTAATCAGCTCCCCTCCTCTGCTGTAAGAAACTGGAGTTCAAGTCCTGAGTTTAAACAGGACTGAATGTGATCCTAATGGCAGGCCTTCTCCATCTGGTAAGATTCTCTTTAAAATGCATCTCCCTCCTGGTATTTCTGCTTGTTAGACCATACATTCCATTCTGGATCCAAGGAACAATTTGCAGCAAAAATGTCTTCAAAACTTCATCTATTAAATAATTCTATTATTTTTTAAAATTGAAAAATAGCCGACCTTCACTATTGTCTTTGGAGATTAGTTTGGCATATGGTAAAGGTCATTTGCTGTTAAGAATGCAGTGTAAATTCCCCGCTGCCTAATGGTCTCAAAAATTGGAATTTTAAAAAAAATTTCTTTCCTTTTCAAACTTCTGTGATTTTGTGGTTGTTCTCCCACACCGTTGGCTGTATGGAATATTCAGGTACAATGAGGCTGTATGCACTGAAGTGCAGATCATCTCATCCTGGGGCTTATTCTGCAGCCTTGCATTCTGCCTGGCGGGGAGGTGTGACAGCAGGTAATTACAATTACTGAGGTGCAAACCACAGAACCAGCAATGGCTCAGTCATCACTGGTTTTGTGTTCCTTTTTATGGTGGAGGCAGACAAAAGGAAGCAAGTAATTCACCTCAGTTGACTTGTGTCCTCTTGCCTCCTGCCTGTCTATGCCAGAGCTTCTCCTACTTTTCCCCTCAGTCCAATCTGTTACCTTATACTTGTTAACTTTAGTAATGAATATTCTCTTTCCTCTCCCCAAAGTCGAAAAGCAAAGGGTAGAACTCAGCTATTCCTGTTCCCTGATTTGCTACATATGATCCATGACTTTCCTACTCTGAGTTCACTTACTATTAAGAAATACTTAGACAAAAAGCAAAAACAAACCACCCCAACCTTTCCCTACTACCAAGAATAACCAGGAGGGGGAGGTATTACACGGACGAGGTGACCGGAATCACTGGAGGTATTTGCCAGTGTAAAATGCAGCTAAAATGCAGATCACAGAAGTTTAGACTGAATTTGGTGTAAAGCAAAAGGTTCATAAAGGTGCAGAAGCATAGTGAATGTGCACAAAAGTGTGTGTATTTATGCTCAGCTGCTTCTAACTTTTTAAAATTGAGAGTGACAGCGTTAAAATAATTGTTTTGACTGACAGCTAGAGTATGTTTCTATTTATATATTTTCCCTGGAAACAGCACAAGCCTGCAGTTTAATAGCACTCCTTGATTAAACATTCACTCAGTGGCTGTCTGCTCTAATGTGGGGCTAGACTGAGCAGAAAGGAGACCCACTCCTGATAATGGCTCCCTGTGTTGCAAATGATTCAGTATGATTCAAGCATGGGAATCAACGAGGCTGAACCTGCCAGTGTAAAGATATTTGTAAGGACGTGCTTTGGAATAGCAAGCGGGCTTGGGTGACCTCTTTGTCAGAGTCTCCAAGAAGCATTCTGCTCAGGAACATGCTCTTACAATGCAAGGACAAAGTCACAAGGATGTCCTGCAGTGTGCTGGGCTGTGATGCTACACTTGCTCTATACATACTCATTGAATTCATTGGTGCCCACCCCCCTCTCTTTAAGTGGAGCAGTTAAAGATTCTGAATGGAAATCTCTTTTGTGCAGTGTTATTTAAACAGTTCCTCCTGCAACAGAAACTTAACTATTGTCAGTGATGTTAAAACTAATTTAATTCTTAGTGCTAGGGATGTGCAAAAGGGAGCTCTGTTACTGTTTTAGAATTGTACAAGAGTTTAATGCATTCTCACTTAGCCTGGCCCTAGAGGGAAGATATGAAATTCTTGCATTGTTGTAAAAACACCCACAGAAGTCTTACTTTAAATACAATATTTAAGCTAAGACAACAATAAACATCCATCACAAATGTGTAAATTTTGAATAGAACCTTTTTTTAAGTGAGCTCTTTTAAAATTTGGTCCAGATTTTGGATACTTTATTCAGACTGCTGAGTATTTATTAATTTCAGTAATCCTGTTGTCTAAAGATGTCCTGCCTCATAAAATGAGATTGTGGAGTTTATCTAAATTGTAGCTGACAGAAAGTCTTAGCCTTCCTACATGCCTGACAGCCTGGTCACTTGAGTAACTAGGGACAGAGGGAAGGAAGTCTGCATTGATTGTCTGTGGAATAAAATGTTCTAGGTCTGAGCTGTGGGGGAAAAAAGATGGTAACCTCCATTAATTGGAGTAAGGTAAAATCCCTATAGTCTGTACTTTTCGTATAAGTTATCCATCTGAACTGTAAAGGACATTTGACTGCAGCTGAATCTTTGCTGGAAAAAACATTTGTCTGCCTTTATGTTTTACTACTGGCAAATGAACTTCAGTTAAATTTGTCAAGCTTTTTTCCCTGTTGTAGACGATTTCTGTATTACATTCTGCTCATGTGACCAGGAATTAGGTTGAATACACAATTGCTTGAGTAACTGGCATATTACTAAAGGAGATAAATCTTTGCTGAAGATGCTTATTTCTCATGATGTATTTGTGTATTGCATCTGGCTAGATATTTTTTTGCAGAAAGTTTTTCACTATGTGATTTTCAGTAGTCTTTCAACTGAGATGAGACAAGCAAATACAATCTATATGTGAAGACATGCATAGGATTGCTACCCTTCTCAACATTCCTGGGAATAGTGCTGCCCTTTTTTCTATTCTGACAGACTGGCTGAGGTTCTCCTACTGCCAGAGAACTACTACTGGCAGTTCCTACTGTTCCTACTGAAAGACAACATTCCCTCCTCTAGTGTCAGCTTTCAAACTATTGGGTCCAAATGAGGCTGTGACAAAGGCAGCTGGAGACTGATGGTAAAATGGAATTTTATTCTTTTAACATTTTTCTTTTTCTGTGGTAACATCTTAAAAATAATCTTGCCCTCGAGATGTCTTCATGTACTCTTGATTTTACCTAACCTACAAGCTACCTATGAGAAAATTCATCCTCCTCCTCTGCTATCTTACTGCATGTAAATATTTTTACTCCCAGATATGTTAGATTGCATAATTCTATACTCTCAAATCTAGTTTGTTGACAAACCTCTACCCATAACCCTAGAGCTCTAAGGTTTCTCTTGGGCTTCTTTGAATTGGCCAGTTAATTGCGCCTTTGGTCTATATTAGTTTTAAAAACGCAATGACCCAGGAGCAATTACAACAGTAACAGGATAATAAACTTCCATGGCACAGTCAATAACTGCACTTTCACATAGTATGTAATGCATTATGTGAATTAAGACTGTTTTTCAGCTAATAAAAGTTGTGTAAAGTGAGCTTTTATCCATCTAAATAACCAGCTCTATCTCAGAATAAAACCTACTAGTCGCTACAAAAGTAGTATTAAATAAAAAAGTTATTTTTAACTTCAGTTTGGTTAAGTCTTCACTTAAACACTTAATTTCTGTTGGAATAATACTTTTCTAAAAGGATAACAACCTCCTTTCATCCTGACACAATAGAAATATTTAAGATTCACTTTTTATTTATGTCTAGATAAAGTACATTCACTAGAGTATTAAGCTGAAATACATGATCAGATGATATTACAATACCATTTGTATTTTCATAAAATTACCTTGTCGAAGAACAAAAGAACCTTTGTACGAGACTAAAAAAATTTCCATTTTTTGTAACTCTATATTTAAAATGGCTAAACCCAGATATCCTTAAAGAAGCTGAAGCCCTGTTTCTAATTCCCAGAGTATGCTAATCTGGAGAGCATTTTACTGAAGTCAGAAAAGTAGAGAACTACTTTTTGTAACCTTTTACCAAGTTAACCCAGGTTCTAGTATCCATTGTTGGTCATATACAATATACACATGTGTTAGTGTGAAGCTCTACTTTCTCCTAAAATATACCTGTGGACCTTTCACCACAGAACTGGACCAGAAAGGGCAGTTGCAAAGTGACTGGCAGTTCTTTTTTTCTCCGCAGGTTAGAATATTCCTTGCTTGTGGCAAAGGGAATTTGCAAACTTTGTGGGCTTTATTTTTTCCCCTGAGGCCAAGGAAAAGATTATTCACGCTCACTCATGGAGTATAGAATGATCAAATTTATGTGCAATTAAACATTAGCGTTCTATTTAATTCGGTAATAGCAAGCCAGCTTTGGAGACTGGATGTTTTAGACTACGTTTAGTCCAGCAGCCTGTCAGGTGGGAAGGTGACATGACAGTGGAGGCAATCGCCATAAGTCTGCTGACTGATCCAAGTCAGGTATAAGTCAAATTGAATTCCATAAAGCCTCACTTTGTAAAATGTTTTGAGGATTCATGAAATTACGTTTTAAAAATTCAGGCTTACAAGCAGGATAACTGGTATTCAATTCGTCTTTGAATACAGTATTTTTCCAATAACAATTTATTTGATAGAGGTATTTTATTGTAGGCTTGCCTTTGCAACTGTAGTAAAATACCAACATTCTCATTACATCTTTTTAAAGAATTTTATGCTGGGTGCACACTGCATGATTGTTTCTTAATTGCTAATGGGCCTGAGGGCCTGACTGGTTGCAGATGCATTAGAATAAATCCATAGTCACCTTATTGAAGACAAAAGGGCAGACTGGGTTGTTGCTGGACAGCAGTTCCGTTTCTCAGGACAGAGGTGTGAGTAGTCTGCTCCAAAACACTTCTGTGTTTAATGCCCAGGGGCAGTAATGACGGCATGACCCTGGGTGAGGACATGGTGATGACATGCTTTTCCCCAACCTCCTGCTGAATTGCTTGAATTTATAGGCAAGTTCTGAGGGCACACACACAAAGGATCCTGTGTGTAGTTACCTGTGGAAAAGGGGAACAAAAGAAGTTGACTGCTGTGAGAAAAGCAGATGAAAGGCAACATTAGAGAGGCCTCATCCTTATGCCACGTGTGCTGCATTGTCATGTTTCCCATCAACTGTGTATGCGGAAAGAGGTTGGAACTGGAATCAATCACTGACTCAGAAACCGAGTAAGGTTTGATAAATCATTGTCAATATTTTCTATGATCAGTTCATTTGTTTTTGTAACTTGAATAACATTAGATTTATGCATTTTTTTATTACTTATTTTGTCATTCTTGGCACATGGTGGAGGAAGCAATGGCAAAACAGGAGTGTCTTTTTTCTTTGCAGTACACATTAATATGCATGTTTTGTTTCATGTGGAAACACACAGAAGATAGTGGCAAAGCCCAGAGTTCATAGGGTTCTGATGTATTTAAATCCTGTCCCAAAGTATACTGGTGGTAAATGTACTCCATGAAAACTTTGAATGCAAATTCCTAGTGACAGAACATTTACTAAAGGATTTTCTACAGAAAGGTTTAGTTTGTACCATGCTAGTTGTACCATTTAGAAACACTGATATATTGCATACTATCAAACAATGGAAGGAAGGTGAAAAGATAATTTAAAGTTGTATTTATTTGGTGGGGTTTTTTGTTTGTTGGTTGGCTTTTATCTTAATTTTAAAAAGGTAGGTATAGGGAGAAATTCTCTGCTGCAGAGCAGCAAAATTTACCTGTATTTTATCACAGTGTTTTTAATTTAAGTTATAAGGCTGGACACATTTCCTGACTCATCCTACCTCCTGTAGGTCAGATGTGGTATATTTTCTCTCAAATGCAGATTATTGTTTACTTTAGTTGGTAGTTATAGTTTTTAACAGCAAAAATATTTGCTCATGCAATTAACACCAGTCTATTATAACATTAAACTCATTGGCCTTTTCTGCTTGGCATTTCACCATCAAAGAAGTTATTAACTATTATTGATTATTTAGTAATGGCTTTAGAAATTGTGATCCAATTTACAGTGTGTTGACAGCTTCCTATTTGGTTTTCCCTAAGTAAGCTATAAAACAAACAAATCACTGGTTTTAAAAATTTCACTTATTAAATTTGTATATACAGCACTTTCACCTCAACTGTGGCATCAGGGAATCTAATGAGAGAAATCAAAGTTGTAGGGGAGTCAACAGAAGACATAAAACAGGCAGCCAAGTTCAGCTGGGTTTTTTACAGGGCAGGACAATGTCACAAGTGTTAATTTTAGAGGGTGATGAATGTTGTCTCTCAGTTGGGTCTGAAGTGTCCTGTAATTACAGCTCTGCTAGAGTTCCCTTTTAGGGAAGGACTGCCAGAAACTCCTTGTTTGGTTATGCACGAGTCAATTAATCCCTTTTCTTTTGTGTTCAGATGTAAAAGTGAAGGCAGTAATCTGATGTGTCTCCCTTTACTGCTTTGTCCTGTTATACTTCTCAAGTAGTTTTCTAGTGTGTGTTTAAAGGTGCATTTTGCACAACATGGTTCTACTTCATATGGGCAGAGTTCTGAAGCGGAAAGGAATTACCCTTAAGTTTAATTATCTTTTAGCTGTTGTCAGTGTATCTGATGAAAAACAATCATTAATGCTTGTCAATATTTTACCTTTACCCAGCTAATATCAGGTAAGTATTCTCCAGAGGTCTGTCTCCTATCGATAATCAAGTTCCTGACTAAAATCACATGAAGGCTGAATGCATTTATCAGTCTGAAATGTGCTTTAATGGTCATTAACCCTCCACTACAGAGTGATGGCATTTGTGTAGCAGGGGATGTGACCCACTAGCTCTAAGTGGAGAGGTGGAAAGATAGGCAGAGAATGTCAGTTCCAAGGGGACTGATGAAAATTCTGAAGAATTTGCAAAACCCTTTTATCAGACATTTGGCTCAATTGTGTTGGTATTTTATGGCACAATTATACGTGATAAGAAAATATTTAATATTAGATATCTAGTCTGGCTACACAACTAGGATATCAGAAAATATAGGAAATATTATGATGGTGATACAGTTATTGTGCATTACATGTTCTGTTTATGTTTTTATGACAGGGTGGAGAGAGCCTTTTCCACAGGATGCAAAAATAACCTAGAAGAGAATCTACACACCTAAACAAAGAGCTTCAGTACCCAGAGATTCTGATTTCTCTTTAAGTGAATGAAGTTCACTTAAACACAGTGTGACACTCAACAATGAATGGATTAAAGAATGTAAGTAGCATATTCCTTTGAAAAGAAAGTCACTGGAAACAACAACACCTTTATTTCTTCAGTATCTTAAGCAGACTTCAACGGCAAATTTTTCATTTCTCCTCTCCCCCTCTAAACCAGAGCTTCTAACTCTGTTGGAAGACTCTTCCATTTTGGTACTTTGTCTCAGTTACAGGGCCATTAACACATTATCTAAGCCTTGTACTGCACATGAAGATAAAGACTGTACCAAATAAGGTGCAGGTGATAAGCCAGCTACTGTCTTTGATACCAGTGAACTCCTAAATCACTCTGTATAAAAGGCATATAATGCATCCTGGACTTGGTATCCGGCTTACTAGGAAATTTGTGTAGGACAGCTGCTTTGTCTGATCCTGTAGGGGTGATCAGTGTCCTGGTGCTGAGATATAACCCAGGGGTGGCAGCAGGTTCGCAGGAGGAACCATTAGTGGGGAGCTGAAAGTGCGAAGGAAGAGAAGAGGGAGCTGCCCAGGGAGGAGAATGAGAAATCAGTGCAACATGAATGAGTGTCAGGTATTAGAAGGAGCTTTGTGTCAGGGATAATTTGATAGGGAGAAAAATGGCAAAAAGGGAGGTGAATGTATGTAAAAGACATGTAGCATCATTCACAACTCAAGCACTGAAACAAGCGACTGAGTCACATTTTTTTTTACCTAAGCAATCTATTTATCACTGCCTTGTTTGTGTGTGCTTAAGGAAATACCTGTATATCATCAGCCACAATAAATAAGGTACCATAAGTATGTCTTTGAATATCCTAAATACAAAATTATTGAACCAAACTTGGGAACTTAATCTTTGGAACATTTATATCAGGTGAAGCTGCCAAAAAACTCCTAAAAAAATCAAGACAAAAAAAAGTGCGTATTTTTGTCATTTATATTGCTCTGAGGCTATATCAAGTGTTTTTATATTTATTCAGTAGCTCTTTGCTGTATGATTTCCAGATTTTCTGGGAGTCTTATCTTCAAAATTCCATTTATTCAAGGGTTCTGTTTGTTGTTATCAGGCTGTTCTCTGAGAGTTTATCCTATTGCTCCCTAAAGATCAAATTTAAGCATGAAAAGAATTGCTTGCTGTTTCTGGAGGGTTAAGGTTTTATACAAAATTCTTGTAATTTGTTTACTTTCCTATTCTTAAGAACACCACAGTCTGCCTAACAAATGTGCTGAGAATAACATTGATATAAAAGAAGGAAAATATTTGCTAGGACCATGTGAGATTGATAAAATGAAACTTATTTGTCCCCTTTTTCGTGCTCCAAGTTCTTACTGATCACTCATAAGTCACCAGACTCAGTGGTATGAAGTTGCCCTTCTCTCACTTCAGTAGGTCACAGTCCTCCACTTCAACGTGCCCCTCTCTTGGATAACAAGACAGGTACAATTTGCTGTAGTCTCTCAAAAGGCATTAAATAAATTAATAAAAGATACAAAACATGTATTTGGCAAAATAGACCTAATTTTGGAGTTAGTTTCAATTATCAGCCAGTATAATGTATAGGACCTTTGAACATTTTTAGTTCCTCACAATTCAAAAACCATCTGATTCCTACCAGAAAAGCAAGATGTGGACTAAATATGCATGGGGCATGTGATTAATAACTGCAAGTGCATGGCTCTCCTACCCACATCTGCATGACTAGGCCAGGCAGGAGCTCTGGGTGCACCAGAGCACACTCCCCCTGCCTCCAGAGTGACACTTCTAGGTTAGTGCCTACCCTTGGCTTGTCTGCATCATGCAGAGCTCAGCAGACAGAGCAGTGTCAAATTTCACTATCATCTGTGGCTGCCTCCTAAGGAATGGGCCTCTGGAAGAGAAGGTGCTCTTTACATTTGTCTTTGCATCATATTATATATGTGTTCAAAAAGTTCGAATACTTCTATATACCTTCTAACGTTTTTTATCACTGCCTCATTTTATCCCTTTTAGGTGCATTCACAAGGTGCAATGGAGCGTCTTATGTATCTTCAGGACATCTATAGGCCAGTTTGTACTTCTATGCAGTATGGCAGTGCCACTCAGTTACAAGCTCAGATTTTACAAATAGAACCACATTAGTGTTTCTGTTGAGTGCATCGCCTCTCTTGAGTCTTAGGAACAGTTCCATGCCGATGGGTGTCTGCTCCTCTGGCCTCTTGTCTCATTTGGCTCTGCCTTAGGGCTCTCTGCACCACGCACAGTTTCTCCTTCAGTCCTGCCCAGTGATTGCATTACTGGGGGATGAGGCCATCCATCAGTAAAAACACAAGCTTTCTGATTTCTGCTTAGGGAACAAACTTCAGTTTGCAAAACGTACAGCTGCATTTAGTAAATTTTTCCATACGCTGTTGTGTAAGATCTGTAGTGTCAGAACTTGTACTTCCAAAGACAGGCAATCTTCTGCACAGTTTCTAAAATGTATTCCAAAATGACCAATAATTTCACAGACCGTTAACATTAACACTGAATGATAGGTCAATATTCATCTCCTTAGCATATTTGCTAAATTTCACTTCAGCATGCTTTTGAGAGTGATTTACTAGTAATTTCAAGTAAATTTTGGCTAGAAAATCATTTGCCCCTCTTTGCATTATAAAAATGAAAAAGCAAACTGCATCACTGTAGTGTTATATCACAAATAATGTGACTGCTTTAGAGGGCCTCCTGCTTTTCCTGCCAGTTACCTTTCAGCTCCAGTAGTAAAAGATGATGAATTAATTAGTGCAAATGTATGATAATTATTGTCAGATGAAATAAACATAAAATACAAATGGGTTATAACTAATCAATAATTATGTACTACGCTCAATCTTCAATATGCAGGGCATGTCTAAATAGTGTCATTATAATGAAAATCAAATTATCGCACAGCTGTGTTGATTATGGAGCACCATTAAAACTTTCATCCTCTTCATTTGGTTCCTGCTTAAGTCATGCTTCTGTGCCCACTTCTTAATCCTGGAAAATCTCTCTCTCTTCCATGCATTGATTTATAGTTAATATTGAGGCATAAAGTTTCCTATTATTGTGGCTTTCTCAAGGTCTTTCACAGGTATTATAGGGACTGGCTCCAAATTCTTTCAGTGCAATAATATGGAAGCATGGAAGCAATATGGAAGATTAAAGACAAACTTAAATGATATATGTCCCTGTGTTTGGATTTAATCTGTGCCTGAAGGTATTTTGACCTAAATTACTGAATATATTGCAGTTTCATATGAGTCAGCTGCAGCCAGATCCTTCTGAGCTACTCAGATTTAACTTCATGGAATATGGAACAGGTAAAATTATTTATGACCCATTCAGACTCCCATTCTTGCTTTGGATTGAATAGTAGTCTGTACATTTGTATTCCTATGTCATTCGATTATTCTCTTGCTTTGCCTAAAGAATGAAAGGGGGGGAAAAAAGGGTGATTAATATTTGACAAATCTCCAAAACTAAAATACTGTAGGAGTGAAATATTTGTGATATGTTCTTTCTGGCATATGTTTAAGTTTTTATATAAAGTTTACAGCATTCTGTGACGAAAACTACCAAAATATGCTGTCATTTAAAATCCAAGCCTTGTTCTCAACCTGAAACTTGCTTGCAAATGGTCTCTTACTTTATAATGAGTCTACACCTTAGCACTGCAGTAAAAAACCTCTTAAGACCAAGACAAATTCCACTATTCATATATTCTACTGTTTGACATGTCAGCACAAGAAATAACATTATTCTTCTAGGCATTTCTTTTAAATTACCATAAATGAAAATACTGATCTTGTTATTTCTATGGTATATAGAATAATTACAGTGTAGACTCCCCAAAGATCTTATGTTTTCCCGAGAGCTAACCTTTGTAAAAGACAGTTGATACAATTTGCAGAATATACAGGTGAAATTAATCACTGACAGGATGCAGTAAGATCACCAGTTTGGCTTCCATCCTGCCCAGCACATTTGCCTTGGACATGGTAATCGTAACCTCCCTTGAAAGCTGTGGCTAAAGTGGGGCTTGTTTACCTCATGGGTGATTTTTCATACAACTTAATGAAAGAGGCTGTTTCCCACTCCATATCTGCTGTAGGACTGCACTGCCTCTGACTAGAATTGAGTGGTGAAAATATTAGGAAACAGTATGTTGCTCAAGAGCTTTCCAGACACACAGGCTTTAGAATTGCTATTGACAAATATTTCTAACACTTTGCAGATACGAAAGTGATTCCTCTATGCTTTTCAAGTGTAAGAAAAAGAAAAATGAAAAGTCCAAATCCATATATTTGCTCTTCCTCAGGTTAAATGTTTGCAAAGAACTTCCCTGCTTGGCTAATTTTGTAACATAAATACTACCTCTTCCCCTTGGCCTTATCCTGCTGCTTTGTAGTGAATAAAACTGTTGAAGTTGAGGTTGATGTTATTGATCTGGCTCCTCTACTATCAAAATACCTCAGAAGTGTGATTGAGAAAAACCCTCTGCTGTAAAAGTTGAACATTGAATTTTCTTCCAGAGTAAATTTTTGTTTCAGTCAATTATTTAAAAGGTATCTGGTGAGGGCAAGTATGGAGACTGGGAACAGATTAATCTATAGAGAACTACAACAACATCTGCCTTTTTTTTGCCATGTGATATCCACCAAATTTTGGTGGATGTTTTGTCTGAAATTCTATTTTGTCCCTTTCTGACATTTTTATTTAGATTTTGGTTGAGACTTTCTGTCTTTATGTCTGTTCCTTATTCAGTGTTCTTCTCCTGGGATTGTCTGGAGACAAACTTCAGTACAAGTGTGGAGTGAGGCTCAAGCTCTCAGTTTTGGATGTTTGGCCAGATGCCTTCAAGGGCCCATGAGAAGTGAGTGGTGTGTTGCCTTTGACTTGAATGTAACCCCTTACAAAGTTGCTGGGAGTCTTCTCTGCTGTCTTGAAAATGAAGAAACTGTCCTATCTCAGTAATTAATTGTGTAAATAATTTTACCATAGAATCACATATATTAATATGCTATCACGTATTCCATTACATTTGGGATTGAGATGAATGATTTGGTAGGATATTTCTGATAATAAGCACATTTGTGGATTTAAGCAACATCAGTTACAAGTCTGAGATGACTGGCAGGAAACAGCTTGGCACTGTTAGGGGGAACTGGCTGGTCCTGAATGCAGCAGATGCCAGGAAGTGTCTTCGGGTAGGTGTTCATTTCTGCCTTAAGACTTTTATCCCAGAAGTCATGTTATGAGTATCTTTTCTGATCTCATGCACCAAATCACCTGAAGAATTCCCTTTAAGCAGTCTTTCAGAATTTGGGCCTTAATCATGATGTAAGTCCCTGCATCTTACTTCACAGAACTATATGCTTTTGCTATGTTACATGAGAGACGTGTTAAATTGGTCATAGATAAAAACCAAACTATGGCTAAGGAGAAACACAGGTTATGATAGTTTTGGACAGAAGGATCAGATCAGGTTGAAGATCAGCATTCAGAAATCTTTTATTAGGCTCAATTCCTGTACTTTGATGGAAGTAATAATTGTATTAGTAAGCAATTAGAGATATTATTATTCTGAATTTTTTAGTTTTAAATATTTGACTAATTTATTGCCAAGCAAAACCAAATATGTTTAAGAGAAGTACCAAATTTCACACTAATTCCACTCAATCATATTAATTAGTAATAGTTTTACTTAAGAGTGCACAGTGCTAAGCAAACCTTTATAAGTTGCAAGACAGGCAAATGTCTAACCTGGGATTCTGTGATTGTAAAAACTTTGAGCAAAGCATCAGTGATGTTAGAGATGAGGCTACATGAGTGAGTTTCTATTCCAGCCACTTCTTTGCAATCTTCTGGATGTATTTTTTGTGCTTCAGATTTGTTTTGTATTTACTGTGGAATTTGAAAATATTCTTAGAGGAATTTACTCTTTGGATGAAATAAGATACAGATAATGAATAACGAGCAGCATTTTTTGGAAAAATGCTTTATAGCTGAAATTGGACCATTTTTTTCTATTTTCTTTAGTCCCAACTAAATTGCATTTGCCAGGGAAGCATCCATTGAAAACCAATCTGTTTTCTAATAGAACAGGCTGCCCAGGGAAGTGGCTGAGTCACCAGCCCTGGAGGTATTTAAAATACGTGTAGATGTGGAATTTGGGGACATTGTTTAGTGGTGAACTTGGCAGCACTGGATTAATGGTTGGACTTGGTGATCTTAAAGGTCTTTTCCAACCTAAATGATTTCTAACAGACTTACTTGGCAAGCTGCTGGGTGTTCTGGAGCTGCAGTACTGAGGCAGCACTGCAATTTGGGCTGCAAGGGCCAGGTATTATGATTTGTGCAGCCTCATCATGCAGAAATGCTGGAAGCCTCAAAGTCCTGGGAACTCTGACTTTATTCCCAGCTCCTCTGTGTAAACAGTAAAAGTGTCTGGCAGAATCCTGAGGGGAACTCGGGCTCTCAGGTAGCTTCAGCTCTGAAGCTGCTTCTTCTTCAGCTGTTTCCTTCAACAGCGGCAAGCTCCGGGCAGTCTGACAAATGTCCAGTCGTCATGGGCTGCACATTTTGTTTGATTTAGGAGATAGAGAATTGACACAGTTAAGCTTTTTGGGCAGATGTATATTTTAAAGTTCCTGCCCTTTCATTCCAGGGCATAACAAATCTTCCAGTAAAGTATGAACCACAAAGAGGGAAATTCAAGGTTTTGATCAACTCCAATTCCCCTGAGATGTTCAGAGTTTCTATCATTACACTGTTTGTAAAGACATGGATCTGACCATGCAAATGCAAGTAGGGAAGTGAATTAAATGGACCAAGTAACAGCCTAGACTTCTTGAACTTATGAAACAGGGGGTATAGGACTTATTTTATTTGACTTTCTGCTTAGTCTTTCTTCTGAGTTCTATACAATAGGAATCAGTTTCAGATCATCAAATTCCTTCCCCTGAAACACAGAATTATCAAATGGTATCAGATCTAATACTGTTGCAGGCCCTTTGTTATATATCCCTTTCCAGAAATGTAAATAATTCCACCTTTAAAGCAGGCAAGGTTTTCCTTCTGATACTCCAAATGGAAGGTGGTTCTATGATGTTTCTCCTCATATCATTAAAAACCTACCAATAACTTCAACTCTACATGTAATGGCCAGTGGACAGTCATGTTTTCATGGCCCAGCATTGCCTCTTTGTTATAACATATTCTCTCTAAAGATGCTTGCACCTTGATGCATTTGTAGACTTCACGTCTTAGCCTCCTCTTAGCTAAATCCATGAAGTTTCATGGGACTGGTGCCAAAATGACTGCATATGGGGAACAGTTAAGCAAGTTGTGCCACGAAATGCATAAAGTAAAATGAGAACATTGATATATTTTTTTTTCTTCCATGAATCTTCGCCTAAAATTGGCCTTAGATAATTTCAGGCATTAAGAACATGAGATGCATTTTATTTTTGAACATGGTTATTTTTTTCTGATTGACAATTATACTTTTAAAGTGCTGTTTAAGTAGCCCCAGCACAAACTTTTCTCACATCTTATCTATCCCTAGGGCTGTATCTCTTACCCTTTTTTTTTACAGTGTTGTTTTGCCATGTAACCTGTTTTCTTTTTTATGTCTGATTGTTCTTGAGAAATAAAGTCTCACTGAAAATGCTCTTCTTTCCCCCCTTGTGTTTCCTATGCTGCAGCCTGTCCCTCTTCTGAGAGGAGCTCTGGAGGAGCTGGGTTTGTGCCATGCTCCACATGAGTACCCATGAGTTCTGAACTCAGGGCTTCATTTCAGTTCTGCTATGAATTCATGCTTGTAAAAACATGTATTTCCTGCTGGCTTGCAGGCTGAAATTTCCATATACTCTTCAGAGCAAACCTAACAGATGACATTACAGCTTTGTCTGAATGATAAGTTATCCTGCTGCAGAGCTCAAGGCTTGCAGACCACATCCTCAGCTAGGGTACAGTGGCATAGCTCTATTGGAAGTCAATGGAGCTGTGACATTTCACATCAGTTGGAAATCTCTCCTGTGAGTTTTAAGTGTTGTGTGACTCTTCCTGCGTTGTTATTATGTCTCATGTAGTGTGAAGCAGACCCATTGGAATGGTAATTTTATGCACTGAGTAAGATATTACCCAGCGTGAGTTGAGGTATTTTGTTAAGGGAGGGGAAGAAAATACATGCAACCCAATGTGCTTCTATTCACCTTAGGGATGCACAGATGTGCTCCAATAAGGCTGTGTTGGTTAGGGATGTCATGAGACACGGTTTATAATTAATAATGATTTTCTCTCTAATCCTTTGCATTAATATTGGCTGTGCAAATTTGGCAAGGTTGTTTTTTTATCTTCTAATCCATTTAGTTTTGATTTCAGTGTCCCTGTTAATCTGTGTCTAAGAGCTGCAGGTGTGGATGTCCCTGGGAATGCTAGAACTTCAGCTCTTCATGTTTCTTGTGATGCCTGAGAGACTCATGCCTTGATCTGTTAAGTTCATGCTCTGTACTACCTTCTAACCAATTCGTTTTGATATTTCTTCTCTCTCTATAGTAATAGAGGGCTGGACACATCTAAGAAAGTCCTGCAACTTTCTCCATAACACTTCTGGCTCAGGAAATTTGAAAGAGATATATAACCTTGTAATGTTCATAGATTTTCAGAGTTTGCCAGCCACCTTCCTGCCCTGTATTAGAACCGGGGTGAAGAAAATAAGCCCAAAAGAAAGGGAGACAGTACAAACTTAAATAAGCATTTTCTAGAACAGAAAATATCATGAAGCAGAACTTCTCACACATAACTACCTGGCTGCCACTGCCTGGACCAAATAAATGTGTGACCTAGATGAAGGGAGGAGACAACACTGCAGCCATGTGTGATCTGACACACGATGGTATCAATGCAGGAGTAATGCTGCACAGGCTTGCTAATGGGTGATAAAGGTAAGAATAGAAAAATATATAAAACTATATGTTTAAAATGGTGCTGTAATTGATTTTTTTTTTGCTGTGATTTTACATTTTTGTGTCTGTGTATAAGAAACATACAATGAAGGAAAAACAAGAACATGTCACTGAAAAGTAGGCACTCCATTATAAATTTTATATTGATGTGTTATATTTAGACACACACACAAATCTACATTACTTACTCAGGTTGCATATAACACTCAGAATAGGTGGCAATAAACCAAACCAACATTCTTTGTAGGGTAGTTTGGATTCATTCTACCAAAAGCTTGTCTTGACTGTGTAATGCTCTTTTGCATATAAATAAGATTAGAGTCATGATTCTCTGGTTTGGCTATCAAGAGTGGGTGTATGTGCGAAATTTAAGTTATTCCTTATCACAGACTGTCAGTTTTGATTTTTAAGGTATGCCTGAAGCCATCCAACTTTGATTGAAGGTTTTAATATTTCGTTTGTTTAGTTGGTTTTGGTTTTTTAATTTAAACCCTGCAAGAACAACATGTCATAATGTTGGCATTATCAGGGCAGTAAAGAGACTTTTGGTGAGATGGTTCTGTCTCCAAACCCTCCACCCGTTATGACTTTTTGGGATATCAGCAGTGAAATCTACACTTGATGAAAGTGAGCAACTTGACTGTAGAAAAGCATAACATAGGCTAAACTAATCTTGTGCATTTTAGTTTCTAAGTATTGCCCAACTAGAGCAGACCTTTAACCCAAAGAGTATTGTAGGGGAAAGTGAATTAAATGGAAGTAGCTTTCTAGAAGTAACTGTAATGAGTACCCAAGAACCAAAATTATGCTACTTTGGCCAGTTCAAGTATTCTTGAAAGTAGCATCAACTGTAGTAGTCTGTTAATTATATGATCAAAGAGGCTATGATTAAAACAGATTAAGTAAGATTAAAAAGGCATGAGTAAGAAAGCATCATCAGCACACGGGCAATGTGGCTATGTGATGAAGTCATTTACACATAGGCAGATTTAATTCGTGCAAAAACATATGCTTCAAATGCCAGATCAGAATCAAGAAGAATTTCTGAGCTCCTTTCTGCATGGAGCGAATATATTCTGAGACAAGGAAAACAGAGTAGGTGCTTTAGTCTGCTGCCTGAATAGACTTTTATTTTGCCTGGGGTATTGACTTTGTAAAATCAGTGGATGCATGTTCTTATTTCTACCCTGAACTTGTAATGATTAATTTCCAAATAGTATTTCTGTTTCTAAAACAGTTCAGGGTCTTGCATGTAGATTGAACTGCTCAACACAAAACACACACACTGAAAGAAGTTTAGAAGTAAGGAGTATCTATCTGTAAGCAGAGCCTTGTAGAGGCCAGTACTTTTATCTGGGAAAGCAGTTGCTCTAGTCAGAAAGAAACATTACTGCAAGGGCTAGTTGTCAGTTCATAAGTAACACTAGTCCAGTAAATAGTATTTGGAGGAAAACCCTCTTGGCTCAGTTTGCTTTGTTTCATGTGCTCTTTACATTGGCATGAATAACCAACCATTGCACCATGTAGCTTTCTCACATTGAAGTTATCCTCTCTGCTTCCTCCTTTATAGGCCACCTTTCCTGCACTATGTCTTTTATTCTCACATCTCTTCCTAGGGTAGCTGGAAGACTTTTTGTCTTTTTTCCTCTGCTGCATAAGCTGGCACCATCTCAAATGCTCACATTGTTGTTCTCAGCCAGTTTTCTCTCTCTGTGAAATGTTTGTTGCTATGTGTGAGCTTTGTTTTTCTGGCTGAAATTATTTGCCTAGATGGCTCCAAGCAATGCTGTAGGCCAGTACACTTTTGGAGGAGCAGTTCTGCTTTCTCTTGGAGACAACAAAAGGGAGAGAGATGTGGCTGCTTGCAGCTGCCATCTTGGGCTGTGCTGAATGGGTAGGTAAGGTAAGAGGAAATTGGCAGCCACAGCAGAGCTTTCCTTGCAGCAGAAGAGGCTTGCTCACAAAAGGCTCTGTATAATTGGGCTTCTGTGCACAGGGAGAGATTAAAAACATAGAAATGATGTTCTTCCAAATGCAAACTGCCAAAAGGTTCTTAGTCAGAAGGACTGTGCACTGTAACCCCAAGACACGATCCAAGATCAGATTCCTTTCAGCCGGTGCAAAGCTGAGGCTTTGGGAATTATTCAGCTCTTTGTGTCAAAATATGACCCACAGGTTTGGAGCTCGTGTTGTGTCTGCCTTGCTCAGTACATTTCTCCGCTCTGAAATCTGATCATGTTATGCATGTTTGTGCAGCAGATCTGCTTCAGTGCTCACAGATATTTTTGATTGAATTGATGTTACAAGTGACAAAGCCGGTTTCTGTAATTGATTAACTGGATGGTAGCTGTGAGTTCTTTTGGAACTGGCAATTATAAATTTGAATGCCTTCAGTGCAGACCTTAATATTTTTTGTGAAGTATTGCTTTGACAGTAAAATTTCTACTGGCATCTGTTGTGTGTTTTTGTCTGCTCGGCTCTTTAATGTCAAAGCCTGCAAATGGTGCTGCCTATGTGCACATGTGAAAACCAGCTGAACAGAACAGAGCTCTGCTTTGTTTCAGTCCTTGCTGCTATTTTCAGCTATTGTCATTCACAAGAATTTTAGTTGTAATTTATAGTAGAATAATAATAATAATAAAAAAGTTCTCATCGATTCATTGTCATGGATTCATTTTGTGGATGCAAGCAGTCCCTTTCAAACTAAGATGGAGAGGACTTTCTATTTCTAAATGCTAGCCAAAAAAAGTCAGAAAATCACCTTGGAACAAAAAGAAAAACTTATAACTTTATGATGAGACAAATAATTTAAGGAATTCAGCCACCTATAACATTTAAATCTGGAATAGTTTTGTTACATTTGCATGGAAAGATGTACAGAGTCAGGACTTGTACCCAAATGTTTTATCCAGTTTCTTAGTGAGCTTAAAACCAGATGATGGAACACTTGTTAACAGTGCATTAGTGCTGGCCCTGTGAGAGCACATGGACATATGGGAGAGATCAATCACCATTTAAAAGTTGTCCATTTGCACATGTCAATGCATCTATTTAAACTTCCTCTCTGCTAATTGACTGATTTTTTTTTTTTTCCGCATTTCTGTGCATTTTGCAAAGACAGTGAGAATGGGAGGTAGGCACAGCAGGAAGCAGGAGGAGTTTGCATGGTTCTCTAGTGTCTCCACACTTCAGCTGACTCTAGCAGGAATAGCCAGGGCACCAGCTTCCTTGCATACGATAAATTTCCCTGTATCCAGTAGCAAAGGTTGAGAATTTTTCACCGTATGTATAATCATGAAAGCAGCCTTTTAGTTGTTGAGGTTTTTGTAAGTATTACTGAGAACACCACTAAAATGTGAATGTGTAAAATCTTCCTTGCTTATTTGCTCACATCCTGTGTAACAGGATGAAAAATCTTTACATATGTGTATGATTTTCAGGACAGGAGTTTAATACTGACATGAAGGGTTCTGCTTCATTACTTGCATCCTTACCACTGGTTGTGTTCCATTCAGTTATATAATGTGTAATTATCAATGTTATCAATACTATGAATGTGGTTCTGTGGGTTATTTATGTCATAACCAAGAGTCAAACGTATTTTGAGAGTCTGAGAAGGAGATGCTGGAGTGGAAGTTAAACTCAGCAACTCATGACTTGACTATGCCTGCTGGAGGTTCTTAATGGATAACAAGAATTTTATTTACAAGCTCATTCTTCTTCCTCTTTGAGAATTGGAGATGCTTCTCCTTTGGCTACTGTATATGATGGTAAATAATCCTGTTCAAAGGGAAATTGTCACTTGAGCATCTCCACTTCGTCGTGGTTTTGTTGTGCCTTCAACATTCCCCAGCTGAAGAAATGTTTACAAGTTGGGGAAACCAAAGCATAATGAGGGTAGGAGTTGCCCGAGGCCGTACAATGCAGTACTGACAAAAGTGGGAACAGACACTACGTGTCTGAACAGTCTCTTGTATTTTTATCCATTCTCACACTCTGCACTGAAAACATAGCCTAAACCAAAGTTCATTGGTGGTGAAAGAAAGGGGCTAATTGGCTCTGACAGGTATTAATTTGGTTTCATGATGTGTGGCCTTGGATGCACAACACCGTAGAAATGTAAAATATCCCCATTAAGAGCAGAATATATTCTCAAACAATGCTTTATTTCCATAACTCAGCTTGTCCTTCTTTGGATTTCCTATAATACTGATTTCTTAAAAGACAGAAAACCCCTCTGAAACAGTTGTTGGAGTGTGTGTAAAATCAGCCACTTTTTGTAAGCCTGTTACTGCTGCTTAAAAATGGGTGTTTAAACAAAAGCGGATTTGTTTTTATCTTTTGCTCCTAAATACTTGCTTGTTTGTTTTCCTGTTTCTGATTAATACAGGCCTATCTCAGACAGAAAGGCAACAACAGCTATGTTTATAACACAGCATGATCCATTGATCCAATTTTGAAGGTTGCCCTTTCAGTTCAGCAGCTTCATTGACTTCTGGATAGTATCCATTTGTATTACCAGGCATTTTAGAGATGTTATTGAAACCTAAACTTTTAGACTGAAGGTGTACAAGATTATGTGACAACCTCAGCATTGATTTAGCACTCATTTTAGATAAACCATTTGGAATACCTTGTATTTCAGTCTTTTATGGGCTCTGCACCCAGGGACAGCAATGCATAAAGAGTCTAAGAGGAGGAAAAAACTTAAATAATTTTATTTCCTTTTTAATAACTAGAAGTGAAGGACTTACAGAAGGAGTCTTGGAATTAGATGTCTGCAATTCAGCTTCTCTCTCTGACACAGATTGGCTTTATGAACATTGTTCAGCTTTCCTGTGTTCCTGCTTGCAGTTGCTAAAATGAAGGTAATGGATCCAAATCAGATCAAGCAAATGGTGGAGTTTAAGCTTGGG
The DNA here is from genome assembly GCA_035583185.1 of Anabacerthia variegaticeps. Lineage (NCBI taxonomy): Eukaryota > Metazoa > Chordata > Aves > Passeriformes > Furnariidae > Anabacerthia > Anabacerthia variegaticeps. The sequence goes on along the minus strand of JAWWEW010000006.1, from coordinate 23,514,519 downwards.
AATGCAAACCTTTAAGCATTTTGTTATAAAAGGAATGACATTACTGATCTGGGAGAGTTATAAATCAAAGACATGTTCTTATGAAAAGTTCTGGGCTCTTCAAATTACAGAATGGGAAGTTGAGCTTCTGAGAAGGATTATTATTAGCTATGGAAATTATTCTCATATAATTCTTAAATGTTTTGTATCTACTTAAAAGCAATGATTTCTTATGGTAAGTTGCACAGAAATGATTTTTAAAAAAAAAATTCATAATGACTGCTTGATATCTGCAACAACTCAGTGATATATCTCTGTTGATATTTTAAGAATTTAGAAAAATGTCATTTGCGTGTTTAGATATTTGAGCTTTATAATTTAAAACCTACAGAATAGTTAGAAGGCTTAAAAAACCCTCCTCATATATTAATGCCTAAAAGGGGTTAAGAAATCTCTCCTCATATTTGTTCTCTGTTATTTTAGAAGGGTGAAAAGAGTGTTGTACTACACTAATCATGTATATTATTGAACAACTATTGATTAGTTCAATGTTTGGGAAAAAAAAAATCCTTGACAAGGCAAAGTGAAAGGGCAGGTACTGTTACTCAATTGGAAAAGCCATCTATCTCATTACGGATACTTTTTCAAGGACATAAAAGCTTTGGTTCTGAATGGAAGGGTTTTATTAAGCTTCTAGACTTCTCAAGTTTTCTGCAAATTTTTCATCTTTAGCCTTAACTTCTTTTGGGAAAAAGAAATATAAATCTCTTATCCCTGTAGGATTCTCTAGCTAATTTTTAGCTTTAATTTTCAGTGATTCCATTCTCTTCCAAAGAAAAAGAATAAAGTATGGACAGAATAAAAGTAATGGTGTTTTAATTCCTCTTTGAGCAAGTCAGCCTTATACCTTGAGCTGCCCTTAGAGGGCTGAACAGAATTGTTCAGAGAGCAGTGTTTTCCATGAAAAATTCTTTTACAAATGTCGTTATTCTTATTCACTAACAGATGGTCTGAAAAAATAATCGTAGGAGCTTTCCTTTTTCCAAAACATTTCTCAGGTTTTTTTCCGAGATAATTTTTCATTTTTAATTTAGATTTAGCAGGACCATTTGCAGTTGATTTGACTTCCTCTCAAGCTGCTGAGATAAGTAAACAGGGAAACAGTCCTGTTCCCATGAGTGTTGGGATGTGACTCCATGTAGATATGCATTGTAAGTCAGTTTAATGCTAGATGATGGTAGGCATCTCTCTTTGGTTCAGCAAATTCAACTGGTCCTGTAAAATCAGAAAGAGGTGTTTGTATACCCCCAGGTTCATTGTACTGACTGGTTAAATGGGTTAGAACTGCAATAGTCATCAGGAAATGGTAATGGATATACACTTTCAGTTCTTTGCAGTCTGTTACAAGAAAGCCATTGCAGGAAGTGCAGCTGTGGGCAGGAGAGTTGCACAGGGAGAAAGGTTTGCACTCTATCTAAACACTCCAGGAAATGGCTGCAAAGCAACACAGAGATGTAAAGCCAAGGGCAGGAGGTCTCATTCTTTCTTCTGCTCAAACAACTTTATATTGTACAGCATCCTGGCTAGCAAGTGCAGCCAGAATGTTCTTTGTGATAGAAGAGGTATTAGAGATATAATGTGGAAGAATATGCACTGCAAGGTGTTTATAAAGAGTGAAAGACAATGGCAGTTGTGCTCAGTGTTATTAACTAATAGCACTGCCTGACATCAAATAGTTATGTTTCATTTAGGAGTGTATGAGCTCTGTAAATTCCTCCTTGTGCATTAGTATAAACAGTAGATTTGAAATAAAGAAGAGAGTGATAAATGCAATGAAGCTTTACAATATTGAGTCCCTGGGTCAAGGCAGAGTCCTTGCTGAAAGCCATTGGTATTTATCCTTTCTAGTGATAGGCACAATCTCCGAGCTCAATCGCCTGAAGAGAATCCCCATTTTACACTTTCTTCAGGATATTCATGCTGCTCAGAACACAAGCTGCCTTCCACTGGTTTTATTCCATTCTACTCAATGTATTCTGGAAGTGTGTAGTGTGGGACTGCTGCCATTCACATATTTATACCACTGAATATTGGGAGGAGTAGGTAGTTTTATAGGGAAGAAGGATTTTACACAGCCCTGATGAAAGAGCTATAAATTCAACAATATTTCAGTATCATGGAATGAAAAAAACATCTCTCAGCTTTAAAGTGAGATAGAATAAACTTTGAAGTGCTAGATCCAAGATGTCTATGTTAAAGGTGTCTTTTTTTCAGTAGGGAACAATAAAGGGCCATAATTATTCCAGAGGAACTTAGGCATATATTGTTTTGAAAACTGGGATTTATTGGTTATTATCTAAGTACTGATTACTTGGAGATTGAAATACCAGGTTTTTTTACAAAAATATTTCTATTCTTTAGAGTAATTGTATCACAGACCATCAATACAACCAGATTTAGGTATAGAAATATAAGATATACCTTAGAGTCTGAAATTCGTTTTATATATACTATTTTAAAGGTCTTTGCATTTCAAATGCCTTATCCTTGTCTTCCTACAATATTTCCACCAATCATAGACATAAATTTGTAGCCTGTAGTAATCTTACCGAGTCATGCATGCAATTATGAACAGATGTGTTGTTTGAATTGGAGCATAAAATACCAAGGGATGAAGTTGTTTGTGTGATGAATACACTTAAGGCTTGATTTTGCTGTCATGAACTTTTCAATTTCCTTTTGTTACAGCTTTAAAATTCAGTGAAGAATAAGAAACAATAACAGCAATAAATTAGAAGTTTAGAAAGAATGTGTATCATGTCTCAGAAGCATGGCTACAGTGGGAATACCTTATCCACGCTAGGGATCTGCTTTATCTCCCACTTCCTTACCTTTCTCAGCTAGCAGAGAATTTTCCTTACTGGTGAGGACTCCAGTGCTAAATCACTGTCCATATCTGTATGTATGAACATGGGTGACATCCCTCCTGTGCAACGTGTGAGATAAGATGTGTTTGTGGTTCATAGGAGTGAAAATGGGGACGTGCACTTTGTGAAATTGGGCTGTGGAGTGAATGCCTTACAGGGACGCAGTGCTATAGACATAATTCAAGCAAACACATGTGCTGAAGTCCAGTTCTGATTAGCAAAGTCCTTTGGATATGTATTCAAATCCTCATTTTCTTCAGTGAGACCTCATGCTTTGCAAATCAAGTAAACCAAGGCGCACGTAACTAACTGAGATGCAAAGTTCTTTCTCTGCTGCTGGAAGAGGGAGGTCCTTAAACAGAGGCAGTTTTGCCTCTTTACTGGAAAGGGTAAGGCAAGAGGTAGAACGGGATGGATCCTGCTCACTCACCATTGCAAATCTATTATACACTAATGACTCAAAGCAATGGGCCCTGTAAAGAGAGGGCCCCTATGAGAGTTATTAGCAATGAGGACTAGTACTTTACCACCACCATGATAACAATGTAATTATTTTTGGGTAGCAACTAGTAAATTCTATGTGATTCTGCTGATTTCACCTTATTCTTCTTATTTGCCTTTTAGTTACAGGCAGGGACTAGGAAGGGATGGACTGTTGTTTACAATGTTCACTAACTTCATTCTGTAGTGGTTCATGCTAATCTGAAGAAAGTGAGTAGCTCCCTTATACTGAGTAAGTTTGGAAGAATCATGTAGAAGGAGTTAGGAAAAATGAGTTGGGCATTAACTCATTAAACTGCAACTAATAGGCATTTATGCAATGGTCCTTTTAAATATGAGTCATGCCCCATTTGAAAACTAACTGAAATTACAGCACGTTTCGTTAAGAAAGATAATTACCAATTCCTTCCTCCCTAAAAAATTAAATTTAGGTTACAACACATTTTAAACCTACCTTGACATTCGGAAGATAAATATGGTTTGTGTGCTATTGACAAAAAGGAAAAAAAAATCCAAAACCCCAGACCAAACAAAAAACTAGAAGGTATATCATCTTTTTCCAAATTTCACTATTGGAATGGAAGGCTGGTATCAAAGAAGGGAAATTTAAATATATAGAAATTTAATTTCCAATATCATGACAGAATTTCCAAAAAATCTCAGGTTAAAAACCAAAGAAGAGTAAGAGAGAAGTCAGCAGTGTTACCTACGTGATGTCACTTCACTTCTTCAGAAAGTCCATGCTGATTTACAGTAACTAATGGCCAACTAATTGCTGGTTTTGTTTTGCTTACATTGTTAAATTAGGCTGAAAAATTCCTTGGAAGACAAATGAGTAGCCCACTTTTTTTTAAAGAAACTTAAGACATACAACTGAAATTAATGACACTCCTACTTAAGTTTAAACGTGACAGGAATGTAAACTCTTGCCAGGCCAGCAGTGCTTCTGCTGCCTCAGATGCAGATTCTTTCATCATATAACATCATGTCTGCCCAGATTATGTCCAGTTACAAAATCCTGACTTCAGCCTTTTAGAGCAGTTTCAGTAACGTACAAAGACACAGAGGGGGCAAACTTGCTGCTAAGCTAAATCTAGAGAAATCAAGGTTATTTTGCCAGCACAGAGCTTGGCCCCTGGGAATCGAAAAGTTTGCAGCCACAGGCTATGGAGGTCTGAGAAACCTTAGCAGTAGTTAAAAGACTAAGAACCATTCTGCCACGGGTGGTGGGAATAAGCTTGATTAACAAATTTGATTTTCCTTCCAACAATTAGAAAGCATTGTCCTGGGTACTTCCTACCTTTTAAAATTATGTGGGAGGTGTATGTTATAACAGTGGCAAAGAAGAGAGGAAAAGCCAATACTGGAAATCACAATAAATGTGCCTCAAATTTGATTACTGTGAAATAACAAGGGGTGAAAGCTGTTGGAAGGACAGAAACAGGTGTTTTTGTCTACCCTGGCACTTAAGACCTCAGGTGGCATAAGGAATTGGTAAGAGAACAGAGGCAAATGTAATCAAATCCTCCTATAAACATTTACCAATGTCAGAGGTAAGGACCTGTGGTTTGGAAAGGTACTTATTTTCCAAAAGGAAAGGTGATATTCAGTGATAAAACCTGGGAAAAGAGAATTTAATACAGAGTTTAATACCTATTTTTCTGTGTATCACTGGCTTCCTACAGTGAATATATAAATATTTTTCCTACTGTAAACAGGACTGTATTGCTGTAAACAATTGCTGTGGCATTAGAATGAAGTAAGGTGGAAAACACAGTGACTTAGGTCTGTGACTTCAGCTTGTAATTTTCTCCAGCTTCAATAAAACTTCTGAAATCAGTCAAGGCAGAAGAATTTGTGCTGAAATCTTTTGTGAGCTGAATGAAGTCTTTAATTATAGGCAAAATTTTCTCAGTCAGGCTGTGAAGGAGATGCAAGACTGTAGATGTGAAATTCCTCCAGCAACTACTTTATTTAGCTGAAAATAGATGTGTAAGGGAAGGTGTTAGTATTTGGAGAAACCAGTGCAGTGTGGTTTGACCTATACCCTAAAGTTACGCTGACATATTAAACATAAAAAGTCATTTGTAATTTGGTCCTTGTTGAACATAATTGGAAGTGGCAAACTGGATGTTTCTGTGAAATGATTTGACGTTCTATGTAATCTCAGTTGCAAAGGTGTTTCTGCAGCTAAAGCCTCTGTGTCTGACCCTGTATGCATGTGAGAAAAGAGGGTTATGACAGAAAGAAAGAGGTTATGCAGTCCTAGAGTTGGCCTGAATAAAATCTTTTCCAGTCTAAAGGCTGGAAATTGCAAAGTAATGATGGTCTTTGTTACACCTACTCGTGTGAATGTAAAGACTTTCACGGACAGTGAGCAATCTTCTGAAAATATTTTGTCCTTATGTTTTCAAGAAAATAAGCAAAAGATGAAAACAAGGAAACCTAGGAAAATGAAATTTACATGAAAAGGATCTGTAAAATATTTTTCACTGACAGAAATGTTTTATTTACACAGCTTTGGCGAAAAGCTAACACATTGCTACTGACAGTTCTTCATCAAATGCCCTGTGGCTAAAAGAAAATGAAAGAGAATTTTATCTGGCCTCCAGCTTTTATGTGAGTGCATGATATATTTGCTAGAATCCTGACGTTAAGCCTAATTTAATGGCCAGAAGGTGGGATGGCAATCTCATGGAGTGATAAGAGGGGTCCCTTTGCTTGGTCAGAGCATGTGTTCCTCAGCTTAGCACCTCTCCAGCTCCGTGCCTCGCCACTGTGGGCTTACCTGGCCATCACTGGAGCATGGCTGGACCTGAGTACTAGCTAGAGAAGAAATTACCTTGGGAATCATAGATGTTTATTACTTTGCAATATCCAGCCTTTAGACTGGATTAGGTTTTATTTAAACCAACTCTAGAACTGCATTCCCTCTTTCTTTCTGTATCTTACCTTATTTCTCATGTAGGGGTCAGAGAGAGTGAAAGGCTTTAGCCTGCAGAAACATCCTTGCTACTGAGATTCCATACATATAAAACTGTAATAAATGTTTCACAGATGTCTAAATCCAGCAGCATCACTGAACTAGTGCTAAATCAGGGTAAAAACTCAAATTCAAAAGCATGAGATGCATTCTGTGCACTTCTGGTATCTCCTGAAAGGGCAAGAAAAAGGGTGAGGAGATTTTGATTTCGTTTAATTTCTGTTGGTGGAAGCTGATGTTTTCAAGGAAAGAAATAAAACTAGTTCACTTTACAGGTGCTTTTATCATTAAGCTTTTTTTTTTTATTATTATTGTTAAATTTGCAAGAGATATTCCAACACTGGGAAGACTGTTCACTGTATGTAAATCTTGTACTTTTAGACAGGCTTTAAATATTGTAAGATTATTGGTGTATTTAGTAGTTTTTCCTGACCAGAATCCAAAGCAATTGTGATGTGGATGAAAAAATGAATTTGCAGTCGTTCAATGTATTCAGCAGCAAAATTAATACAACGGCAGTTGTCAGATAATTTGAACATTGAATTTTTAGGGGTAATTTTAATTTACATCAAGCACTGTTGGCAATTTTTACACATCAATTTGCATTTCACTGATTATGCTCAGCTGAGGGAAAATGGTGCCTTTTAAAAAGTTGCTTGTATTTCAAGAAGTTTAATGCAACACTGCAGGGACTGGGACAAGATTTTCTTTCTGATGCATTTTAAAAACTAAAGTTCTCAAGACAAAGAACAGTTAAACAGCACTTTTTCATTTCAGCTGGGAATAAAATTAATCGTGTTTGTATCCCATAGTTTATTTGCCTTCTTAAACTGCTGCACATTTTGTTAAATGCAAATTGGAGTAAAAAGATTAGTCTGAAATACAAGGAAAATGGTCTGTGGCATTTGACATTACATTTAAAATCTAATGTTTTAGTATTGAATACATTCATATTTAAAAATTATGGATGGAAAAAATAAACCAAACTTATCAATAGCTCATTTGGAATAAAATCTCTGCTAAATTATTTCTAAAAAGCTTTTTTGTTATACAACATGCTGACATAGAGAATGACATGCTGAGTTGGTGCAAAGTTGTTTACTTTCATGTAAGGTAGTTACTGGTGAGGATCCCAGTATCTCAGTATTATGAATATCCTAAAAATTGTGTCCCCACATTACAATAGAGGTGCCAGTATAGGAGGTAGACTTACTTAAAAAATTGTGAAGATTTTATTGAAATTTTGCAGATGATATTGGAAAAATTCCAAGTGATGTATATCCGCTGAGCTCTTGGAATACACACAGTTGTCCTTTTCATTAATTAATTAAAATAGACTTCTGGGCTTTATTCCTGAAGGTATTAATGTGCATCTTGCAGGAGGACCGATGTTGTGGCATTGGATGACTTGACAGTTCACATTTGCTTTTGACTTTGAAGTCCAAACAACCGATCCTTCAGGTGATTGCCTGTGGCAGATTTAGCTCAGCCTTCAGCCCCTCCAGATCAGTCTGGGGCTCCTGTCAGACTGCCCTGCAGAGATTAAGTGCTGGGAAGGCAGAATAGGTTGTCACACACTGGGGCACACGTCCTTCCATGACAACCTTGAGTCTTTGTCACAGTGGTGGTAGGGGAGCACCACATGAAGGAAATCTCCTGGGTAGTTAGCAGAGTCTGTCTCACGATCCAAGTGCATGACACATTCCATAGGTTGTGTTTAAGCTTGTAGCTAAGCAATGCACCTTCTGTATGATTAATGCTTCTTCCTCAGCATGCCAACAACAGAACATGAATTTAGGTACAGCACTTTTCCAGTTTCATTTTAGTGGCCATAGATGTGCTTCATTTTACCTGGATTATGCTTACCCTAACACTAATTAAAATGAACTGCTGAGGGCGTCCCTTATTCATATTGTCCACTCCCAACTAGAGATAGTTAGACAAAAGTCCTGGATGTTCATTCATTTAGAAATATTTCCATCCATTTCCCCATAGTGAAATAGAGCCTTATTGAAAATAACTGCCCAAGGACACCCAACAGGTACAAGACAGGTTAAATAACAGCGTTACACTCTAGTATCCTGTGAAACAGTTTTATGGTCTCCAAAGTTGTATGTGTTCAATTTGTTCATGGGAAGCATCGACAGCTTACAAGCTCTCCTCTCCCACTACTTTGTACTGCTGATTCATTGTGGACAAACTATAGTAAAATCAGAATGAGTTCTGTTTTCATCTTCAGTTCTCCAAAGATTATGTCATTCTAGACACACCACCTCTTATTTTTTCACTCTGTTCACAAATAGGTCTAATTTCTTTATATACTTTCTAAAAAAACTGTCTGTTATGTTGCGTGTTACAGAGCTCTCCAGGTAAGCAGAATAAAAAACTCTGACTTCTCTATATCTAATAATATTTTTTGTCCAGTTCTCTATCTTGGCTAAAGGGTATAAAAGAAGTCCAGCAATAAAACCAGTCCAAAAAAGTCTGGGTACCTAAATACTGATACTCTGTCATTTGTCATTCTCTCTTTGTTTATAGTTCCTTAGTCAGTTTTCAGTCTGTGCTCATGAACAAATCAATCTGAATGATTTCTTTTAAGGGAGAATATTTGACACATTCTTTGATTTACCAGTCTTCTGTACTATATATCATTCTAAACTACTCTACACCTTTCATCCACTAACTGATAGAATTATTTTGGGAATGCATGATGAACTTTTTGTGGCAATGTTTGCTTTCCTAAAAATCCATGCTATATAGTATGTACCTCTGATACTAGTAGTGCATACATAGTTCTCAGTCAGGCTGAGTTTTTAAGCCAGTTTAGAAGAAACTGCTAGGGCTATGAAGTTTTGTGATTTTGAATCTTGTACTTGCTTGGAATTTAAGCATTTTAAATACTTTTCCTATTAAAAGAATCTTATTCTGATCCTTATTATTTAGAGTTTTTTTCTGAGGAAGATTTGCTAAGTGCAGAACTTTCAAGCAAATTTATTTTCTGTCTTTCAGAAGCATTTGTTGCTGTGGGATTTGAACTCAGCATGTTCTAAACAAATATCCAGCTGGATTATCTGCAGTGGCCAACCCCTGAGCTTGTACTACCTGAAATAACTCTCTGGCAAGAAAGGTAACTACAAAGAATTCAATGTATATGTAAATATTTTATGGTTTGTACAGTTTTAGGATTTTTACTTTCTCAAAGTACTAAATAAATATATTTGTGGAAAGCTCTTCCACTTCTACCCCAGTGTGTTCAGCTTCCTCCTGTTTGTGGTGGTGCATCCTTCCCACCCCTCCTGCCCTGGGCCTCCTTTACAGTCTCAGGACCTCCTGAGAAGCCTTGATCAAACCAGCCAAGGGGAATTTTTGGCTCCTAGGGACATGATGAAGAAGAAACAGTTATTGTTTGTATTTTGCATCTTGGTCCTGTGCTCACAAGTCTGTTTTGTTTAATGAAATATCAGTATCTTGGTTCAAAAAATGAATGGAAAAATAATAAAAATTTTACTCACTTAGCTTTCCAAGACTAATTATCATTACAATTTCATGGGTGAGATGACTAATGAGATTGCATATTTTTATCTTTATTTGTATTCAGAGTGATCTTCTTATTGCAATAGGAACAGCATATAAAATAACAGTATGTCAAAAAGCCAGCTCCTGAAATAAATAATATTATGAAAACTGATACTGTTCAATACATTAATCTATTTGCATTCACCAAAACATATAATATGCATGGATTTGGAACAGTGTATTGATACAGGTGTGCATTTTTGTCTTAATTTGTTTAGCTGTGGGTCCATTTAGATTAACTTTCTAGCAACTGTAACATGATAAACAATAGTATTTTCAAAGAAACACCTGGGGTAAGGCTCTAGGGTTTTTTTTTTTTTCTGCTGTAGAACTGCACTGCTCTGCATATTTAGGAGTAAATTTACCATTAAATTAACACAGTTGGAGACATTATAATCTCTATTTAAGATGATGATTTGAGAAGCTTCACTAGAAAAAGGAAACCCAGCAACCCAGTCTGGCTGTGTTGCTAACAATTTAGCAACAACTAAGCCAAATAGCTCTCACTGATTCAGGTGAAATCCCTGCTTTGGATATTTCTTCAAAATTGGGTTACATGCAGGAGCTGCAAAATCAGCAAATGCTCTCTACATCTCCTCACAGTACAAATTAATTACACTTAAGTTAGTTTTCACCAGAAAACTAGCATGTATTAAAATGTAGCTCTATTTACTTTTATTTTTGTGGCTTTTGCAGCATTTTCCTTTTGCATATAAATGTCCTCTAACACTGAATTAATTCAGGAATTTGGGTACAGCAAAACAAAGGCTGAGGAGGTGAATTCTTGCTGTGTTTCCTGGCGTGCAGTTTGTTGGCCACAGGCAGCAGGTTTAGCCCCAGTCCCTCCTGGGGAGCAGCCCCAGTCACGGCAGCACCAGGGGCAGCTGTTCTGGCAGCAGATTTGGGCCTCAGGGCACTACGTGTGCTCTGTGTGGATGGGCTGGGGCCCACAGGACACACAGTGATGTGCTCAACATTCAAACTTAAAAGTCTTTTTTCTGAAGAATTTTTTTTTTTTTTTTTGCTCCTTTATGCAAGGGTTCTTGACAATCAAACCTAACAACCCCCCCCCCCCACTTA
>JAWWEW010000006.1:23428774-23503373 GCA_035583185.1 Anabacerthia variegaticeps | reverse complement strand
CCCCCCCCCCACTGATTACATCCCAGATAGTGACTGAAACATTCGAACATTGGGGACAAATAGTGATTTTTGTTTTTTAAATCAAACTAGCCTGACTTCTGTCTTGATTTGACTTAGTTTACAAATAGGAAGAGGTATTGGTGTGTTCAAAATTCCTGATGTGTAGTGCACAGGCCTTTGGGCAGGGCACACCTGTGTATGTGAAATGGCCTCACTCTGCACCTCTGCGCTCCAGGACTAATTTAGTTCTATGGAACAGGGTGTAGAGTTGAATAGTAGTTTGAGAATTATAGAGACAAACCTGCCTCACTTGTGCTACAGCACAGTGCTGTTATAGCTTTCCATTAGCTATGAGGAATCCTTGGGAGCTTAAGCCAGACCAAATACCAACAGTGCCCACATTGCTTTGTGAGTACGTGATAGATGTGTGGAGCATGGAGTGTTTACATTGGAAAAGCTTTTCTGTAATTTTAAGGATGGGCATAAAGGAAAAGAAATGTAGTATTTTAAACATTTCATATGCCAAGATTCCCTCAATGTGTCTGGCAGCTCTTCCTGAACCTGAGAAGAAATCAAAATTTAGCCGCATAAATGAATACTAACTAACTGGGCTTGTCTTTGGCTTTGTGGTTTCCACTGAATCTTGTTTCAGCTTTTCTAAGGAGCTCTTCCCTAAATATCAATTTTAAAATCTGACAGTTAAAGCCAGTTGCAGCCGTAAAGAAAACATTTTGCAAATTGTTTCATCAGCAGTTTCTCATCTGTGTGATTGGCAAGATGTGCTGGCATTTTTAAAACTCTTTGTCATCTCCTTCTTCTTTTGCTAAGAAAGGGCTATGTCTTTGTCCATCTGTTTCCAAGCAGTGGTATTTCGGTTTGATATCCTTTTAAAAAAAAGTTATTTTGTATGCCATGCCTTTGTAGCAGTTTTGTAAACATTTTGGGAATCATACTTTCAGCACAGGCATGCCTAAATGATTGATGTTCAACTCCAAATTTTCCATACCTGAGTACAAAGTTGTAAGTTGGTTGCCTCATAATTATTTCTGAGCCCTACCTTTTTGCCTTCCAGTGCCCAGTGCAGGAGCAGGATGTGCACAGCATAGTTGCATTTCAGTGAAATTCAAGAAATGAGCCAGGTAAGATTTTACACTATATCATTAGCCTGGGATATGCTTATTTTTCTTGAACACATTCATGAGAACCTTTTTCAGGTAGAAAACATGTGAAATGATTTTGTGTCTTGAATTTCTGAGCTACTTTCAGATGACCTGTGTATTCTCTGTGTTCTCAGCAGAAATTCCTCTTCTCAAAATCCCTCAATTCCTATTCCTGTTTATTGCCAGGAAGTAGTGGATTTTGAATACATTTTCATAAGTTACAAACTCCCTGACAACTGCAGTCTGTTTTAGGGGAATGATTCCTACTGCCTCCTGAAGTGAGGACAGGAAAAATCCAGAAAAAGATAATGACATGCCAAAGTATGTTGTGTTACATGCATGCTTTTCAGGGCAGTGTTGCATCCTTATGTATAAGATATACATAATCATACATCATATATTCTGCCCATGGGAAAAACAGAGGCTTAGCAGGGAGGAGATGTGAAGGTGGGAGAAGGGGAAGGAAGGAACAAGGGAAAGCAACAGAGGAAGGACGGTATGCAAATTGTCTTCACTGTGCATCTAAGATAATTTTGGAGCATTGCTTTGTGGAAAGTAAATAAAAATAAAGGTACTAAACTTAGACTGTAATAAGCGTGTGGGAGTGAGTGAGAGGACAGGAGCAGAGAAGGTGGACTCACACATGCTTAGTTGCAAGTTTCTGGGGCTTTTGGGGTCTTTCCCCCCACCATACATTCTGTGCAAAAAACAGTAGCAGCACAGCTTTTGCCGAGCAGCTCGTAATTTAGAAGACAAACTTGGAAACCCTCCAGTATATCTGCCACTTTAATTTATACCTGTGAGGATTAAGATGTCCAGAAAAGCCATGAAAATGACTAAGTATGTTCCCACTTGATCAATTACTGTGTCTCATAAGAAAATGCAGGGGTAATATCTGAACATATATATTTAATAGATGTCATATACAACCTGGGAATATGCATCAGCAGTGTGTATATTAATTTAATAAGTCAGTTAATGTTTTCATTAAAAGTAACTTTAAAATGTTGTGTCAGGCAAAGCAATAAGCACAAGTTAATTCACTGGTGGGTCAGACACTGACTTTTTGATATAGCTGAGAATTCTGTAGACATGTCACTTGTCAACTCTTTGACCTAAGTGAAGCTGAGGTGAAAGAATGTAGTTAAAAGACAGAACTACAGCCTTTGTAAAGTCAACTGGAGTAGCTTCATTGACTTCACTGCAGTGACAATTATTTATGTAGGTGAAGATGTGATCTGGAATCTGCTGCAAAGCCTTTTTGTTTTCATCCAATTTTCATTTATCACCTGCATTGTTTTTACTTCCCCTCTGCTACTAAGAGGAAAGATAGTTTGGGTGTGTTTTTTAATGCTTCTATATTTTAAAACCATACCTAAGAAAATTAAATTATCACGCTTTAAACAAAACTGAGGTGATGGATATTTTTTTCTGTTGCTTTTTCTTCTTCTTCCACTCTTTAAAAAAGAGGAAAAAAAACCCTTTAAAATTGTGCTTTACTCATAGCACCAGAAGTATTAAATCATTTGGTAGCTATTGCCTCCTTCCATATGCCAATGAGAGCTGCATAATTCATGTGTAACAAGTTATTCAGCCAAGGAAAAAGTATGCTGCAGAAGAAAAAGAGAAAACTTTTTTTCTTTTAATGCTTTTTATAAGTTGATATTATTGCATTGGAGCTAAACTGCCTTCATTTCCAAGTTAGCAGACTGGAAAATGACAATAAAAGCAGTAGATTTCAGTAGCCAGATTTAATCTTTTCATTATATTTTGAGTCAGTGCTAAATACGGAAGCTGCTAATACTGAAATGGTGATACGTCATGTTTCCCCATGCTTTTGAGTTACTAACTTATGGTTTCAGAAAGCTTAGATATTCAAGATAACTTCTTGCAACTTAGGGCTTATTGTCTTCTCTGTCTCGAATGCCAAGAGACACACAGTGGTGTAACTGTTAAGAATCCCTTAGAGGCAGGAAATGCTATTTGAGAAATGGAAAAGAGACTATTATTCCAGCCTCCTGCATAGTGGGATATGCAATAGCAGAAAGTTACTGAATAGAGCTAGTCAGACAAGTTTTTGACTTTAAATATGTCCCCATATCCTTGCCAAGACTCCAGAGCAAGATGCAGTTCCTATCATTTACCTGAAAAGTGGCAAGTCCAGAACTAACAAATGCAAGGTTTTCACTCTCTGTCCAAAACCTTGATAACAGCAGGCTTTATTTATGACATGATCAGCCCTCAGGGATAAAACTGAGGGGACATCAAATGTGAGTGAAATGGAGCAAGTTTGAATGTTAGACACGGAATCACCAGCTAGGAGGAGACCTCCAGAGGTCACCTCCTGCAGCCTCCCACTCAAAGCAGGGCTAAATAAAGCAGGGTTGTTCAGTGCCTTGTCTAGTCAAATTTTGAGTGTCTCCAAAGGTATGGGTAGAGAAACCTCTCTGGGTGACCTGTTCCAGTTTTGAACACCCATATATTTAAAAAAAAAAAAAAAAAAGTTCTTGTGTTGAGTTAAAATTTCCCATATCTACAAACTTGTGCTCATTTTCTCCTGTCGTTCCACTCTGAGGAGCATCACTGAACCTCTGAGAAGAGTTTGGCTCCACCTACTCAGTACCTTAAGGGTCCCCTTGGAGTCTCCTGTCTTTAAGAGTGAACAAACCCAGTTCTCAGCCTTTCATCCCATGTCCAATATTCCAGCTCCTGACCATGTCAGCATTTGCCTATCTCCAAGCTAGGACCATAGCAAAGTCAGGATTGTGTGTTGCTTGTCTCCAATTCCCCTTCATCCACAATTACCAAATATTACAATTTCTTTTTTTCAAACCCCTGAATCTGTAAAAACTGTGACAATGTTTTTAGTAGAGAACAGTCCAAAGGATTTCTTTAATTGACAGAAACTTACAATTTTCCATCAATTAATTAATTCAGTGACTCTAAATACATGTGATAGAAGCTGCCTCCCTGGTGAAAGTATTTAGGGTATCATGCCAAACTTCCCCTGTGGACACACTTGAAGAGAGGTCTAATGGTATGGTTACAGGATAATAAATGTCACCATTTAAAGAACATTAATGCCGTATAAAGTGAAATGGGATTTTAAATTAATTTGCTACTTATAAGGCAGAACCTTGCCAAAGTTTGGTTTTTCAATAATTTTTTTTAAAGTAGGAAAAAAAGAACACAAGACCAGATGCTTTTCTAAGGCTGACTCACTCAGTAGCAATCTCTGGTGTGAAAGAGGTGTTTTGCCATGGTCTATTGGACAGAATGAAGAACAATGCCCTCCCCAATGTCATTGTTCACTGATGTATTCAGTGATTGCTACTTTTTGATCAGAAATGTGTTCAATCATGTAGTAGGCAGAATTTCATCTCTCTGAATGAGCTGTTGAAGTGGCGGTTTTCCATTTAGCTCGATTCAGGAGCAAGTCTCACAAGCTTTCAAAGAATGATTAAAGTGGGTACAAAAAATCTGTGTACTGAAGGGTGATCTTTCTGCCCTTTTATGAAGTATTGGAAGAACAGTCTACAAAGCAGGCAAACTGGTGTGAAAGTTATATTGTGAGTCCTAGAATATACATACTGAGAACCCTAAACTGCTTCAGGGAAAACTGATGTTGTGAAATCACTAGTCTAATTGGATATACAGCCAGAGCTACGCACTGATTAGGTAAAACTACGTAAGTTTGACAGTTCCATCAACTAAAACCTTGTGAATTACTAGTATCACATTTTGGGAACTATACATGTGCATCAGATAAATTTTCATACGCCTTTATTTTCCTCATGCTAATTGGAGGACACTTCATTAAAGGAAACATGAAAATATGTTTTCAAAAAACTTTCCTGTTATCAAGTCAAACCTACCTGTTTTGCCTTCAGGGCTTGATTTATCTTTCCAAATATAAATGTTAACTTCTTTCTGGAGGCAGTTGTAAAACAAGGTTGCTTCGTGTTTAATTATACATTTTTGTGTAAAATGCTGAGAAATTTAATTGTAGAAATTCAACATACATGTTTTTCTACACCTGAGTTGCATTAAGGTCTAAGTTGTTGAGATGCCCCACCTGGATGACTCATACATGTACTGTCATTCAGGCTTGGTTACCATGATTACTGCTAGAAGATGTAGTTTTACAAACGATTGTCTGAAAACAAAAAGTAGAAATGTAACATGGATATTATAAAAAGGAACGAGATTTTTGACCTTCTAAAGTGAGTTGGTCTGGATTCATTGTGGAGAATTAGGGAAGAGGGCTGCAGCTTCTTCTTTTATGTGGTTTTCTCCTCCCTGGTTACTTGGACACTCTGAGTAGAAATTTGCATGAAGGAATCTTAGAAAGAACAATTAACTCAAACAAACCTTTTTGCCCCCGTTAGTTACTTCTGTTCTACACAAAAACGAAAGGTTATCAAGTTCATAGTGCTGTGTGCACTCCACTGTCCTTAAATGACATGTGGGATGGATTGTGAGAAGAAAAATAAGAATTCTACTCCTAAAATGAGCTCCAGCATTTTAAGATTTTTTTTGAGGAAATGGCAGGAAGCAAGGGAGGTGTTTATGACTCATTCACCTTGTCCTTCCTTCACTCAAGTTTCATGCTTGTGTTTCTAAATACAGTGAAAGAAAAGTCTTTCTTCTCTTGCAACTTTGTGAATATTTTATTTGCATTAAACACTGGTATGTGAGCTTTATAGGAAGTTTGTGATATCTGGAAATGATGTGCACTATGTGCTACTGGGTTCTGCACAGAGGTACAATGTCTGCAGACTGTATGTTATGTTAATTGTGCTGCTCCTGTTTGTGTCACCATTTGCAGTTGAGGTTTTTTTTGGACTGAAGGCCTCTTTTCCATTTGAAATATGTAAAACCAGAAGATAACATCATACTGAAATACTTCTCCTAGACTCTGAACAATTCTTAGTTCTGTAAAAAAATTCATGTGAAAAATCAAGGTAGAATTCATAAAATTAAGAGTGTGCTATCCCTCACAACTTGGATAGTGAACAGAGAGAGTTTCAGCCTTCAGGAGTGCTTGTATTTTTTCACATCTTTCACTTGTGTGAGTTATTAGGAAAAAATCCCCCTTGAGACAGTACCAGGGCTTTCATCTACTCAGCTTTCTTCCACTTGTGTTCCCAGAACACAAGTGACAGACCACAGCACTAAATGGTTCTCTCTGCCACAGATATCCTGAGGGCAAAGTTGGATGTGGCTCGCTGCCTGACTGGGAGACAGGCGTAGCTGGTTCAGAAATAAGATGTTAGAGCCTTCTAGCCAAGCAAAGTTGCCACAGCAATGATGATATCATGAATAAAATTTGTGGACTATTGTGTTTTCTCCACTGTCATTGCTAAGCAGCGCAAGTAAGAGAACAAAACTCCCGTCAGCCACAGCATCTGTTCAGCTTTAAAGCACAACTTCAAAATTAGACCCCGTGTTTGCAAATCCAGCGCCATGCAAAAAGTGCCATCTGGCCTAGATCTGTTTCACAGTGAATCAGTTTATTTTGTGAAACTGAGGAGAGAGAGCCCAAAAAACCACAAGGCGTTTGCACTGAGAATTTACTGAGAATTTGACATAGACACAAGAATCGATCATTTCTGTGCAATAGGGTAGTGCGAAACAAAACACTTGATCATACTATGACTCCAGAATAATCTCAGCAAGAAGGAAGAAAAGAAATCCCCATTGGGCTTTCCTAAAAGTTTAACAAGGTATAAGGTTGTTTGAAGAGGAGAGAGGTTTCTATAGGCCATGATAAAATGAGACAGAGGTCCTAAAGTATCCTAAAAAACCAGATGATTAAACTATGTACCAGAACAAATAAAGACAGAATATTTCTGGAAGTAAATGTCCTAATTTTACCTTTTGTAACACCTGCAAGAAAGATCAATTGCTTTGTGGTGGAAAAAGGATTTTCAGGCAGCACAAAAGTATTCTCTGATCCAAAAACACCTGGCAGTATCAAAAATCCGTCACACTTGGTCATTGATTATAGTGATAGGAGCAACATCTGAAATATTGAATGTGTATCTTTTATTTGACACTTTTTGAGGGAATTGAGACATACCCCAAGAGCCTAAAAAATAATAATTGTTCTAAGCTACAGTTATGAAAGAAGGTCGGAAATTTAAAGTGATGGTCAACTATTTATCTGAATTCTGCATGCACAAGTGAGAAATCCCAGAGGGAGTATTCAAATATACAGACCCAAGGACTAGCATTAAAGGACTGAAGAAATAATATGCAAGTTATCAGTCACAAAGTATTTCAGACTTAGAGAGTTTTTAACTGAGAGTAGAGCACTGCCTGAGGAGACAGCCTGGCAACAATACTGAGACAAATTTGGCATTTTCCAAGTGAGGTCCTGAGAGATCCCAACCACAGCTGTGCTCAAAGGGGCAGCCGTACCTGGTTGTGCTCTTTGGGGAAAAGGGGACAAAGGGGAGCTGCTCTGAGGGCAGAGTGGCTGTGCAGCCTCAGCCAAAGTTAAGCCAGTGTATCTTGAAGAAGCCTCTGCTGAGTACATCCAACTGACCACACTGGGGTTTGGGGCCTTTGCATTGTGCTGAGAGGAAAATCACGTGCTAAAGGAAGACATGTTCAACTTCCACCCTCCAGAGAGGAAGCAGTATCTCCCAGTTACTCACTTCTGGGTATCTGGGTAACCAGCCCAGGTGCTCAGTTCTGTGTTCCAGGCACAGACAGAACCTCTGCTAACAGCCTGGGCTGAAGTCAGCACTAAATTCGTTTGCACAATCTGAGATTTGTGTGAAAGGAGGTTTCTTCAAAGCAGGCCAGTGGCTGATCATGGGAAAAAAAGCCGTTTCCTCAGCAGCTCCCCGCTTAATGTCAGGAATTTTTAAGCCCCGTGAAATTGTTTCTCACAAATCAGAAATGAGATATGGAGATGGGATGCTTATTTTTGGTTTTGGGTTGCCATATTCCTGACTTTCCGTGTTCAAACAATGAAGCACTGCGCTAGTGCTCAGCTTCTGTGGGATGCTGATAAAGTAAATGCAAAAGTGGTCTTATCAGCATCAAGAATCTAGCAACTGATGGAAGAGACAAAAATAACAGGGAGGTGTCCAGAGCTTGAAAAGTTTATCCAGTGTCAGATACACAGGATTGACTAGTCAGTAAACCAAATGATGGATTAGCACAGAAAGGAACTGTTGAGGAAGAGCAAGGAGATGAAAATCAAAGGACTGAGAACCTGAAGATCTTTTCTGAGGTGGTTTTTGTGATCTTAGTAATTTTATCTCTTTGTCTTTGTGAAGCACCGTCTCTTGTTTGTTCATTGCTGAGCAGCAGCATCAGAGACAAAGGCCATGGCACAGCATGTATCAATACGACATGACAAGATCAGGAAGCCAGTGGATTCCTGGAGAATTCCCAGGCAAATGTAATTGTGCTCATACCTTTCTAATCCAATGTTGGTGACTAGTGAGCTCCTGCCACAGAGCAGAGTCCTGCTACTTTCCTATAGTATAATATACATATATTAAAAAAGGAACAAAGTCAGTAATTTAAAAAGCTTTAACACCAATGGGATTTCTTTGAAGTGGCACCCATTTTAGACTTCAAAAACTTACTAATAAAGAGAAGTTTGTTCCTAAGATTTATAGAGATTCTTATTTTCAGATATGTGCATACAATTGTTCAAGCTTAAGGTTGTGAAGGATTTGGGTCTTATTTTTAATATAATAGGTCTTGCTTATGGCAGTTCTATAAAATTTAAATAAGATATCGCATGAGTAGTTCTATCTAAAAATTATAATTTTTTTTTGCATTATAAATTAAAATTTCAAGATGTGGCAGCAATTTTTTTTCACATTATTTTTGTAAAGCTCAAACCTACCTAACACAATTTTAAATCAAGCAATTTAAAGTCACTGATTCGAATCACTCCCCTACTGTTTTGGGTCTTTCAGGACAGACAGGAATAAAAAGTAGGGGGGTTTATGAGTGAAATATTTGAAAATGTTTATATGTGACTGCTTGGTGAGAAGCTAATCATTTTTAACATTAAAGGAAGGGAAAAAAATTTTGCAGCAGCATTGTGGCAAAGCTTTTAAAGACAGAGCAGTCAGGGCATGTAAAACTGCAGTTACTATAGTAACGGGATCTTAGTCCTTTATAAATGAATGTGGAGAGATGTACAATCTGACTTGGCAGCACTGTGAGACTGGTCACATTCCTCACTTTTACCAAAAATTTGTGTTACAGTAAAGTAAAAAAGCCCCATCTGCAGTGGGGCAAATAGGCAGGGTAAAAAGGATTATGCTAGGATTTTGCATGTGTGTGAGAAGATGGACATGGTTCGGAGAGTGGACAACACAAGCAGTCAATGCCTTCGTGTGATTTCCTCAAACAGGACTCTGAGGTTAATGGATGGAATCAATGAACTCATAGATTTCTTATGAGACTCTATAGAATGAAAAGAACTCAGATACTCAAGGAATACTGGAAAAGAAAATTAAAGAGGCATGGAAAACACTCCTATGCTGAAGCTTACACATAGATGTATTGTGCATGCACATTAATCCCCACCAGGTTCATTTTAAAACAAAGGAGGTGTCCTCCTATGAACCATTTGTAGCCTTGATTAGGATAATAGGAGTTAATTTTGTTTTGTTTTGCTTATTTTTTAAAAGGTAGCATTTGTTATACTGCTCATATTTTCTCCTGGGGACATAAGGGGAATAAAAAAGCAGGATTTTTATGGGTTGTCAGGTGTCCTGTTTAGAAGATGTATTTAATAAGTGCTGGATAATAACAGACAGTAATATGTAAACTACATGATGAAGTTAGAAGCCTGAAGCTCTGGTTTCATAATAAAATCTTCACGATAAATGGTTGTTAGTTACTAAGTCTGGTGAACTGGAGTCCGCTATAACCTTCTAAAACAGGTTTGAGAACAGAAATCTGTTCTGTCCCAGAGCTCCTTATGCTGCACGAACTTGAATTTACAACAGTTCCTCTGTGTAAAAGGGAGAAAATAGTAACCTAAAACACAGGGTGCTAAGAAAATAAACGTAATATAGGGTCTGAGGCACTTCAGTGACATGCTCACATAACATGTTTGGAGTAGTTTAGGTGAACTTAGGGATACCCTGCAATAAATGTAGTTCACGATTTCTATGCCTTGGAAATGTTTCCTGTTAATGGAAACATAGTTGTACACACCATAATGGTAAAGCACCGTGTACTGTTATGGAAGGAGTGAAAGAAAATTAAAGTCACTCTTCTATTCAGTGAGTTTCCCAAAGCAGGAAGAGAGAGGAAAGGTGAAAAAGTAGTACCTTTTGTTTTCTTCATATGCTTTCTATTCTTTCATTACAGATTTCTTGTGTTTAAAAGGAATCTGCTGTAAAGGAGGATGAAGGAGGGTCACATCAGGAAAGGCATGAATGCGTAGATTTAAAGGACATTATCTATTTTATAATTAATTTGCTGAACTTAAAAGGGCTTCATCAGGTTGATTTGTATTTAGTATTCAATTAACATGCAGTCACAGCAACTTGTAGCTTTTACCATTCCTTTTCCTTCTTATCAGAGTTTCACAGCATGAATGAAGTGTGTAAACTTTTCCGAATAAAATAGTACTCGAAGGCTCAAAGGGAGTTCCTCATTCAGATTGGCTGCTGGGAATCTTCATAAAGAGCCATTAGGAGATGAATATTAATTACAAGCAATATTGCAGTGATAAGTCTCAGAGGAGGACATGAGCTGGGCTATTGCAGTGACTTGCCATAGATGAATAATTTAAGGCACATGTTAAATGGACAAGCTAATTAAAGTGCAGTGGGCATTATTTTGGACATCTGAGCAGTGAAGTGTGGTGTCTAGAGGCAATTGGCCTGCCTTCCTCAGCTTCTCTTTCTGGATTCTCTCTGGATATATGGCATGATCATTGTAGACTGTGAGACTTGGAGCCAAATTAATAATTTGGCTGAGTAGCTGGGACATTTTTGATATGCATTTACTGGAAGAAGTTAGAAGATTTACAAATCTTTACCGTATAGTTAATATAGAAAAAAGGAGAGGAAAAATATTCCCTTTCTGGCCATTTAGGCAAGATTGAGGAAGGTTTAAAGCAGTAATAAAAAACCATTATGAGCTATTGTATTCTGACAACATAGTCACTTAAACTTCAGTCTGACTGGAATGAAAAGCCTGAGATAATAGGGATGCCTTCTGTCACCATAAAGAAGGAATACACTGACAATTTCACAGAATTCAGGTTGACCATCTATCAGCTAATGGGAGCAATGGGTATTTTAAACCAGCATTAAATTTATATAGATTACTTAATTGAAGCTACTCCTTCTTGTTCATTAAAAATAACCTGCAGAGTGTGCCTCCTAAGTATTCTGGGATAGATCTTTCCAGTTTTTCCTGTTCACACTGTTTCTCTGTGTATAAATAGGGCACATAATTACAACTTATGCTAAGTGGCTCAATTTTCAGTTATCTGAAAATCTCTGCTTTACTATCAAAAGGAAGATACTTAAAGGTGATAGAGGTCTGAAGCATGGAAGACCCAAGCAAGTATTTTAAAAATAGAATAAAAATGAAAACTTCTAATTAAACTTTTTTTTTTTAAGGGCTTGGGAAGGATTCAGTCAATGTAGGGTCTGATCTAAGAGGCAGTATCTTTTGTCTTATCTTCTTGAACGCCCTAGAAATTATTCAAATTACGGATGTATTAAGGTTTCAGACAATAATGAATACTTGAAATCTAAAGACTGCAACACTTAGTCATTTTGACAAAATGGCATGGTCATTTTGGCAGCTGGTCGTCCAAGAGGCTTAGGTACAATTAATAGGACTGCAGCAGAGACACTGCTGTTCCTTCCCTTCGCACACCTTCTCAGCATCTGAGAAAGGTGCCTTCAGCTCTGCTGTCTGCCAGTTCAGAAGAGGGACAGGAACTTAGGTGTATTGCTTTTCCAAATCAAGTGATATGGAGTATTTGAAGATGGCTTTCTCTTAATCTTTCCTATTTAAAGTGTTCCACTTCGCAAAAATAATGAATTATTCATTGGACAAGAAAAACAGAGAAAATAAGAACTCTGAACTGAAGCATTAATTATTCATACAAGTTTAGATCCCATGACTTTGAGTGGAGAGGTGAATAGTAGTCAAAAGTTTTTGATAAAAATCTTCTCAAGGATTAACTTTTTCATATCTTTGTCCTAATTGCATATATTATACGTGAAAATTATCTCATTATTTGGACAAAAAAAAGGCGAAATCATATAGTAAAAATGTACTTTGGTATTGTCACTTTCTCCGCTCTTTCCATATATGTGCTTTTTACTCTCCTTTATTCTTAAAATATTGAATTTTTCTGTGCTGGCTGCTCATTTCCCAAATTTCTGTAGATCATTCAATAATTGGAGGGTTTTTTCCCGAGTTATGGACATTCCAAATTTATCTGTATGGTTGATTTAAAACAAAGCTCTTAATCTAAATTAAATCAAGACTTACAAAAAGTTTCTTTAATGGGAGAAAAAGAAGGATGAAAATCATACACAGCTGATCCTTTGATTTAGGTCTTTTGTCTCACAGACTGAGTGCAGTTTCACAGCCTGCCAGAGCCCCATGGAGTGTATTAGCCAGGAGATTATAAAATAGAATCCTTCCTTCCAGTCATTGTATACATTTACCATTCCCTCATGCTGTGACTTAGTTATCTCCCAAAATGTGGTAAGAATGGCAGTTCCAAATGACTAATGGCTTTGTGATGCAACTGTTCGAACATGCACCAACTTTCTGAATGTGTTCTTTAATACTGGTACAATGCTGCATGGCTTACAAAGGATTAAAAATGTATATAAATATATGTTAGTAAGAGCAAAACATCTGTAGAATGTTAATACGTATTCTAAGGTGCATTCCCAGTACATTATGAATGTTAAATAGGTGACAATAGAAACCTTTATAAAATATTTATCATGCAGTCTGGTTTTAGTTATGCTCTGAGCTGCTCAAAAGCCATCAACAGAAAGTGAATAGACTTATCAAGGTTCCAGTAAGCTCTTCATAATGAAATGTGCAAGCTTAAAATTAAGTACTAAATATGATAACAAAAAAGTGACAAGCTACAATTATACAATAAACCACAGTCTGATACAGGATAGCCCCCCGAGGTGTTCCATCTTCCTTTGAAATATGGCATAAGGAGCACTTGTATCAAATTTTCAGCCTTTGGAGTATAGCAAAATGAAATTGTATCCATCACAAATCCCCTAATGAGTATTTGAGGAAATATATGCAGTAAGTTTGAAAACATAATTTTGAAAAAATCAAGAACTATTTCTGTTGTTAAATGGCTG
Source organism: Anabacerthia variegaticeps (assembly GCA_035583185.1). Classification (NCBI taxonomy): domain Eukaryota; kingdom Metazoa; phylum Chordata; class Aves; order Passeriformes; family Furnariidae; genus Anabacerthia; species Anabacerthia variegaticeps. The sequence goes on along the minus strand of JAWWEW010000006.1, from coordinate 23,489,857 downwards.
ATTGATGTCCTCCGTGTCATTGTGATACTGACATAGCAATTTAAAATTCAGAATTTTTCAAATATGAATTAATGTCTTCTCTTTGTCCAAGTTTGATGAATAAGTTTTAGATATCAGTTTTCTAAACCTATATAGCCTAATTCTTTTTGTTCTTCCAAACAAGCAATACAAATCACAGCATAAGTCTTTCAGTTTTCCTTACTCACAAGGCTGTAAAGGAATTTCAGATATAAAAAAGCAGTGTGAAGATGAAAAGAAATGATAATATTAGTTCATATTTAATTAGGAGACAAAACTAGTTCTTATTATACAGACATATATATATGTGTATGTGTAAGGGTTGTCTGGCATTGGAACAGGTAGCTCAGGGAAGTGGTGGAATCCCCATCCCTGGAAGTGTTCAAAGCACATGTGGATGTAGCACTTGGGGACACGGTTTAGTGGTGGGCTTGGCAGAGCTGAGTTAACGGTTGAAGGTATTTTCCAACCTGAACAATTCCGTGATCAGGGTTGAAGAAAATACTGCCAACAGAATCTTACCTTGTGAGGTTGCTTCCCACTGCACTGCTCTGGGTGCTGTACTGTAGATTCTGTGTGTGATAAGGCATGGCTTGATAACTTCAGAGACTGAATTTTTGCTTAAAAATTCTCAAATGGTCACTGTAGTGGAAACCTACCTACACTGTCCACTAATGAGCTTCAAGCTAAAGTAGGAAGGACCACAAACTTTCATTAGGCTTGCAAAATAATTCAGAAATCATCAGCACAGTCTGATGGGTATATTTTTGTCCTGAAGAAATATCACAAATGTCAGAAATACCATTAAAAAAATATTCAGACAAGGTCAGTGTCCTAAATTTCTCTGAAATCCAGAGTGATCCGAACATCTAATTTTCTTGGACTCTTGTAAAACTTTAATGTCACTTCATATACAGCATCTTATGTGAGTTTTTCTTGTTCCCTGCTGTTACAAAGTCAGTGTTGCAGCACTGTTAGGATTGCCTTGTTTTTAAATCTCTAATGTTCTGTAAGGCTGCATGGCTATAAACTCCTGGAATATGTACCAGCTTTTCCTCTTTCTATGGATACAATAGGAAACTTGTGGAGTTTGTAGAGGAGCTGGACAGCCCAGCTCTTCTACAATAATCAAACCAGGAAGTCCTTGAGATGAAAATTGTTGGAGGTTGGAGAGCACTGATGCATCAAATATAGTTCTCCAATTCTTTTTTTCTTCTGGGTATTTTTCTTGTAACTGGTGTTAATTGAACCTTTTCTTTGCCCCAGAAGGATTATTATTGTCTTCTTCCCTTATATTCTCCTTACATCTATAAGTAATTTTTAAAAGGAACATTTCTTCCTGGCTGTTTAATCCACCAACCTTATAACTGCCACTGTAGGACTATAGTGTTACCCAAAGTACTAAAGGAAGGAATTCACTATGTCTTTTGAATTTTCTCTCCTGTAATGATTTCGTATTTCTTTTTCAGTAGCAATGTGTAAAATTTGCAGCTAGAAAAGCATACAATAACAAAAAACTGTCAGGGATCTGGATCAGGATCTGGCCTTACATCAGCTGATGTAAATTCTTACAGCTCCAGAGTCTTCCATGGATATGCACCAACAGTCCTGATGGAGATTCTGTTTATGTTTGATTAATGAGATGTACAACTTCACAGGAGGGGAGTCTCTTCTGCTCTGAATACTGTGGTTCTTTCCATCTTGTTGAAATGTTCATGAACGATATTCAATTAGAATTACTTAGTCTAAAAATGTACTTCTGTTGATAATTGCCTGATGTAGAAAAGGCATCATAGAATTGCTTCCAGGCACTGTATTTCCAGGAGTAGTTTAATATTCACATTAATTAGTAGAGAAAGACTTTCTTCAATATATATATTTTTAAAGTGTCTTGATTTCTAATAAATATAGGCCAGTAGTCTGTCAGGCTTGCAAGGCAAATAGTGAGCTGCATTGGTATCCTCTTAAACTCCCAGACAGATCCTTAGCTGCTGCAAAATCATATCAATTTTCTGATTGTTTTTATTGCTTATTTGTTCCAAAATGACCTTCAATGAGCATTGCTTTCCTTCCCATCTCCTCAAACAGAAGGAGGTCAGTAAAAACATGGCTGTCAAATATCTGTCAGAACAGATTTATTGCCCTGCTTAAACCTGTTGAAGTAGATATTTTTCCTCCTTCTCTCATGTAATCTGACCCAGGGGTTAAACTCTTGAGTATAATATATTTTTTTTTCTCTTTTTCTTCTTGACAACCTACATGAAACAAAACAGGTGTGAGTCAAATCTCTGGGGCACAGAGTGTCTGAATTAGTGTGAAGCGTCTTACTATTGGCAGGACTGGCTTTAAAATGTACCTGGCTTCAGGTATTTTCATGAGTTGATTTAAAAAAAACCCCACACCTAAACCCCATTTTATCTCATTATTTGATTCTGTAATAAAACTGATGCTTCACAAAGATTCACTAAAATCACAACACACGACTTGCCATCCAGTCCAAATGAATTAAACTTTGGAGGTTTTCCTGCCCTTCCATCCCCTCCTTTGTCAAGGAGACCTGGTGCAGAAACAAATCTCTGCCAGGTTAGTGCTGGAAAATATAGCTAAAATCCCTACACTTTTATATATTTTTCTTTCCTCTATGAAAGTAAGATAACATAGCGAAAGGTAAAGAAAAAGCTATTGAAACAACATGGTTGTGTTTACCATTAACTGAGATCTGCCGTTATTCTTTGTTAAACTTTGTTAAGCTATAATTACTGTTTATAAAATACCACTCTGTCTGAGATGTAAATTTAATTGTAAATGTAAATTATCCCTTGTTCCAAGCAGACATTGCATTTAGTAATGCTGAAGACTGTCAGTCTGCAGAAAACTTTGTAAGAGTTACTTAATTTTAGGGGGAATGATAACATATGATAAACACACCACAGGTCATTAGTGCAGCTACCTGGTTATTATCTCAGCTGCCACATGGCTGGCAACTGGGAGAAGTTGTTTCACAGTGTGCTAAGCCTAGACAAAGTATTCCCTAATGTGATCATGGAAAGGCTCTTAGTGACAGGCAGCAACAAAAGCCTAAGTTTCTATTTACACCTTTAATCTTCTTTAGAGTGATTCTGAAATGCAATGGCTGGATGGTGATCTACTGTCAGCGAGAGCTGCTTGGTTTTCTTCACTGGTTTGCTGCTCTTCCTCACCAGCTGGTAACAGTCTCTCAGTGTTTGGAGCTTTTTTTGCTACTGCAAGTGTTCCCAGCAAGTATGAAAAGGATAATTGTGTCAGACGGTCAGGTACTGGCTACCATATGATTGGATTTCTGTGAATATGATCACCCTTTCCAACAAGATTTTGGTAGAAGTGACAACTGCCTGTTTCTCCAGGATGTTGAGCACCTGGAAGGTTTCTGGAAAGTTAAGAAACTGTCAGCTGACAGTGCACATGTATCACATGCTGTAGGGTATGTTCCGAATGAAAGGGAACTTCTAAAACATAGTTACAGAACATAAAAAGCTAAAACAGCAACATGGATGGGAAAGCAAATACTGAGCTTCTAAGAGAACAAGGATTAGGTAGGATGCTTCACCCAGCCCCCAGAATGGACAATGACTACAAGCAGCATGGGATGCTTTAGCATTGTGTTTAGGTGGCCTGGTGAGCCCTTAGAAGAATAATAAGCTTTACCTGTTTCAGTGATTTCATAATAGACTATGAGTTTTAAAGAAAGTAATCTTTGTGTTTCAGAAATCACACGAAATCACAATGAATCTGTTAGAGGGCCTACCCTCTGCTGGACCTGCTGAACAGGCTTTACATACACTAGCTATCCTGCAACGAGGTGCAGGACAGCTGCCTGAGCTCTGCAAGGGCTAATTTATCCTATTGAGAAGCAACAGGGTTAATTGGCTCAGGCGTTTCTCCCTGCTGAAGCAGTTACACTTATTTCTGTTATCTGAACTACTTCTGTTTCTGTTCCCTGGTCTGTGTGTACTTCCCTGTGGGACACAGCTTAGGCATGTTGCAGGGTTGCACTTTGCTGGGAATGAATTCACAAGTGAGGGAATAACTACATTTTCACAGCAGGAGGAGAAGGTCTTGAGACCTGAAATGGTTGTACTTGGTAGGGCTTTGGAAAAGACAGCAATGCAATTGGCCTGGAAACTGTGACAGCCTCTGGACTCAAGGGCTCTCTTAGCCCTGGGATTGCGTTTTCCTGAGCTGTCTCCTTATGCAGTTTGCTCTCCCATTCCTCTTTCTCCCAACTGTTTGCTCATTCCTAATCTAACAGTGTTGCAATTTTGGTGCCTACTAGAACAGCGAATCCTCTGTCTTATCTAAAAACTTCTAAACCATTGAACCAAATGGTATCCACTGGAGGTGGAAACACCCATAATTGTTAATCTCAGGACTGTAACTCAAATATTCTTTAGCCATACATACCTGCATACCTAGAATAAATTAAGAATCCTATCTGTCCTTACAAAAGGTTCAATTAGAACAAGAATCATGAAGGTGAATTTTATAGTAATTTGATTTACTGTTTTGCTCACCTCAGAGAATGAAATGTAATGTAGCAGGTGGAAAATCTTAGTCTGTTTGTCTGTAGTGGCATTTTATATGTTGGGAAGAAGCAAAGTAAATATTGCAAATCTACCAACCTTTCCAAACACCACCTTCCCCCAAAATCAAATGTGATAAATAGATGTAGAAAACGTGCTGACTTACATAGAGAAAATTGCAAATACAAGAATGCTTAAGCTGTAAATTGACACAGTGCCTGAAGACTGCTTTAGTGCCTTCTGCTGTGAACTGCTTGTTTGCAAAGCCATTAATTCAATGTTCACTTGATTACTCCCAGGACTTCTGCACAGCACCAACACTGACAACACCTGCTTTTATGACTTATTTTTTTAAAATTTTTATTATTTCTTCTTGAGCTGAAATTATTATTAAAATAATCTTCTTCGTAGGAACTGATGTTCACATGTTGAATCACAAAATTAGTTTTATATTAACTATGTAGTATATTTGATACTGTTGCCAGAACAGCATTTTATGGAGTGTCCTTCATGAAGTAATTTGGCACACTATGCAGCACATGAAAATTGAGTGGATATTTTTATAGTACACGGGACCAAAGTAAGAAAGCAGGCAGAGATTTTAAGATAGATGGAGCTGTGCAAATAAAAGAATTACTATGAACGGTGGCAAAACAGGGTCAAGGGACAAACAAGGTCAGATTTGGAGCAGAATTAATGGGCAAAGAGTAGACGGATCTGAGATCTGACTTAACAGTGAAATGTATAACCAGCTGAACAAATTGAAAAATTTTGCAGAGTTCTGTGTGTCAGCAACTTAGTTTTGCAAATCTAAGGGCCTTTCTGAGGCTTAAGAAACTCAAGTTAAATCCTCTGCCAGGCTAAATAGTGCAGTTCCATTGATCGCAATGGGACTATTCCAGTGTCCCCAGTTGTTGACCTGACTTGCAGTTGTTCCCGGTAAGAGGATCACAGATCCTTTTGTTCTACTGAAAATGTCAACAACTAGTCTCTTTTTCTTTCTCTTTCTCTCTGTTTCACTCTGTCTCACACATACACAAAAAATGATAGAGAAGGCTGTTCTACTGAACGTTTTTCTATCATCTAATTTACTCAAAAAGAGTAAAAGAATTGTCAGAAATCTGAAGTGTGAGAAAAACAGAACTAGATAGCTCCTAGCTGAAAAATGCCTGTGGCTCTTGGAAGAATTTCTGCCTAGACACAAGGATAGAGTCAGACCGAGGTCAGTCTAGTCCGGCACCTCGTGGCTGCGATGGTGCTGACCAACCTCTGCAGCAGTGCAGGGAGGACTAGGGGCCTGAGCAAGCACACAGCAGTATGTCCTCTGAATATCCATCTAGCTTTGAGGGATTTCTGAGTTACATATGTTCTGAAGCAGAGATCTTTATTTTTAGTGGGACTCATGGAATTTCTTTAGTCGTTTTTGTACATTGTTTTTCAACCCGTGTAATCTTTTAGCATCTGCAGAATTCTTTGGAAAGTAGTTTGTAACTTAACTAATACATAAATTAAATGCATGTTATGTGAAGAAATATCTATGCAGTGTAAAGATGTTTGATCTGATTCCAGCCCTGCAGTTTTATTTGATTTCTTTCCTTCTCTGTCCCTTCCTCCTTTGTATTGGAAGAAGCAGTGAACAATCAATCTCTATTCACTGTCTCCTTTCCACTCACAATATTATAAAGCTCTCTATTCAGCCTTCAGTTGTCTCTTTTTCAAAGAAAAAATACTAATCTACTCAGTTGCTCCTTCTACAAAAGCAGTTCCATGCATCTCATGCACCTACCTGTAGCCTTTCCCTGCGCCTCTTCCAACTCCACACTCTGCTTTTTGAGAGGAAACACACTCCGATTTATGCAGTGGCACAATAACATTGTCTGTTCTAGTCTTTATTACTTTTCAATAATTTCTAACACTAAGTTTGCTTGTTAATGCTACTGAGCACTGAGCTGATGTTTTCACAGAGATATTTATTATAATATGTAAATCTCACTCCTATGTGACTGTCAATTGAAAGACTCTAATTCCATGATAATGTTGGGTAGTTTTTCTCCTGGCTGCATCGTCTTCACTTACTTGCACCAAATTTTATCTGTGACTTCCTTACTGAGCAACATTATAGCCCAGGGTCCTCTGCAGTCCTTCAGAAGCATTGGCTTGGCATCCCTCCATAGTTACACACACTAACAATACCACTCTATTAGGTGTATGCACCATCCTTTGGGGATAAAAATGATTTAATGGCAGTTTCATTATAAGAATAAATGCCACCTGCTGACTGCTCTTGCTGTGGAGAATTTTTTGTTATTTGACTGAAAAACATTAATTTAAAATGAAACGCATGCTTACCTGGATCCAGAAGTACAACATTAATCTGAAAGATGCTATGGGAAATATATGATTTCTCTATGGCTCATGACTTGTTCCCTGGTGATTCTCTAGTCTAGTAGCTAAAGCAAGAGATGAGGAATTACAGAACCTGAATTGGAACTCTGTTGTTCTTTGTTGTTCAAGGTTTAGATGAGTAGTTGTCTCATACTCTGCTTTCTTCCTGTTTCTGGACATAAATAATTTGTCTATGAGTTAGTCTGAGGTCTTTAAAAAGCAATCATACCTTTGTTATTTATTTTACTATCTAAATAGTGCATTTTTATTATTCTGTAAATAATGGACAGGCGCTGCTGGAGCAGAAAGGCAGGCTGAATTGTTGTTTAAGATACAAATTTTTGTTTTACAGGTGCATTCTTAACATATCAAGACATGGAGTGATGGATCATTGATAATCAAGTTCAGTAACTAGATCCCTCAAAAATAATAGAAGTACCTGAATTGTCTCCCTGACCAAAACATTGAATTTTTATCCTAAGGTAAATTACAAAATCTGAATTTATTTGAAACCAAATTAAAAACTAAATATTTGATTTTTTTTTTTTTTAAGGAAGACATTTAATTTGGATCTCATTAATTGCCCTACTGCAGCATTACTGGAAGTAATTACTGGTTGTTCTGTGGTGATTTTGATAGTATCACTTCAATTTTAGCCTTGTTTCTGAAGGAAATATATTAATTATCAGCCTGTAAATTATTTTTGAACTTACTGTTGACTTTAAACCATATTTGTAAAGGGATGAGTAATATGAAATTCCCATAAATTTTGTGAAATAGCCTGACAAAGGATCTCTTTAAAGGAACATGTTCAGACTCACGCTATATTATGCACCACAGAATCCACATTAAAGAAAAATTAAGGAATTCCCAATTCTTCGGTAGAGCTTTGTTTATGTTGCTATTTTTTAATCTTAATTTTATTCCCTCTATTGTTTTTCCAATAGTAAAAAAACCCAATGAACCAAATACCCGAACCAACAAACAAAAAATCAAACCAAACCAAAAAACCAGAACATCCAGTAAATCTGTCAATTTGTCTTAGAATCCCATATTGGTTATAGAGAGATGCCTTCACAATGTGTGCCTTAGTTTTCCACGAATCATAAATGCTCTGAAAAATCTTTCTCCATTTGTTCCAGTGCTCATGAAACTCCTTGTTACATTGTATATTCACAAAGTTTATAAAAGATGGAAGGATTAAAATGAAGCATCTTTTAAAAGTGTTTCTGTAGTTAGTAATGAAAATGACAAATAAACTGCTACTATGTTGAAAGACACTGCAATAAGATGTCTCTCCACCAGAAAATTCTCCAGCCACATTCTGCAATAACTTTGGCAATACTGGCCTTCTCTGCCCAAACAGCACAATTCTGGGAAAGTGCAAATACTTCCCTGGAGTGTCATCAGTGTCTGGGTTAAATATGGAGTAAAGAGACAGGAAACATAAATTCTTTTTTTGGCTCTGGAAGAAGGAAGACTGCAGAAAATTGGAGACCTGGAGGATAATGTTATCAAATACCCCTGAAACCAATTTCCCTTGGAAGCATAAAAGGTTTCTATTTGATACATGCTCCTGTGCAATGGCTCAGACACTGCTGCCTCTGAGACAGAGAAGGAGTAAGCGTGGAAGCATCAAAGTCTCACCGAGGAGACAGAAGATACCACTTTGATTTTCTCTGTCAAGTTTTAGTAGTTACAGAGACTAAGGGACACACCAAGGTAATGTAGTGAGTCAAATGGCACAGGTAGAATCAGGTTCTCTAGATCTTTAGGTATCTGGAGCACTACAATTTTGTGTCAGATTTCACAACTAAGGGATTCCCTTTCTAATGTATTTTAATATACTTTATCGACAGTGTGCATTGAGTTTTCTGCTTTTACTTCTTTTAGTACCTAAAAATGAAACAAGTTCAATCTCAGCAATTTGAATCAGGCTCCATGATAAATTTCGTTCCCATCTTTGGGATATAAAACTGATATGAAATGTCAGTGATAGGAAAATGTCTTACAGATTTAAAAGTCAAAGCTAAACAAAACAAGCTTTAATAAAAGTTATGGGATTTCTGTTCTTTTACAAAGCTCTTTGCTTTGTTTACCATCACTCCCTAAAGGTTTTTAGCCCTCTTTATTAAGAAAAGGTCATGCTAATCCTCCCTCGTCACCAAGCACAAGTACTGTGCTGCAGTATGACTGGTGGAAATACCCACCTTGCCTCAGCAGGTTTTTATTTGCCTTTCAAATTCCTAATCAAAACTGGCACTCTATTGCCCCTACTGATTATGTCTCTGTTAAAACCAATGCACTCATGTCCTGTGTCTTTCAAGTGTTTATGCCTCTCCCATCTCCAGCTCCAGCACTCCGGGCTCAGCGTGGCTATGTAACACTTTCTGCCACGATCAAAATGCAGGAATGAACTGCAGAGTTAAATGAATTCATTAGTTCAGAACCACATATGCCTGTAAATGTGTTGCAGTTTGTGAAACACGTGAAAAAGACAGAGAACTTGATAGAGATAAATCCCATTAAAAGCAGTTTAGGGCATTTAAAATATGAGAGCTCTATACAGCAAAACATTCTGCCCCTGCAGCCCCCATGGGAATCTCATCATCCACTCTGCTTTCTGACTACCCCAGTGGAAGTTTTTCCATCATCTCCAGTGAAACTTAGAACATTCCTTACTTGTAAACTCTAGATTTTGTTTTCTTTTAAATAAAATTGACAATAATTAAGTCCCAGTAAAATTAATTTAGAGGGGCTGCCCTGAAAAGGTCTCTGACAGCTCAGGTGAATTGCTGCCAAGTTGAAAGATAGACAAGAAAATATTGGAACATTTAGATAATGTTATCAAAGATTTTCACCAAACAATATAGGCTGTCTGAATGGACATTCTTTGTTTCCCCCCCCCATATAGCATCAGATGCTTTTCAGGGCTTTGGCAACAAAGTACAACAACCATAAACAGCTCTTCTGTCTTCTCATCTCCCATGGGGTAAGTTTACGGTAAGAGCTCCCTTCAGGGGCTCTACAGCTGGCAAAACCTGAAAAAAAATATAACCTAAGAACCACAGAGCTCTGGTCCAGCTGAAAAGGACTTATATTCACAGGAAAACATCTAAAAGAGTTTAACTATAATTGAAAATGTTTTCATTTCCTGCATCCCTTCTCATTACTGGAGAACCACAAGAGTACCGAGTATATAGTTATCTTTAAACAAGCAACCATGATTAAATACATTGCATTGATGCACTGGCTTTATCTCTTTGATATGTTCTTGTAGTATAGGACTGTTTTGCACTTGGAAGTCTGCAGATCCTCTGTGCAGTGATTACCTGGATGCACTTGGGGGTACTTCTGAAAAGTGCTGAGTTGAGGGAGATTTTAAGTACTGAGGTTCTGACCCGAGAAAGACTGAGGAGCTGGTTATTGTTAGTATATTATTTTGAAATCAGTTGTGGATGATTTTGGGCTTTCTTGTGCATGGTTAAAGAAAACATAAATTGGCGTAAACAGATGTGGTGAATAAATTCTTAATGTACTGTCAGGGCACAGGTGATTAAACACCCTGACAGGTTGGATGGATTATGTGGTTTCCACTTTTTGTATATGCTGTGAATTTGATTGCTAGTCTATGCCTTTCTCTAACCCAAGCTGAGTTGAATAAGAGGAAGAGTTGATGGCGTTTTAAAGTTATAGCCTGCTGCAGAAATCTTACAGGGATTTTTTCTCCCAAGTCATGTGAGAATTTCCTTTGCACTGACTCACTGGTTCCTTCATTCCTTGTGTTTTCTGAATTCAGTGTGCAGGAATATTCTTTCAGTTATCTCATGGGTAGAAAATGTATGTTCTGCCTGTGTACCTGCCATGTTAATTGTTAATAGTACGGTTAAAAGGGATGGTATGATATAGTATGGTTAAAGGGGATTACTGCCTTAGGCTATCACACAAACTATTTTTAAAATACACATCAGAATTTAAGATCCTGACAACTTCACACACATTTGACTTACTGTTCTGTTAATTTTGAAAGAAAGAGCTCCATCAGTTCTTAGAGAAATTACATTTCTTTTGTTTCATGATATTGTTATTACAGACTTACTGACTAGTGTTGGATTAAGAAATTTGCAGGTTATTTAGCTGTTGAATCAGAACAAGAATTAGCACTATCTTCACAAGGTGCCTCATCCCTGACCTGAAGGAATACCACTGGGGTGAAATAATCCATCTACTCGTTCACTTTTTGGAACTTTGTTTGAGACAGCAAAAAAAGCTGCTAATTAGCACTAAGAGGGATGGTGCTTTTTTTGTCCTGGAATCCTTTTCTAATGAGATTTCCTTTCAACTTGCTACAGTGCAGCGCCTGCATTAAAGTGTTCAGTGTATGCAGCAGCTTTGAACCTTCATTTTGAAAAAAATCTTTATTCAAGTGACAGCTCCCCCAAGCCCCCCAAAAAAGAAAATTTTGAAAACGAAGTGAAATATTAATGAGATTTAATGCAAATTAATTGATACAGATGAGATGAAGAGCTTAAAATACCACTTGTTTTGGTGGCTGCCTTATTAGTTTATTGAAGGAAGGAGGGGTTGCCCTATTCCTTTCAAAAGAAAATCTGTGGGATTTCTCTCTCATGGTTCACATGCATGATGTTTCCTGCAATATCAATTTATAGTGGTTGCTACCGAGGAGCATTTATTATCCTTTGTCTGCAAAGGAAAATAACACACCAATAGTTTGCTGACCAGCCTGTTGCAGTGCCAACCCAGCAGTTAAAGCTGGGGTAGAGGGAAAGAGGCAGCAGAATACAGTGTAGTGGGTTTGCATAAAGCCTTCCAGGATTCCCACAGTGTTGCAGCAGGATGACCTGTCCCATGGAAGGGATGTGTGGCCCTGCTTGTGCTGCTCTTCTGTTCCATTCAATGATTCTGTGCATGAAGACACCACGGAGGTTTGGTTTTGTAGTTCAGGTTCTCTGAGGTTTGCATATTTAGGGGTTTTGGCTACCTAATGGAGCGGGAAATAAAAGGAGAGCTGGACTTCATTAGAAACAATATCAATGAGAGAATAATGGATACTTTATTTCTAACTTTTTGTTTGAGGTTTAGGTGCAGACCGTGTTCTATGTCACTTTTCTTCATCATTAAACACTAACCTGGTTTCATAGTGCTGACATAAAAGAGCAAACCTCAGCCTTTTAGTTCTTCTAATGGAATAAAATCCTTTACATGCTTACCCTCATATGTTTCAGACTTAAAAGCTGAGTGCTCTTATCCAACCATTGTAATCTTCATCAGTGATAAAATAACTATAGCAGCATATAATCATATTGCAGCTGGGGTTGTTAACTGATGGTAGAACAGAATCTAAACTAGTGATCAGAAAGAGGACCTTTTAAAAAGTTAAGTTGAATATACACATGTATTTTAATAAATATCTATTCAAGGACAGACAGAAAGGTTTCAACAAGTATCCGAAGACATGGTGAAAATTGATATATGCCATTATGGAAGTAGCACTGTGTTAGAAATATGAACAGATTAAGAAAACTGTTGATTAGTTCCTAGTTCAAGAGATCTTTTTATGGTTTTGGTGAAATTTTCATGTTTGACCTTTCAAATCTCATTCTCCATTGTCTGAAAAACAGTTCAACCATGAAAAGAGGCACAAAAGGACATGATATATTGGCATAGAAAGATGTGGATCACTAAGTCTCATGAATTTCCACACCTTATGCCAGCAAGTTCTCCTGAAAATTGTTTTTTTTCCCACGTGCCAGGACTTCAAACTCAGCTTAGATCCTTCCAGTCATACTGGCTTCTTTCCACTGTACACAGCTGACCCCAAACAAGTACTCTGTGGGCTAAATTATGCTCCCAGCTACACTTGCACCACTTCACTTACTACAGATTATGCCTGTGGTGACACCTGTGCAATCCCATTAGTCTTTTGGTGCTACAGGTCACTGTCACCAAGAGCAGCATCTGAAGCTAATGGGATTTCTCTGCTGCACTGCAGAATGGCAGTTGCATGGCAACATTTTTGTACCTGGTAATTATGCATTAGATGACAAGAACTCATTTCAGTTGTCAGTCTGGTTACTTTTCTGGTATATTGTTTATAAATGGCCATATTCTGAAACATTCAAGCTGGGCAGTATTTTACTTACCTTGGTGAATCAAGGTCCTTTTTGATGCAAATCAAGGGTCAGAAGGTGGCCCAAAGTGGATGGAAGTGATACAAACCGGAGGTACTTACTACATGTGTAATCTCACCTGTATTCACTTCCAACAGGCTACATTTAACAGAGTGTAAGCTCTAACTTAAAGGACATAAAGTTAAGGTCCTGTTAAAGTAATTTATCTATGTTTCTGTAGCGTATCTCTTTAGAGCACTTCCACCATTGGAAAGTAAAAGGTTGATAATAGAATGGTTTATTTTATGGCAGGCGTGGACACAGCTAGACAATAAGCAATGTGTTGCTTGTTTTCATGACAAAGGAAACTAAAGTACAGAAAGGAATGACACCCCTTCAGACTTAATACCTGCAGACTTCTGTTTCAGCAGCCTAAGCCAGAGTGAAAACAATTATGAGAATTCTCTTCTCTTCTTCTATGCTGGTAAGGAACCTAATAAGTCCCTAATCACTCCTGTCAAGATACCACTGAAACAATGAACCTGTTTTGGAGTCTGGTTTCCATATATTTCTTTCTTTCACCCTAGTAACATTCTGCTTCCCCAGACAGTGGTGCTGACTGTCATGCCTTCAGGCTGTCCGGTAACAGGCCTTTCTTGTTATGGGGGGAGAAGTAAGAATTACAGGAGCTGTATTCTCAAATAGCAATTCCCCTGAAAGTCAGGGTGAGGAGAGGATGCTTACTGCTGAGAAAATCAGGCCTTAACTGTAAAATTTGGAAAGCTATGAGTGATGAAAAGAAGGTCTGAAGCTTATTCAAGCACTGCTTCCATTACGCTCTGGCTGTATTTTCTGGATGAGCTTGTGGTAGTGCTGAGTGATGAGTAGGCAATTTAGCATTCACTGGCAGAGCCCTGAAGGCTGTCATTGCTTTGACCTTCTTCAGTGCCCTCAATCTGACATGGATGCACCAGGCAATCACTGAAGAAGCTGGGAGAAAGGTAAATCAAGCATGATTTTGAGTCGTTGCAAAAAGGATGATAATGTATACTGAAAGTAAACATTAAATAAAAAAGAATAATTCAATCCCTAAATAAAGGGCAGAAACTGGAGCCATCCCAGTTAGATATACATGGAATTGAAATCATGCACTGTGAAACAGACAAATAATTATTGGGAAGTGAGTGACAGTGATGGGAATCCCTGGTTGCTGGGATGAGCAAACATAACTCCACTAGTCACTTCAATTGCTTTATGATTGAATAATTGTGTGGAGATCCAGTGTTTTAATTATTTTATAGATCTTGAGAAACGTAGACACTGCGAGATGTCTCTGCATACATGTCTATCCAAAAACCTGAATTAGACAACAGGTGTCAGTGATCTGCCCAGAAACTATGTTTCAGTAACATATATATATATCCTGCATGCAGTAGGTAAATGAGAAACTATCCTTTCTAAACCCCTTCACTGATCAAAGGCACACATTGTGAAGTAAAAGCAATCCAAGACAGCAAGAGGAAAAAGTGTGACTAGACAGATTGGTACCGTACCAGTTTTGGATGGAATATTCCTAGCCTGGGCTCCAGAATAGCTTTGTCTTCACAGCTTCCTAATGAGATACTATTTGACATGCTTTGTGGAAAATTAGTCTTCTGGCAGAATCTTTCAGGAAAACTTGTGTCACAGAGAGAGTTGCAAGTACTCTGATAATTTCTACTGCAATAGTTTCAGTAATAACACAAACATGAATGAAATCTATGCTAGAAAACACAGTATGTGGAACTTACACCAGAATACTATCTCACCTGATTGACAGATTGTCCCAAACTGCCGAAATAATCCTTCAAGCCCTGCTCTCAGACTCTGCAAGTCTTTACCTTTGCTGTCAGCCTTTTGGATAAATCACACCTCTTCACTTTGCCTTTCTTTTTGCCCTGAAAAATAAAAATAATTACATGGATTTATCAATGAGAAATGCTATAAAATGGTAGTTGTAGCCAGCAGTGCTTTAATTCATTCATTGTAGTGGGATTTGGTTCACAATTTTTGCTAGAAGGAGCAAAATATTAGTATCAGAGTTAAACCAGAGCCAAAAAGAAACCACTGCAACAAATACAGGCAGAATATTGCTGCAGGATAAGCTTCTGGTACTTCCTGTGTTAGGAGATATATCTTGTTTTCCAGCTGAGAGGGTCTTATCCAAACCCATGGAAGTATAGATAATTCTTTTCTTTGTTTCCACTGAGCACTGGTTCCAAAGTCACATTAAATAAGATGAATAGAAGCTTTCTGTTAGTGATGACTACCAGGGACTGATAATGGGAAAGACAACTGTATGGTCCTTGTGTGACAAGGAAAAGACAGAGGCCAACAATTTATTTATGGACACTGTTTCTCCACATATAATATTCTTTATCCCATGCAGTCCTCAGGCTGTCTGTTATACACGCATGAGATCTTTTGCATTATACTTTCATTTCATAAGCTTTATATGTACACACTAGCAATGGAGGGAAATTCCTTTAGGAATTCTATTGTACTCTTCATTGCTGACAGAGTTTTTCCAAAGCTAAGGTCACCACACTGGTCTCATTCACAGCACAATTATAGTTACAGGAGAGCGTAAACTGCAAAGAAGTAGAAACAGAGAAGGGTTCAAAATCCTTAAGGAGCTGAGAAATGCAGATTCCTTTGGAGGAATTGCAAGAGTCACTGAAGGACTGGATGAATCTCTTTGCATAATGTAAGTAGAAAATTGTTGTCAAAAGCTGTCTGTCTGACTTACAACCTTTCATATCAACCAATTAAGAAGCATAAAGATAAAGTCAAAACCAATAGTATTAATAGAACACCCTGAAAAAGAAGGAAAACAAATGAAAAGCAAGTGACTAGTTAAGCTTATTAAACAATTGGAAAGTCAAGGCAATTTCATCATATTCTTTATCAACTTGTGTGCTGATTTAGAAACAAAACCAGGTTGAAAAAGAAAATCAAACCTTTCAGCTCTCAATATTGTAAAAATCACAGAAAGACATAGAGGGCTTCCCCTGTGTCCCCCATTACTGAGCTGTAGCATTGTTGAGAATATAGTGGAAACCTTAAATCTCCAAGAAGAAACACCTGGAATATAAATCAAGTCTTTTTCTCTAAACCTCTGTGACCTTGGCAACGACCATAAAAATAAGTGGTGTTTTAATACTTTCATATAGATTACTTTGTGTTAGATATGTTCAGCTATGTATTCATACATACTCATATATATAAGCTTTGTTCCTCTGGGTTTTGTTTGCCCTCTACTCACTCTGCAACTGAGCGTTGAGTTAAAATTTGTATTTTTTGTTTGTTCATTTTATTTTTTTCTTTTATTTTCTTTCATAATGTAGAAAATAATGGCATTTCTGTATGGCTGGCAGGAATTATATTCTATAGTCCTGCTTTTTAAAACAAGTGTCTTTCAGCCATTCTGTCTGAAATAATTTAGAACAACTTATGAACAGCTGATTCACAGAACCAGGGAGAACTAAGTGCCTTGGCAAGACGTATTCTTTGGAATATACCCTCTAAAGTGTAATCATTTGGTAATTTGCTCATTTCTGCCACCCTCATGTGTTCCTATTATCTGTAGGCTGTGCCCAGTTGCCAGTCAGGTACAAGAAAGGCTTTCTCTGGTTGGCAACTGATACTGCCCGAAAAATTCCCTTGTGTTCTGGAGGCGTGGCTAATAAAAAGGAGAGGTATAAATCTGACCACAATGAACTTTCTCAAAAGTCCTATGATTTATGGGAATAAAGTAAAATCTTTTCTGCCTCCAACAAATGAAAAGGAAGAGGAATAATCAGTGTTCTGCTTGCGTGAATGTGTAGCAACAACCAGAGAGTGTCACTTATGCTGATACAGATCATTTACACAATGTGTGATCTAACCCTACCCGAGTAGGCACATGTGCACACACTCCACACATCTTTATCCATAATCTATTTTTTCTTGTTCAGAATCTCAAGGATCCTGGCTGACATGACATCTTTAAGAGCATTATTACATTTTTTTTTTTTTTTTAAATCTGTTTGATTGCTGTATTGCTTTGATAGTACATCTAAGGGAAAAATATTTTCACTGTTTTTAATTCAAGAAGGAGAGGGGAGGAACTGAAAACCTCTGGGTTTACTCCTGGGTTTTTCAGTACTTTGAAGATCCTAGATTCTCCTTTAGAATGCTACCAAGGTTAAAAAAAAGTTTGGAAAAAATGGATTCTCATGGGTATGTACCACATAGGTACTCCAAAGTAGTGCTGCAAGAATTTCTGAAGAGGAATTAGAGGACAATATTTAAGTTCTGCATTTAAGCATTTAAAAAGAACTGAACAAGTTTTGAACTGAGTGATCAAAAGAGAGAAATGCACATGGCACTAATGCTGGGTCTGACAGCATCAGATTGCTCATGCAGTGTTCATATTCATTCATCACTTTTTTCAATTGCTTTCAAAACCCTAAGGAAAGAAAAAGAATCTCTCTGAATTATTTAAAACTGTTCTCTTTCCAGTCATCAGTCCTTTTGTTCTTGTGTGTATCTATAACCTCACACCAGTCATTTTAATTCATCTGGTTGTGATATAACTATCTCAATGTCCAAAGCAGTGGGAGAGCAAAATGGAAAGGAAGTATTTATAACATTTTAATAGAAAGGAAAAAAAGAAGGCAAAAATTCCTCTAATCTGTCCAGAGATTTACAAAGAAGTGAGTGATGCAAAGACTTCCTTTGCAAGAGATCCATTAGTTTGCCAGTCAGTACCAACTAAAGGGGGCACCTATAGAAGAATAAAAAGTGAATAGCTTTTTATTTAGGACTGCCATGTTTATAAGACTGCGATTTTTTCCCTCTGATTTCTGTCAGACTTCTAAAATGCCCCATTTCTGGAGACTCACCCAATATGATTAGCATCATCATTTGTATTACAAAGTACCTCAGAAGCCAGAAGTGAAATCAGCAGCCTTTTGTACTAGACATTGTATGAACCATCCTTGCCTTGAAGAGCTTACCAACTAAAAAAGAAATGAAAAAGCAACTAAAGACAGGAGAAAGGAAGTGTTAGCCTTCTGCAATAGGAAACAGTGACAGAAAGACTAATTTAAAATGCCCAGCAAATACCCTAAATGCGTGGAGAAATCAAGCCACTTTCTGAGACTCAACTCTTGGCTTTGACCAGAAGATTCTTGTTTTTTCCTGAGGTACTTTATCACTCAATTTAAAACTTGAAGTAGTTTCAAAAGAAACATTCTTCATTTACAAACCAGAATGGCATCCATCCCATAGTAACCACTTCTGTAAATTCACAAATGAATGAAAATGTCTCCTGGATTCTGATTCTGAGCACAAGTATATTAAGCACAAGAAAATCTTTTGCAGGAAGTACTCTGTCCACATGGCTCATTTCCTTAATTCCATGTGAGTTATAACAGCAGCACTTCTCAGCCTCACAAACAGCAACTGAGGCACGAAGCCTCCTGCCTGTCATTGCAGCCTCTACCCCAGGAGCCAGGCACTGTGAGGAAAGATGCACACATCTTGGTGCATTCCACTTGGGCATACATTGAATTATACCAGAAAATAAAAGAAGTGACAAAAAGGTAGGAGAAAATGATGATGAATTTAGTCATGTTAAGCTGAGGCTTCAGAACAGACAGAAGGAATGAAGATCAAGGGAAATGGTAATAAGAAAGAGAAGATGTTTTAATAAAAACAGAAGGCTGTGTCTGTCTAGGAGGCTGCTTAAGATATTCTCCAGGAAGCTGAAAGATCTATATCTGCATTGTTTAGAAAAGATCTTGAATTTTATATTTTGGTATCATGAAGGTATTTTTAACACTGTTTATACACCTTTGGTTTTACATACTGCAGTTTATGACATGGGCAGGGCCAAGCATAATGTGCTTTTTGCAGGGTAGTTATTCATGCAGAATATTACCCTTGGACAAATTGAGGATCAAAGAAAGAAATCTAGGGGTCACTTCTGCGTATGTATATATTGATAGTGGAACTCATTCTTTTACGCAAATGAAAGAGGATCTATTTTACTCTTTTTTGGAAGCTTACTAATGAACTACAGAACAGATGTATCTTGGAGACTGTCATCAACCCCCTGAGTGGCAATGATTTGAAACAGTTTGTCATATGTACTTGATCCTGATTAAAATAAGACAAATTAGCAAGTTTCACCTCTCTTGATGGAGAACAGACAACTGTCATTCAGTGGTTCTTTCATCATGGACTAATTCTTTCGGTTTAATTTACTGCCAAATAGCTTATTTAAAAATTTATCAATATTCAGCAGTAGGATAAATGCAAGCCCCCTCCCTGGCACTTTAATGCTCTTTCTCAGCTGCAGGAAGGGCTGAGCCCAGAGGACGCTGATGGGCCTGGGTTGCCCTAATTTCCCACACCTGCTGCCCGAGGGGGCAGCTCCATTTAAGCTCAGGTGGGAAGGTTCCCTTTCCCTTCCCTCCGGTGCTGTGAGCCTGCCTGGTGGCCATCCTGCTCCTGGGGTCTCTTGCTGGGGGCAGCCTTGGCTCGGGGCTGCCGCTGTCCCTGGATACTGCGGGGTGGTGTCGGAACCTGCTGCTCTGGCCGGGGGTCTCTGGGTGCACCTTGCGGTGAGTTCCCCCTGCCCTGGGGCAGCCTCGTGTCCTCGTGGACATGGCCCTGTAGGCACTGAGTTCCACTCAGTAATACAGAACTTATATTTGTCTTCTAAAAAAACCTTCCTCCTTTTCTCCAGATAAGATAGAAATTAAGTACTTTAGGGTTATGTATTTCTAAAGTGTCTGTAGAGGAAGAAAGGGAGAGTTTTACATGATTTGTTGTCCAGATAACAATACAAAACATATTTTTGGTTGATATCTGGGGCCCCCTGTGGGGCTGTTACTTTTTCAGAGTGGATTGTTTTGTTAAGAATGAGACAAGGAGGTGTTTCAGTGAGATCGGAAGGGATGAGCCTCGACAGTGGTGGAGGTGTGTTCTTAGGGCAGCAGGACAACCTAAACCCTCGCCTACATGTGTAGTTCACAAAATCAGACTCAACTATCTGTGGCAGTATTTTTTTTGGCTGTTCAGCATTCAATTATTGTATATTAGGAAATGGGAAACTCTCCTTTTAAAGGTTTATGCTATTAATTAGTTGCAACAGGAAGACATAAACCTTTCTTTCTCACTCAGCCACCCACATAACGGATGATGGTTTGTGTGCAGTCTGAAAGAGACCGACTAGAAATAAACTCATTTGAATATATGTTTGGGATTTTTTTGTGAGGAATATAAAACTACATGCTCGCTAGAAATAAAGCATTTTTCTCTATGCACTTACCTTTTGGTAGAAGATCCTAACCAGACAAAATGTGGCTAGCTAGTGTTCAGTAGAACATCTAGTTCTTGATCTATGCCAAGCTAACTTAAGTTTCAGACTACTAAAGAACTTATTTTGTGTTACAAAATATTAATAGCCAAGTAGATTAGTTAGGTTAAAATAAGTGAATCTTAAAACTGATAATATGGACTGACCAAGTAATCTTGATGAAAATTAGGTTGCTGTTACTTTGTTCCCCAAGCAGTCTTGTCTAAGGTATCTTATTTTTAGATATTGTCACAGATGTCTCAGTGGATGAGAAAAGGAAATTTCTGGAGATCAGAGGATGAGAAAGCAGTCTGTAAAATGCTGAAGTGTTAAATATAGTCAGTCTGATGGCTGCCTAGCTCTGCAGAAGACTACTTATTTCATATGCTGATTTTGGATGACTGTTTTAAAAGAATGTTCTCAAGGGAAACTATGGAAAGACTTACTGTGCAAGCATAGATGTGAGAAGAAAAAAAACCTCAGGACTTTTCAAAGTATTTCTTCACAAGTAAAAGGAAAATTCAGGGTCCCATAGATTATCCATAATTAGCTTTTATGATTCACTGACATTTATAGGTTTTTCACCATCATCTGAACATGGTCTCAGTAAGCATAAAATCCTTCTTTTGGTATCCTAGGGACCCTATTTCTGATATAACTCTTAATTTTCTCTAAGGTCAGCAAAAATGCTTACTGATCCTTACAATTCTATTCATGTAGAGGGGCGCTTCCTGATAGGTGATGTATTCTCAGGGTACCCAGTGACATTCTCTCGACTTCTCAAGCAAATCTGTGTTAGGATGCTTTCAATTAAAAGTATGATAGGGTTTGGGTTTTTTAATGCAGCAAAGATGTACCATGAATATTAATTTTTAGTATTTATTTCATAGGCTTGTGTGTGTGCTAAAAAATGTTTGGAATAGTTGCTGAAGATGTTTGATAAGCTTAATCTAAAAGAAGCATTGTGAAGTAATTAATTAAATTTAATAGCTGAAGGGAGGAAATATTTCTTTGTTCAAGTATGGGAATTTTGAATTAGCCTTCATTGTGAGCTTGATTTTTTTTTTTAAATGCAAATGCTCATACTTTCAGAAAAATGTAAACTGTTGTATCTTTGCCACAGCATACAGATATTCCTAGGGCTACATACTGCTCCAAGACAGTGCATCCACAATCTAGATGACTTCCTCTTAACTTCTTCATGTAATACTGGCACAGGTCTGTGTCCTTGTCTGCAAAATGAGAAATATCACCCTTTCCTTGATTTGTTGTTTTGAAGCTGAAAATGCTTAATATCCTTTTAAGGAGAGGGAGGGGAAAAAAGGAATTTTTACTTAATACTAAGCAGTTGCATTTTTCTAACAGCTAAGTTTGTTGACACTGCTGCAGTTAATCTTTTACTCCATCTGTGTGTAATCGCTTCACACTTAGGACAATCTTTACCAGCTTTTCAGAATGAATCACATTTAAGCAACAACAAATCTCTTGCAAAGATAAGTTACTGTCTGCCTCTTACCACAGACTCAGGAATCACCAGCATTTTGTGGACCACAATGTGTCAACCATCAGTTTAGGTGTTTCAGTAAAACATTTCCACGTGTGCTTTGTAGACTGCTATTCAGGAAATCGTGTAATCAGTTTATTCATGACTTTTATCTTTGTATAAAATCGAAAACTCCGTAGCATTTTAAAACAGGACCTTCCTGTATGTCTCTCCACAAAGTTCTCATTCAGAGTTTTTTTTACAAGTGTACTTTCATGTTTAAATATTTACTATCTCTGTTAACGTTTGTGCCATTAGATTTGTTGTAAATTCAAGGTTTGGATCTCTGGGTAGGTCACTTGGGGTCCCAGAGATGCTGGGGGTGTATCAGCCTCCATTGCCTCAACTCTGAACGCGTGGAGGGGCAGCTCTTGTACCCGATGAGCCAAGCGGGGGCACTGGAGCTCTGGGGGGACAGAAGCAGCAGTGACATTTGGCTGGTTTAAAAAGCAAACGATTCAGCTGTGACCCAGTGTGCTGCTCTGTCTCTGAGCCCTGCTTTCCTCTGTGCCCTGTTTTGCCTTACAACTCTTCTTGTAGTTTAGGTTTCCACTTGTAGATCAGCTAAACAGCTTTGGTTTTGAGAGATTTGGGTTTTGTTTCATTCATAAAGCCGTAAAGCACAATAACTTCTAATCTTAATCCTAATCTTTTCCTGAAGGAACTAAAACATAGTGAGCTTTCATATGTTTAAAGATGGAGAGGTTTTTAGTGACATATGAAATGGACAAACATCATGTTTCTATATGTAGGGAAAAAAATAGGGGAATTTGGTGGTTTAATTATGACTGCCATCTTATTTCTGAGTAACTGTGTAATAAGATTTTCCTTGCCTTGTAGCCTTCTCTAATCCCAGAATGACTTTTTTTTTTAAACTTAGATAGAAGTCAAATTTTAAGATATAGTTCCTCTTGGGTGGCATTTGTAATGCAGTCTGATCTCCCTTCTCTGCGCATGTCAATGCATATTTTATGGAGCCTTATCTTAAAACTAGAGCCACTGTACTCTGAAGTGGATATCACACTCTTTTTAGCTATGGATAATTAAGTACATTCAAAAATTTCCTCGTTTTTCCCCTGCACTAGTAATTGAGGTTTTTAAATTATTTGTGTGATAGTCATAATATCAGGCCCTGATATTATTAACCTTTTCATATTAAGAAATTAAACAAAAAATAGCAATTTCAGAAGAAACCTGATCTTCAACAAGGAATCTCATTAGTAGTACAAAGCAGAATTGCTGTTTACTCACTGACAGGCAACTCTCTTTAACATACTTATTGGGAAAATTTAACTCTTCTGTAGCATTCAGGACTTAAATTGATTTTGAAGACTTTTTTTTTTCCTGAGCCTTTTCTATTGCTTAGCAAGGTTTTGTAGTACTGGGAAGAAATATGAGAGATGCAAAAGCCATAAATCACACTTTTAGATTGAATTATGTCTGAGATTCTAAGACTGGAAAAAGCAAATGAAAAAAGAATATGGTTTTTTTCTTCCATATTTCTTTCTCTCTACAATCTAACAGCTCCCATTAGCCACGTCTCTTTACTACAAATGCACATTTAAAGAACCAACCAGTGACAGGATGTTAGTCAGGCAGTGGCAGTGCAGGACACATACCTGAATTATAATGTTGGGCTTCAGGAGGGAAAATTTTAGTCTTATTTGGGGCTGTTAGTGAGGTCACGTGTTGAGTAGGACTGCAGGACCTGAGGGGGCCCAGGAGAGCTTGGGTAATCTTCAAGAACCCCCTCCTTGGAGCACAAGAACAGTTCACTGCAATGTGCAAAAGGGTGATCAATGAACAGGGCACTCCTGACTCAGCTCAAATGAGAAAAGGAAGGACACAGAAGGAGGAAGCAGTGACAGGCTTCTTGGAGAAACATGGAGACACTTTCTGAGTGTACAGAGATAGAGTTGCAAAAGTCAAAGCTCACCTTGAGCCAAGGGTTATAAAGACCCACAAGAAAAGCCTTATTTTACATGTGTTGACAGACAAGTTAAATTTGCCTCTCACCTTATGTGCGCAGAGGACCTAGAGACAGGACATGCATAGAGTGGCAGATTGAACAAAAAAGGTTGTTTGGTAAAAATCTAAAAAACCCCTTAGTTTTGTTGTTTTCAAAGCCTTGTTTTGTTCATTGTCTAACTGATAGAGGAGTATATAATGTCAGATTGCCTCAGTCCAGGATTTTTTAACTGACTCAAAACTGATTGAAGTCTGTTGAAGATGACAGTGTTCTCTGGATGGATTTGCTGCACTTGTTGTCTGCTTATTTGAATCCATTGCTGCCTCCTATGAATTGGTGACAGTGTCTTAGCAGAATCACTTCCACTTCGGTCCATCAGCAGGTCACAAGGAATGCTTTCCAGCATGGCACACTAAAATTCTAAGGTATCCTTTAATTTTTTTTGCCAGGACAGATTTAAGCCTGCATGCCTTGCATCTGTGAATATACCTGCACAGATTCAAGCCCCCATTACCAGTAATGGTATTCCAATGCCAGCAACATCTCCTACGAAAAATCAATTTCCTACCCTCACCACCTTTTTTTTTTTTTTTTTTTGGGTATGTGTTTTCTATGGTCTTCAAAACGTACAGACTTCTGGAAAAATGCTGTTCAAGAAGTTGCTGCACTGGTAAATTTATGATGCTGCCACCCAGTAGTGTCACATTTTCAATTCCACTGTTGAACTGAAAATCAACAGCTTATTTGCATTTTCCTGGGAAGCATCAATTTTGAGCTGTGATGCCCCCTTAGTTAACAAATAATGCACAAATAAGGTTTCTTCAGCTTTCTCTTTAGGGAATCTCACAGAAGAGAGACTTTGCCTTTTATTTTCAGTGAAGTCAAGTTTCATTACATTTCTTTGGGTCATGCAAGGAACTGCTGTGTCAAATGTTTTAAGAGAACACTAGATGTTAATACAGTCAGGATGACCTGACTAAAAATTATGCTTTCCAACAAGTGTTTTCAGCTCTGACTAAAGAAGTAAATTAATCCTCTCTGCTCTCATTTGGTGATGGGGGTGAGCTGTCTAATTTGTGCCCTAGAAAAAGGCGCATGGCTGCAAACAGCAGTGGGGTTTCGCCTCACTGATACAGATGTGCTCCAGTGGAGCTGGTGCTCAGCTTATGGGCTTGACAGGAAGGTTTTTTTCCAGCTGATCTCTCTGTGTGATGCAAAGGAACTGCATGGGGTGTGCTGTGCAGAATATTTTCAAATACTTCTTATGTGCAACCCAAGGCTGAAGGTAGAGTGTACTGCTCACTGTCCCCAAAGCATGGCTATTACAGAGTTGGACTTAGAGTTTGGCGTCAATGGCCAGATCCTTTGTATGCAGTTTAACACCTTTGCCAACCTGTGTAACACTGGAGTTGGATAAGGCATACCAGAGCTGAACCAGCATCAAGCCTCACCTGATGGAGCAGTTCCTCTGCCTTCCTGCTGTACTTTAGAGCAGGCTTCAGAGAGGTTTTTTAATTATGCCAAGTACCTTTCTGCAGTTTGGCTGTCTAGGCTGGAGGGGATTGAATTATAGCATAGGCTCCCTTTCTCTCCTGCTTAACAGGTGTAATAGGAACACTTGTTATGGCTGAGATTCTGATTCTGAAATAATTTTTTAAATCAAGTTACTGTGAAATTCCAAGTTAGACTCAAATGTGTATTTATATGGCATAAGGTTAAGGAAGAGAGTGTTAATTTTCATAGTGACAACTTCAAGATGATCTCTGAGGTAGAATGGGAGATATGCTAAGTGAGTCTCACAGCTTTGCATATGGAAGGGTAAGATCCATTTTTATCACTTTTTACCTAAAATTTTAAAGATAGATTAGAATTCAAATGTGTTAACAGAAACCCTGTAAATTGTTCAACTGTAAAAACATTAACCTATGTGGCTTTAAAAAAGGTTCAACTTGTTGAACAAGCAGTCGTCCAATAAATGCACTATGGAGTAGTAGGTAGCAGCTTAGTATGTAGCAAATAGGAAGGGGGGAAAAAGTCCTCATGAATTCCATCCACTTATCACTCCTCACAGCTGTGGCTGTAATTTCCTATAGTCAAGTGACACTTTAAAACTGTTTTTTGTCTTCATGATTGCTAGCAAATTAGAAAATTCATGAAGTATTGCAGGAAAATACGGGCATTTTCTGAGCCCTGGATCTGCAACTCCATGTTCCAGTGAGATAGTGCCAGTCTGGAATGTTTAAAAGCTGCTTAGAGAAGTTTGTTTGCTGTGAGAGTGGTCAGGCACTGCAGCAGATTGCCCAGGGAACTTGTGGACGACCCATCCCTGGAAGCGTTCGAGGCCAGACTGGAAGGGACCCTGAGCAACCTGGTCTAGCAGGAGGTGTCCTTGCCTGGCAGGGGGCTTGGAATGAGCCAATCCTTAAGGTCCCCTCTGACCCAGACTGTTCTGCCATTCCATTATATTGAGGCAAAGATGTGTAGCTTTCTGGGAGGCTTCCTGTCCGTTGTATCACCTAACCCATTGTGGGCACATTCTGACATGACCTTCTTGCACATTTGCAGGTCTTAGCCTGTGAGTCCCTTGCTGTCTTTGCAGGGATCAGCAGTCTGAGTGTAGGTTAAGTGTATTGAGTCTCCTACTTCACTGCTATGGTCCTCTAATGGGATAGTGTTGAGAGAAGAGAGTAGGAAGGACTAGCTGGACCCCTGCTAGACCAAGAGATGAGTAATATATCCAGTGTTTCTGAGCATAACTGCAGTTGTACAACTCTTTCTTATTTGTGTGGTACAGATCAGTCATGTAGTATGGTACAGTCAAGAGATGACTATACATTGATTGCCAGAACTGAAGAAAATGTGAATTTTTAATAACTTTTTTGATCTTTAGACAGAATTCCTGCAGTGATACTGAAGGAGCCTAAATAGAGAATTTTACCCCTGTTATCAATGCTTGCAAATACTAGAAGAAATACTTGTCTTTATTGGATGCTGCTCTGCAACTCAGACAGAACCTTCTTTTGAAGCTTGAAAAGACTTTTTAGTTTATTACTAAATATTTAGAGTTTTAAAGGAATACTTTTTTTTTTTCCCCCTGAGGCAGTTGGATGGATATCTGATAGCTGCTCAAACAGAAGGTAGAAATTGCAGAGGTGTCTGCTCTGTTTGGAAGGCTTCAAATGGTAAGTAATTTCCTGTGAACTCTTTAATTTTCTGAAGCCACTAGACAACATTGCTCTGAAGCATGTCATTGTGGAAATGCTAGAGCTGTGATATAAGAACATTTTAATGTGTTGTCTTTTTATAAAATATATTTGAAAGCTGCAGCTACTGAAGCAGTGCTGTGTAGCTGAAGAGAAATATGTGCTGGAAAGCTGTCACATGAAAATTGTGGAAGAGCATGAGGACAAATCCATTCTCTTTAAGGAGCAGTGATCACAATTCAGATTTGGAATAAGAAGTATTCGATGAATTAAATTTAAGTCCTTAGAGAAAATAACGAAGTTGTTTTGTCAATTTGGTTGTTGAAATGTCCAAGTCCTAATGGTGATAGGAATGAGTAGGGGAATGGATTTTGTAATGTATCCATGTGTATCTCCTCACTTGTTGTGATCTCTTCTTCATAAGCACTGTATTTGAAGGTGTGAAAGCCCAGAAATATCGCTGTGTTTGGAGAACATGTTCCCCTCTCTGAATTCGGCCCGAGGGTGAACATGTGCATCTACAGGCTCTAACCCCAACTGAATCATTAGTTCTTTGCCCATATAATGAATAAACCACAGCTCTCCTTTCAAGCCCGTGGAGCTTTGGTGTAAGTCCTAAACTCCACAAGCAAATTCCTTTGCTTCCTCAGTCCTCTCACTGGAGTTGATCACCCTGGATTGCTTTTTTTAACTTCTTATGAATGTGTCTGTTCTCACTTGCTTCCAAATTCTCAGCTGCAATCTACATGAAAATAACCTGTTAATATCATCCCCAGTAAATTATTTTAAAATGCTCAAAAAGGCTTTTCCATGGCAGGTTTATATTGGTTTAGCTATATTGATTTTAATTGTGCCATTAAGAAAGACATGTATCCATTTTGTACTGCCTCACATAACCCAGGAATCACAAAACAAGAACATATTTTGTACTCCTGTGGGTAAATGTGTTGGCCATACCTTTGACTGCTTTACGTTTGATATTCCAGTGTGAAATCCTCTGCAATGGAAGTAATCTTGGTTAAGCAACTGTTTTGCAGTATCATAATCAGTTTAAAGCTTCACCACAGAACTGGTGGAGTGCATGAAAGCCTGATGTGTAAGCTATTCACAAGTAGTTAATTATTTAATTTAAAAATTATTCCCAGTTATTTTATGCTTTCTGGTAGAGTAATAAAAGTACAAGATGGTGTAATCAGAAATATGATATAATCTCATAATGAAACATACCATATCATACACGACCCAATGATTTTTTCACATCTGTGGATACAGTAGACAAAGAATGAAGGACAAAAATTAAGTAGCATAAAACTTTTTACATTCTGAACTACTTATTGTCCTGCTGTTTTAAAATCCTTGGTGCCAGTGACTTTTTTCCACTGCTGGCCATATGTTAATGGCAGAAACAAACCTGTATATTGACTTAAAATGGATTTTCATTATGACGTATTCAGTGGTACCTGATGATTTTTTTCACTCTCAGCAAGGAAAAAATTTCAACTTCTGTTGTTACTGCTCTCTGTTTCAACAACCAGCTCACAAAGCTGTGCGCCCTTAGTGGAGAGTCTTCAGTTTTCTCAGCTTATCTCTACTGCTTGTCTGATTTTTTTTATTGACACTGAATACCTGCCACTCTAATCTGAGCTTAGTTTCTTTTGTGGTCTGTTGTGTTCCACACCTACAGTCAATCTTCTCAGCAGGTATTTTGCTAATGTAGTTGTTTTTTACTTTCTTTAATTTCATAGATGATTTATCTAGGTGTATCTTAAATCTTCACTGTGTGCATTCTTACACACTGAAAAAATTACAGTTCTTTAAAACATCGCATTCTTTGTTACTAGGGAGACACTGACATGAGATTGCACTCTTTGTGCTTCCAATTTCTTTGCTAATCATTGTTAAAAGAAGCTGGGAAGATAAAAAGCTTTGGGAATTTGCTGCTATTACTTTCATTTGATTTTAATGTAGTTTGATTCATGTTATTTGGTTGGTTCAGAATGCGTTTATGTCATTAAGTTTCTTAGAGATTCACTGGTTACTATGGAGCTCTGAGGTTAATTGAGTAATCATTAGTAGCATGTATTGTCTGGTAAAAATGAATTAAAATTGATTGGAATCCAAATGAAACACATTCTCTTTTTATCATATGAAAGGGTACAGTGTGGTTGCTCCAATACAGACATCTATCAAGTGACCATCTGGTTAGCCTGTAACATGGAGCATTGCAGCAATATTTCTTTTCATTTTGAAAAATAAGCCACATGTTAGAACTAACCAGAATTATTTGAACCTCTGCTCTATAGAGCTATCTTAGATTTATGGTTGGTTGTTGTCCATTTTAAGTCAGCTGGTCTTAATTTTCCTAACAGTGTTTCTATATGATCTGTGAAGATTTTAGATTTCACTAGAAATAATAGATAATCTTAGCCACTGTAAAACAGGTGATAACATTTTGTGTCATTTTGTTCAACTTTGCTTTGGTAATAGCATTTGTTCTTTTTTTCATGGTTATTTTGTGTATGGTAATTGCACTGAAAACCACGGTAAGAAAATAATGAAACTTCACCAAAACAAAAACATACTTATTATATAGATGGTTTATAGTATCACAAAATGGGTAGGGTTGGAAGGGACCACTGAAGGCCATCCAGTCCAATGTATTGCTCCAAGCAGGGTCCCTTGGAGCACATTAATCAGGATTGGTTTTAGATGGCTTTTGAATGTATCCAGGGAAGAAGACTCTGCAACCTCTCTGTAACAGTAGTATTCTATGAGGTTATAATTACAATTTGTAAAATTATGGAGGTCGGGTGGGGCTCAATGTTATCCCTTCTGGACACAATCAGAAATATGTTTTGGTTTTTTTCCTCTAATTGGAATGGATTGGTCTAGGTTTGAAAAGGAATTAATGAAAATCAGCCTGGATATTGCATAATACCAGTTCTTAGGGCGGTTTAAAATAAAAAAGTGAAAATCCTTGTACTAGGGATGTGAAAAAGAGGTGGAGTGCACTGTCTGTCAATCATAACCATGGATCTCAATGCAGCAAACTTACTGCTTAGACACACCATTCTCCACACAGAAGCCTGTTGTTATCTGGTAGCTCCTTCTGCTCTGTTTTTCCTGCCAGATTTAATAGCTGCAGTGTTAAGACAGTCATAATTAATATTCTCATAGACACTAAGTAGTGGATTGAGTAGCCAACAGCCTTTTATCTATCATAGTTGCTAGCTAGAGAAAAATTATTTTTTGGAATTTTGTGTATGGCAAGAATGGAGAGAAGCTGCTCTCTTCCACCAAAAGAGAATATTCCATATTGAAAGATGGCATTGAAACTAGAAGATACTTTCATCCTCCACCATGTTGTACTCCTTGCAATATGTATTTGTTATTGTGTCACCATTTTCTGCTCCTTAATATAGACATATCTAAATAGTCTGTGTCAACAAATACATGCAAATGTAGTGCAAGTATATTATTCCATATATATGTGTATGTAAATACGCTGTCAGCTATTCCTGTTTTTTCCTTTCCCTTTTACTAATGAAGAGTTATTTTGCTTTTAAACCACTGGGTTAGATAAATGCCTGGGCTAAGCTCAATTCTGTGGTATTCCATGAAGCAGTTTTTTGCTTTTAAAGATATTATTTATGGGGCCATTGTAAGCTATAAATAGCTCTTGATTAACTAGGTATGGCTTGTATGAGAAATCATAAAAGAGCGTGGAATTGCTGCTTTAACTTGGAATGGTGGAAATGATGCAAATGCTACCACGGTGCGCAAGTTGCTGATTTAAAACTGGGAGACAGCTTGATTTACTCTTGCCTGTGGGCTAGGAATAGCAGTAGGCTTATTTTGACTATAAATGGAAAAAGTATGACATAAAAGTCACACAGTAAAACATTTTGCTTGTATCCGTTGGAACTTGTTTAGCTGCATAACTCTGGCAGTTTCTTTGAATATATCTTTCCATGTGTATGCCATCTCTGCCTGTGTTCTGTGCCTCTACATTTCATCTGTGCAGTTCTCTCATTTATCTTTTTCTTGTTCCCTTCCCTAAACCAGAGCTCTCAATCTATCCTGACAGTGTGTGGATGTAAAAATTACAAGAAATGACCCACACTAGACAAGTTTATCACAGCTCTTTCGGACTGAGTCATGAGGAAGGTTCTTATTTTGATTCACCTGCTAGACCTTCTGTCTATTTATTGATTTATGTGTAGCAGGGAAAGTTGAGTTACCCAAAATGAAGTGTCTGATCCTTAGGTTTAAGTAAGGGAATGGAGGAATGCATTTTCACATTCTCTAGCTGTAAGCTGGTGTACTACTTCATTCTCGAGCTCTCAAATGCTTATTACAATTTTATGCTTTAGCAAACCTTGAGTAATTTCATTATGCAAAACATCTTGTAAGATCCGAAGTGAGGGGAAGATCTTTTGTCTGAATAATCAGAAACAAAGCAGTTGAAGCTTGGGATAAGATGAAATGACCTGCTTGCAATTGCACTTAGCTAGTGATAAAGGATGAGAAATGAAAGTTCATTTCCTAAGGTGGGGTCAGGTTAGACTCCAACAGCTTTTTTTTCCCCCTTTTATTATAACTGCAAAGTAGCAATTGTTAATGCATTGGCAGAGACATCAATGAGAACAGTCACTGATCTGAAGCCTCTTGTGTTTGCTGGAAACTCAGTCAGTCATTTGTTCACTGCTTGCTGGGGTGTTACCTGAATGAGACAAATAGTTCTGATGGGTGTGGTTCAGCTACAAAGTATTTTGAAGCCGGATCATGAGGATTCAGTCGTCTTGATTCAAATTTCTACATCTAATATAAGAGCTTCACAGTATGAAGGGTGTCCTCATAACAAATGGTGCAGAGACCTCCAAAGCAGCCTGAACTGTAGGTATCTGTTCCCAAGACCTGACCTAGCAGAGGATACGTTGCACTGCACGCTGATGTTTCAGGTAACGTGAGTCTTTGTCAAATAACTCAAATATAGCACCAAATTAAGCCATGTAGCTGTGTTTCTGTTCTCCAAGGCATTAATTCATGTGTAGACTTTGCCATGGCTCCCTCTTGGAAGGTGGTAGATTTCACTAAGAGCAATGAAAACCTCAATGAAGTATTTTTATCTTCAGGATTTAGACTTGGAAGCAACTTAAACCCATAAAAAGCCCCAGACTTAACAGAATGTATGTTTTATACAAGTGCCTCTTTACAGAGGTGGATTTCTTGGTCTGCTTTCCCTGGATATATGGCTTATATTCGTGCAGACTGAATTGTATTATTGGAAAAATTTGTTAATCCAGCATGCTGTGTTGAATTGTCATGTGCATTCCAGGATTAGGCCTTCAGTGACCTATGCCTTGTGCTATCGCTACAATGCTCTGGTAAAAATCCCTCTCCAGCTTTCTTGTAAGGCCCCCCGTTAGGTGCTGGAAGGCTGCACCATGAGGTTTCCCTGGAGCCTTCCCTTCCAAGGCTGAACAGCCCGGAACTCCCAGCCTCGTAGTAGAGGTGCTGCAGCCCTCTGAGTGTTTTCTTGACTCCAATAGGTCCCTGTCCTTCTAGTGTTTGGGGTCCCAAAGCTGGAAGCAGCACTCTAGGTAGGGTCCCATGAGAATGGTGTAGAGGGGGAGAATCATCTCCTTTGATGTGCTGGTTGCAGGAACCTTCCAAGGTTCCTTCATCCTGAGCTTTCCTATGACCTTGTGATCACAGGATGAGTATATTCCAAATGAATGGGTGTGAAAGTGTGTGTAGCTCAAGCTGGCATGCCCATGGAAACTTTACTGTAGATATTGCAGGTACAAACAGTAATGCCTTTAATAACATCAGGCAGCAAGGCAGTCTTGAAAGTATCTGTTCATAATGAAGCCTTTTGCTAAGGCTAAAAATTTATTCCTTCTGTTTGATACAAGTTTTATTTCTATGTCCATAGGTTGACACTTTTCAGGTTTTGAAAACTGTTTTAACTTCTTGTCAGTATTTGCATGAACAAAAAGATGTGATGTAAGTCCTTCCAGACTGTGAACAGCATAGACAAAAGAGTTTTAAAGCACCCCTCATTTTCCTAATGCAGCCTGGTGTGCTGGGGTAATGCTGGTCATGGGTGTCCAGTTGAAACAATTTCTGTGATTATCTATGGGTTTGAAGTTGACATCACATTGAGATGAATAGTCTTTAAGGGAAATGGCAGCTGAGGTGGATGGTACAGCATGAGTGTGAGTTTTATACATGGCTGCTGCTTCTGTTGCTAGACAAACCTTTTAAGGCTAAAGATGATATAGGTGAGAACAGTGGCACAAAAATAATACAGAAACATACTGGCCTGGTTACAGCTGGGAGAGAGTTAACAGACTCTTAAGGACTGAGCCTGTAAGTGCTTACAGCTGAGAGCAGCACTTAGTGCTGGGAGTAGTCCAATTGATTTCTGTGAAATAATAGAAATCAATGTGGCTGCTTCCAGCTGTAAGCATTCCAGGCCAGATTGTAAGGTAGGCAAAACTGAAGACACCAGCTTAGAATTTTAGCCAAACCTCAGTAATGCTTGTTAGTGTGCTCTGTCTAGGGTTTAATGTACATTTTTCATTTTTGAAAGACTGATTTAATTTTTTAATTTTTTTAATTTATTTTGTAAGGTATGAGTGCTTTTTTTTTTTTTCCAACCTGTGTTTTGTCCCATGGGTTTTCCAGGACAAGCTGGAACACATCATTGAAATGTTCTAAGCACAGGGAGGTTAATTACAAACTACTAGCATCTTAGCAGATACTTCCAAGCATGCGGGGGTGAGGTTCATATTGCAAGAAAACTTTTATTTTATCAAAAGTCTTGCTTCTGAGAAATAACTAAACAGTTTTTCACAGCAGCTCTCCAAACAAATTAACCTTTGAGTTGAGACCCACCTCTGGAGAATTTTTTGCAAGTAATGAGCTCATGTAAACATTGGATGTGCTGCAGTGCTGATCAGTAATCTTAACCCATGCTCAAGAGTAGATGTAATAGCTCTGTGAATCTTTTCATCTATACCTGTCCACAAAAGGCAGAGTAATTGTTTTACACGTGACGAGTGACAGGTGGACATAGCAAGGACCATGTTATCACTGCCTCCTTTTCAGCCACTTTGGCAGAAGCACAATTACATCTATGCTTATCTTTTAAAAAACCCAGGAGTTTTAACAATTGCAATATGTTTCTTTAAAATCCAGATAGTGAGATTCTCTGAAATTGGAGAGCACTTCATAAATTTGACTTCCACGAATGAGATAGCGATACATGTAGGGATGTATCAGATACGAGAGCCCTACAGTTCCCTAACAGCACTGTCTGGCTCCCAGGATGTGCTCTCCTAGCAGAGTAGCTATACAGTGCCTGTAGATACATCCTAACTGAAAATGCAATAACTACAGCTGTAATGTGCTTTTCCAGGGTTGATTTTTCATTTTCGTGCAAGAAAGGATAAAAAACAGACTGGAGGTTTGCAGCTGCCCTTAGAATAAAATTACCAGCTTGTACTGAAGCATGAGGTTATTGATTGTACCGCTAAAGGTTAACCTGTAGCAATGACATGCTCGAATTAATGACACGTTCAAGAATGCTGCTTCTAAATTAGGGGTTTCCCATATTTTTTCCCCCAAGAAATTGTTGTAAAGACACACAGGAGACCAGAGGCAGGATTCATATTATCTTCTGATATTCCATGTTGGACTAACAGACATTTATTTTGTTAACTGCAAAGCACATAGCGTGTTGGTGTCATACTCCAGCCAGCAGCTGTAACTTTAAATAGTTCCAAGTGTAAATTTATTGGCAATAATTGTGAATATTTTCAGATATGAGAACCAATAGTGGCATTTGCACAGCAAATTGAAATAACTTTAAAAATAAATAACTTAAAAATCGAATACCAGTATAAAAATGGTCATTTTTAGTTTTTGTAAAAGTTACATTTGAAATTTTTTCTAGGGCAAAATGCAAGAGAGGAAAGCTAAAGAGAAACTCTGATGTCTTACAGTGTTATTGTGACCTGCCTTTGTTTTGGTTTTACTCCATAGGAAGAATTCTTTGTGTGTGAATGTGAGAGTTAGTTGACAGGAACATGTACTGAGTTTTAGGAGTCTGAAGCTCATTGCCCACTGAAGTCAGCTGTGGGGAATTGGTTAAGCACATGC
Organism: Anabacerthia variegaticeps; assembly: GCA_035583185.1. Classification (NCBI taxonomy): domain Eukaryota; kingdom Metazoa; phylum Chordata; class Aves; order Passeriformes; family Furnariidae; genus Anabacerthia; species Anabacerthia variegaticeps. The sequence goes on along the minus strand of JAWWEW010000006.1, from coordinate 23,454,493 downwards.
TGGTGAACTGTTATCAAGAGGGATACTTTTAAACCTGGAATTATAGTGCTCCTCATGGACATTGACCATGAAGAGCTGTCACGTTACTCGGTGTTTATCTTGTTTCACGTGCCTTATTAAAAGATGATGGAGAATACAAGTTAAGCATGAGAGGTTCTACCCTTGAATAGCATGGTCAATTATTACCTCTGTTGGGTTTCAAAAACCAGTTTTACATTTTATCTCGAGGAAATAATTTTTCTGCTTTTGCTGTGAATTGACAGATACTGATGTCAGTTTGAGCTCCAGCCCAAGGATGTTTGGGCTAAAGGAAAAGTGTAAACAGGCATATATCCATCCAAAAATATCCCCTGTGACCTGGTGGAGTGAGGAAGGGGGAAGGAACACACGCACACACAAACTTAATAGACTGATGTCTGCATCATAATTAATAGCACAAGTGTTAATATTTAAAAGTAAGTTTTGCAAGAAATATTTTCTATTAAAAGTTAAGCAAATGGTTAACTGCTGAAGAAGCAAATGCAGAAATATAGTATATGGTTAACCTGTCACTGGAAAGACAATCATGTCTACTTTGTATACATGGATGTGCATTGAAGGAAAAAATACACTTGCCACTTTTGTCCTACAGAAAATAAGGAGTTACATGATTCATAAAAATCCAGTGTAGACTTCTAGAAGCAGAGCTTTTTATTCAAAACAAAACAAACCCACAAAAAAACCCCGAGCCCCCCCCCCCAAAAAAAACCACCCCACCCAAATATTTGTAAAATTTGCTTGAATTTAATCAAGATGGAGTCACAATTGCTGTGAGAATTTGGACTTGCTCTGCTAAAGCAGAGAATTATAAAGGACTTTGGCAAGTTGTGAAAATACGTTTATCAGTAAGGTTTCATGATAGATCCAGCATGACCTGTCATGTAATCATTGAAAGAAACTAATCCGAAATGGCATGAATCTGAAATTTCCCATAGGGACTGAAATGTTGAATGGAGGACTTCAAACAAAGGGTTTGTTTAAAGTGGAACATTTCAGTGCTGGCGGCCGTTTTAAGTGAGTTGGGCTGGTTACTCAGATGAAGCAAAAAGTACTGGAGAACAGCTGTCATATATAAGTGGTGACAAGAATAGGAAATACCTCTCTTGCACCGAATGGGGAACTTTATCAAGAAAAGTAAAAGGATGTCAGGAAGGTAGAGAGTTCTGAGCACACAGTAGCTTTATGCTGCTAGTTTGTGTCTTCCATCATCAACCACAAAAATACAGACTATTGAGATGAACAAAGATGTTTGTGCTTTTCTTTGTTTAGTGTTTGCTCAAGTACTCTGCATATCTCGCAACACTATTGAGCAAACAACAACAGACAACAGAGATGTGGGAGGAACATAACTAATGTGTTATTTTGTAGGGAAATGTTGTAAAAATAAAGGCAGGAAATATAACTGAATATAACTTGGGTAAGGTTTGAGGTAGGAAGTGAGGATTTACTTGGATTTAAGTGCTATTGAAGTAGTTGATGGAGTGATATATTTTCAGAACACTTATAATCTGTTAACTACAGAAAGCTAAGTGCTATGGGGAAAAAAAAATAAACCCAGTCCTCAGAGAAAACGTGTTTAGGTTTCATCCATCATGAAGGCAATAGTGCACTGAGTTCCCTCCAAATCAGTTTAGGATCAGTGAAGTGGCACTGATACATCAAGTCAGTACTTCCTTCCCTAATAAAAAATGCACCCAAATTAGGGTCTTGTCACAAAATGACAGCTCAAAGTGTTGTCTTGAAGCTTTTGATTACTAGTAGAGAATGTACATATTATTCTTCTATGCTGGCAAAATTCTGGCTTTGGGAGGGTTTCTAAGAGACAAAATAGGAAATCACCTTGAAATCATAGTGTAGAAATTACCCTTCTAAATCAAAGCTCTTGATGTGAAGTAGAACGTTGGTTTAAAGCCCTTTACTGGAGAATATTGCCTTGAGAAAACACTCTCACCAGGCGTTCAGAAACACATTTGTGCCTGTTTGCTGGACACTTGATTTAATACAAGTCGTGCAGTCTATACATTTCTCACTGCATTTATGCAGCAGTTACTGCTTTCAAAGGACTATGCTGTTGGAACAAATTGTTTTCATTTCTCAGCTAAATTTAAATCTTTTGCAAAGCAAAGCAGCTCCAGTTTGATGTTTTTGAGGGCTGTAACGGTACAAAGAATTTGTATATTTTTCCAACAGTCACACTAACTTCTAACTTCTTGCCTGGAAATCAGCATAGTAAGTGCCCAACAACAAAACTCTGGTTCTTTTTCTCAAGAAAGGTGGAATTAGCTCATGGTCTAAATAGTGCTACTTCTTACAAAATTGAAACTGAAAGAAAAGAAAAGAAAAAGCTATAGCAACTTTGCTCTGTGTTCTCTGATTTGAAAGAGGACTTGTTTTTGACACATCCTTCACATTAATTGTGCAGTTCCACAAGCAGAGCATATAAGAAAACTTGTATCCAGTTCGTTCTTAATCTCCCCAAAGTACACTTGGCGTTAGTTTAATTAATTAACCAGCTGGTGTTCAGTAAAGCTTTTGTATTACTCTTAAGCTTTGGGACTAATTCTATCTTTGACATGACAGTTATAATTCTAGTTTTTCTTATGCTTGGTGTCCTTACCGCTGTGTAACTTCATGCAGGACTGAAATGAAATCCAATGTTCTTCCCAACAGTATTTTTGTTTGTGCTCAATGTCTGTGGTCTTTTTCAGATCAGAAGAAATCCAGTAAATCCAGTTTCAAGCTTGTAATAACTACTTTTTCTCTTCTGAAGCTCTTACTTTGTTTCTGAACTCTAGTGGCTATTGCATAGGCTCTTTTAGACAGCCGGTGTCATTTGTTTACTTAACTCACTTCTAGTATAAATCTGTATATAAATCTATGGTAAATACAGTATGCTTTCTTGGCCTGCCAGCTTTGGACAAAAGTGTCTACCAACCAGCTGCCCAGAACCAGCTGTTGATGATGTATTTCACATTAGTAGTTTTCTTTTATTGCTTCTACTGCACTGCCTTTCATAGGGAAATGATTAGACACATCACTTTGCACAGATTAGACACATCACTTTGCACAATATAGAGGAGACAGCAATATTACAGGATGCTTTTAGCTTAATAGTGAATGATGATCTAAGTTTCTTAAAAGAATTCCTTGAAAAGTATTGAAGTTATTAATAAAATTCTCATGTTATCTCACATATAATTGAAACCTCTTAAATGTCTGGAAAGGTTTGTGGTGTGTATCAGCTATGGGTAGTGATCTAGGTAAGTTGCACCAAGGTTTTATCCTGACAGCTACCCTTTATGGTGCCTTTTAATTGGATTGAGGTTCCAAGTAATTAAAATGAGCCTCCATAGCCTTTGGGCTGCCTGCTGTCCAAAAATGGTATCACCTGAAGCACCTGCTCTGGTTTCAGAATTAGAGGAAACACTGTTTTTGAAAGAATCTGTTAACTGAGCAGAACACAAGTGACTGGGAAAGGATAAAAGGTCACTTTTAAAATGAGCAGGTTTCCCTCTGATATTTTACCCAAAGCTGAAGACTCTTGAGTTGGGTCACTAGGGTAAAATTTTGGAAATAGCTTGGAATCAATTGAAATCAAGTAATACTTCTAGTCTGATTTTGTTCTTTTCAAACAACTTGTATGTGAAACCAATTCTCCCAAATTATGTAGTTCATATTCAGTAGTCTGGAAGTCTGGTTTGGTGCTGAGCTGTAAATGACTGACAGTCAAGGGGCAAACAGAAAACAGCCTTCTGTACTCTGAGCTTTGATGGAAATGTCACAGAATGATTTGAAGGCTGAGTTTAGGATCCACATCTCATAAGCGCATGTCTTTAGTGATCCTGAGTTGTCCTTTGTTTTATATAGCTATTTCACCTAACATTTACCCACCTGATGAGCAGCTTTTCTCTCTCAATGTTTACTTTGCTGGCCTAAATAAGCAAAGCCCTCCAGCTCTTCTTATGAGATATCTCTTTCTCTGACCTGTTCCATATTCCAGTCTGAATTCCTACTCTTTGAGAACAGTGATCGAAAAGGTGTGTGATAGCTCAGATGAGGTCCTGCTTGTGTTTTGAAAAAAGGGTTTTTATTAATTCATCACTGTGCTCTTTGCTTGAAAGACTGAAATATGGTAAGGATTGCACTTATTTGTCCTATGGCCCCATTATTTTGGGACTCTTATGTTGTGGTTAATATGTTTTTGTTTTGCTTTTCCTCAACAATTCCTCTCGAGTTACTGCAAACATTCTGGTTATTACTCCTCAAGGCCATGACCTTGCACTTTGATTTAGTTCCATTTCTAACACTGCTTTCCTTGAAGTCATCTGGATTGTCCGCAATCATCTTGTGATCCAGTAATTCCTCCTAAATTTGAGCCATCAAGATATTTTGCACATTTTTTCTTACTTTAATGATTGAAGAAAACTTAAGAACTTGAGTAATTAAATTTGGCAACTCACTCCAATTAATCCTGTTGCCATGCCCCCTTCAGGCAATTCTTTAATGAGGTCTTCTCCATGTGTATGATTTATGCTGGTTTACAAAGCCAAAAGAGACCGCATTTCATTTGTCTTGACACCTGGGATGGGCGTAATTCTACCTAAACTGATGTGGTATCTATCTTTGATAAATGATTTTCATTGATTTCATTATTCATTTGACTCTGGACCCCTCAAATGCTTTCTGATTTCTTGTTATTGAGAGTCGGTTGGACCTACAGACCAATTATTTTACGCACTCTTAAAAGGGTAGTTGTTTTTCACCAATATAGTATTGGTGGTAGAGTCTGAGACCGCTCTCATCAGTGTGTGACTAAGTACACAGTGTTATTTTACTATAGTTTTCAATTTATCTGTTCTTTGTCAACCTTTGCTTCCCCCCTTCTCTTACACTTAACCAATCTCCTCTACTGACAACTGAGACCCATATGATTTGCTTCCAGGGCAAGCCTAGATTATTTTTCATCTCCAATCTGTCCTCTTTGCAGCAAGCTACAGCTTTCCCCCTTCGCAATTTCTTTATGAAATGGAAGATGCTTTTTCTATTTGTATTAACATTTTTGCAGGATGTGACTCATCTAGACTTTTTTAGCTCTCAATTTATCCCTGTGTTCTCTGGGCTTAAGACAAAGTATTACTTTTTTTCTTGTTGATAAGGACTTTTCCAGAATTCTGTTGCAGCTTTTATTACTTTTGTTGATGCTGTTCATCCACTTAGGTCTCACTTTTATTTGAGTAGTGTTTTCAGGTCTTAAAGTATCCATTCCTAGATCATGTGGTTGAAAGAACATTTTTCTATATCATTAGGCAAAAAGTAATGATTTTTTTCTTACTATTTGTAGCTGTTTTCCCATATTGAACATCTGCTCAATTGTCATTCAACTGACACAAAATCTCTTTTAAACCATTGATGAGGTTTCTTCCTGTGCTTTAGTCTATCATACAATGCCAAAGGTAAAATTTCTCATTTAATCTTATTACTAGTACCAGGGGATTAATGTCAGGTGGCACTTGTGGTTGACAGCAAAAAGATTAAGAAATAATTCCATTAAACCTGTCTCCTGCATTTGATATTTGAACCGTTAATAAGAGGGATTACCTTCTTTGTAGGCTGTGGTAAAAATAAGCTCAGTATAATTGTCTTATGAACCAGAGGCCTCCTTACTTTTAATACATGAAAGATTATATTTCATAAAGATCTCTGATTAAGACATTCATTGAGAGTTTAGTTGTATTAGGCTAATGGGAAAGATCAACATGAGAGTTCCTTCATTTTCTGATGGTGAACATTATGGGTTTTCTGAAAGTACATAAACATAATTAAAACATAAGTCCTCTTCAACTTCCACATTTCCATATAGTTTGGATTATGTTGTTTCTTCAGCTTAGTTTATCAGAAGGATGAAGTCAAAAATATAAATGGAAACAAAAGAGGCAAAATTATTTACAAAAAGATTCCTATTGAATGTTTTTCTCATTTAGTGATTGGCTACAGTCTCATTTTTCCACTGCAAGAAAAAGTAGAGGTTTGAAGATCTCCAGCAGCTCTCAGACATTACATACAGGTTTACAGCTGGGAGTAATTTATTGTTATTTCTGCATCTGGAAAATGAAGGACAGGTATGGGGTCTGTAATGACGTAGGCCCTTGGTTCAGTCTGTTTGTCTTTCAGTTGTGTTTCTAAAAGAGGAGTAGAAAGTTACTCCTTTTTAAAAAGATGTAGCCAGCACAGTAATGTTCTCTGTGTTCAAAGTGTGCCCAGTGTTCAAATACTTTGCCCCTAATTTTGCTACGAATCTCTATCAGACCTGTTTTGTTGGGATTATTTCAGTTGGTCCCAGACTCTTTAATTCATTGAGTTCTAAAGCAGAAACCTAAGTGAACAGAAGAGTTCTCAGGTTTCTATTTTCTTTTGCTATAATTAGTCATAATATCTCTATTTAAAAATAAATATACTCTGTGCTAATATGGTAATGACCAGTGAAATTAAATAAATGTCTCTATTTGTGGAAGTGTTGACACTTCCAAAAGTCTTTCCTGTGATAGAATTTTAGATCTGTGATTAACAAAGGGCGAACTACAATTCTAAATATTTAGTAGTATATTAAGGCTTGTCCTGAAAAACATTTGACTCACAACAGGTTTTTGACTCAGCAGAAGTTCCTTGAGAGTCCTTGTTTCTTAGGAGGATTTAAATTGGTAAGAGTCATCCCAAGGTTAACTATCAGCCTGCCTTCTTTCTTGCTGCAATGATAATGTTATTTCATCACTGCTTAAGAGAGACTAATGAACTGGCACAAATGTTAGTTTTATATATTTTTTTAAGCTTTTGTTGAAGGAGCAAAAAAAAGGTTGGTTTGTGGTTTTTTTTTCCCATGCAGTATAACACAGCAAAACTTGCAGAAAATAACTTTTGATTATGTTTTTAATCCATCAGATTCTCGGTAGAGTTTCTAGATAAGCATTTCAGCTACATTTTATCTCTCTTTTACCAGAACATCTGCTTCTCGGTTCTCAGTAGGCGTTTTGTTTACCATGCATTCTGGCCTGATTGCCTAGTCAAGAGTAGGCTTCCCAATGATTTACGTGACTGCAACTCAGACTAATGTGGTAATGAGGACAAATACCACACACCTTTTATTGTTGGAGACTGTTTGTTCTTCTTTTAAACCAAATGTCATTAATTTACATTTGCAACTACTTATATGGCTGTTTTCTTCATATATGCAAATATGCACTGAGTTTATTGGAAGGAATATTGGAGGAAATATCAGAGGGGGGACCCCCCCATCCACTCAAACAATAGAAGAGGGGGGGAAATTTTCAACGCAGACAACAGGAACATCCGTGTCTAGACCAGAGCAATTGAACCATGTGTGAGGCTGAAAAAACTGTATAGAGCAGGAAAATATCCTGGATACAGGATAAGGAGGGTCAAAATATTTTGCTATGCCTGTAGGACAATAGCTTACATTAGTAAATGCAACCGTATCAACTGGAAATACAGTACTAAAATGTTGTCCTTCTCTGTGAGGAGAAATACACCACATAGCTGTTGTGTTCAAACCAAGTTGGTAATTTCGAATTTCATGGACTCTGTAAAACTTGGAGCATGTGCCTTTAGAAATGTGCTCAGAGGAAATGCATGATGGGTAAATTAAATTGCTGGCTAATTCTGAGGGAATTGTATTGTGCTGTACCTTGCTTCATGTTTGTGCCAACTTAGAGTGCTGTGTGAAAGTGAGTGCAAGCACATATTGTATGGGTTTGGTTGAACACAAACCAAACAGAAAGAAATTAAAATAAGAAAATGGTCATTCTCAGTTTTCCTAATTAGCTGTGAAACTTGTCTGAGGAGGGATGCTGATGGTGTTTCTGGTAATTGTTCACATAAAGCTTTTCAGGAATTTAAACAGCTCTTGAACTACTATTGACATTAGAAGGTTGTTTTAGAATTTTATACCTTCTTTAATTTTCAGTGTCGATATTTCAGTGACAGGCTTTTTGTCCTTTTGCAGTAATCTGGACACTGGCATTTACTTGTTCTATCTGTTCTTCCCTCCTCATGTTTACCCTTTACTCTCACTTCTTTTTATAGAAAATTGTATTTTGTCATAACATCAGTCTCTGTTTTGCTGGGCTCTACAAACCATACTACTTGGATGTAATTTTTGAAGTAGCTAATCCATTCCTATGCCCATAGCAATTGCTTTTCTCAGTATGTATTCCAACTTGAAGCCATATTTTTGAACACAGAAGACCCAAGCAATATTTCTCATGTCCAGATCTGCTGTTTGGACGATATCTCACCTCTGACTTATACAACAGTATTGATCTTCCTTGCTCTTGTAGAAATATTTTGTCTGATAAACTCAATATCCTTTTCCAAAACAGACTTACACTGATGATTCATAGCAACATAGAGAAATATCAGTGATTTGCTGCAGATGAGCATTGGCTTTTTTTACTGAAATTTCCTCAGTCCTGAAATGCATGATAGTGCACTCTGTATTAATGCTACTTTATTCCACTTTCTGTATGCCAAAACAGGTATTTCAATTAATCTGGATTTTCTGATTCTCTATGTTGGTTACACTTTATCAAAACCATTTTTATTAGCACGCGTCTCTTCAGGGTATTATTTGTGTAAATATTTAGCAAAGTTAGATCAGCCTGACCCCTGAATAATCTGTTTAACACAAGTCCTTCAGGCTGAGCAGTTGACCTCTCAGTGCAATATTGCCCTTGTCCATTTAACCAGAAATCTTGGTTTTGTTCGGTGGAGTATTTTCTTAGCTTCATGCACTGGGCTATATGATGTGAAATTAAACCTCAGTCTGCACTTAAGAATTTTACTGGAACTTAACAACTGCTTTAAGTCTGTTTCCAGTGTAAACCAGCAACATCAGTGTAATGGAATTTGCTTCTGGTGCCTATACTTAGTGGAATGAGAAGGTGAGGTGAATTATGACAAAAGTGCAGAACTACAGGTGGCAATGATCACAGAATCTGAGTTTTGTGCTCAAACAGCTGAAACTCTGATCTGCTGCTGCTCCAGAGATGGCAGGTGGCATGAGCCACCTGCACACCTATAGCAAGGTGACCTGCCTAGAGGATGAGGAAAAGGCTGTGGATGTTGTCTACCTGAACTTCAGAAAGCCTTTGACACTGTTTCTCAGAGCATTCTCCTGGAGAAGCTGGCAGCCCTTGGCTGAGATGGGTGCACTGCTCACCTGGATAAGAACTGGCAGGGTGGCCGGGCCCAGATTGGTGGTGAAGGGGGTTAAACACAAATGGTGACCAGTCATGAGTGTGTTTCCCAGGGCTCAGTACTGAGGCCAGCCCTTTTTAATATCCTAATCAATGATCTGGATGAGGGAACTGAGTGCCCTCTGAGCAGGTTTGGAGGCAGCAGCAGGTTGGGTGGGAGTGTTGACCTGCTGGAGGGTAGGAAGGCAGAGACATCTGGACAGGCTGGATCAATGGGCCAAGGTCAGGTGTGTGAAGTTTAACGGGGTGAGAGTGCTGAGTCCTGCACTTGGATCGCAATAACCCTGTGCAACACCTACAGGCTGGGTGAAGAGTGTCCAGGTGGCCAAGACAGCCAATGGCATCCTGGCCTGTATCAGAAATTTTGTGGCCAGGAGGACCAGGGAAGAACACGTTGCCCTGTACTTGGCACTGGGGAGGCCACACCTCCAATTGTGCATCCAGTTCTGGGCCCTTCATTAGAAAAAAGATTTTATTGAGGTGCTTGAGCAAGTCCAGAGAAGGGCAGTGGAGCACAAGTCTGAGAAGCAACTGAGGGAGCTGGGGGTGTTTAGCCTGGAGAAAAGGAGTGACCTTATCACTCTCTGAAACTCTCTGATGAAAGGAGGTTGTTGCCAGGTAGGGATTGGTCTCCTCTCCCAGGCAATAAATGATAGAATGAGAGGAAATGGCCTGAAATGTACATCAGTGGAGGTTTGAATTGGATGTTGGGAACAATATCTTCACTGAGAGAGTTGTCAGGCATTGGAACAGGTGGCCCATGGAAGTGGTAGGATCACCATCCCTGGAGGTCTCTAACAGACATGCAGCTATGGCATGTGGGGATGTGGTTTTAGTGCTGGACCTGGAAATGTTAGGTTAACAGCTGGACTCAGTGGTGTTAGAGGTCTCTTCGAACCTAAATGATTCTGTTCTATTCTGTTGGTCCTTTTTACAGGAAGTTTATTTCTCAGCTTTGTCAGCCAGGTTATTAAAAGTTCATATTTCTACAACACTAATATAAGTTTATTTTCTAGATGTTGTGCAGTGTATTGATTAGTCTGAAAGAGTAGTTATGTTTTTCATTATCTAGAGTAGAAGGAAGTGATGTATAGAAATATTACTCACTATGACTAGTCTGATAAGCTTAATATTGTTTTTTACAGCTGATCTTTTCTTTGTTTTTAAGTCCATGGAGTTAGGTAGGTTTCGCTTGCCCTCTCTGTTAGTGTTCGAATGTGTTATTTTGTTGTATTTCACATAAATAGAACTAGCTAATGTAAGTCGTTATGATTACATACACAGCAGGATGAAGAGGGGTGAAGAGGATAGATGGCAGGTAATAAGATGTGGTAACATAAAATGATCTAATTCTGGCCAGAAGTGTGTATGTGCACCAGGCAAGGTGTGTTTGGGGAGTCCCACTGAACCTCTTTTTGATTTGCTTGTATAAAGTTTAACTGGATTTATGCTGCGCTGTCACTCATTGGGGGCTGCCAAACACTGGGAAATAGCAAAAAAAAAGAAGTGCATTTATTGCAAAAGGACATGCTCTTAAGAATGTAAAAAGCAAAAGAGCATCCATATGAAGCCAAGTAAACATCCCACATCTGGCTGTAGCCAAAAAGCAGTTGTAAAGGGTACAAAGAACAAAGAGTAAAGAAGTACAATCATGTCTTCCCCAAATATTCTGTCATTGGACTCTTTAAGTTTGTGGACCATTTTTCCTAACCCAGAAGCAATCGCTTTCTTGCCTTTTAGTTTTTTTGCTAAGTGGAGTCTGTAGCCTCACGTGAAACTTCTGGCAGCATGAGATACTCTGAAATTTTCTTACTCATTTTCCTGCAACAAGTTCTTGCAGTTCAGGAGCTGACATTCCTGAACAAGCTCATCTGCGTGGTGTGGCAAAACTAAAAATAGCTGCAAGTGAAATTCAGCGCTGGCTCTCCTAATCCTGTTTGTGTGGGGTTTCTTCAAAGTCTAATGTTGATCACCACTGAGTGTTTTGTTGGGGAAGATCTACAGGGGATAAAAATCAAGGGAAGGCATGATGAAAATCTCATGCAGTCCAGGGAAATAGCTTTACAATACTATTCATAAATTCCAGTGGTTTCATGTTGTGACCTTGAAAGTAAGGGAACATGGGAGCTGAGGTTTTATGGATACCCTTGATTCAAGCTCTCACATCTTCAAATTAGAAGAGATAACAGCTACTCATTCCCACTATTTCTGCCAAGAGTCTGAACCTGAGGAGTTTTCTTTCCATGTAAATTAATGGTTTTCTTTTTAGTAAAAAGGATCGACAAGGTTATGGCTGAAATTCAAAAAGATACCTCATTTTTGCTTAGAGAACTGATTGCCTAGTGATGCAGATGGTGTTTTGACTTTTGAGACAAAGGGTTGGCTACTTACTTGCAGTTCCCCAGCTTTGATACTATTTCTCTAAGGCCATCTGTATCTATATATTTTTATAATAATAATTATTAAAAATATTTGTCATCTTAATATAGAGGGTTTGATCCATCCTTTTTAAAGTCAGGAAAGTAGAAAAGGAACTTTTTTTTTTGCGGGTTTGTTCAGCTTTGTGAGAATTATTCTACAATTTTCCTGATGTACAGAAGGAAAAACACCAGTGGCACCAGAAATGAACTTTAGGGAGTCTCTTCATTTCATGGCTACTGTCAATTTCTGTCCTTACCCAAGGTTTCTTGAGGTCAGCCTGATATCACTCTTACTTAGGTTTGTTTTTTATTTTTTTAAAATTTGGAACCCATTCTTAATTCATCTGCTAGTATGGCTCTGCTCTGAGTAGGTAGGATGGGAGTTTCCAGGTTTTGGGCAACTGAAAATACTTTTTTTTTAAGCAGCCCTAGACTTTGGGGTGCTTTGCCTGTTCTTGGTAAAAAGCCTGCTGGTGTAATGCCAACAGCCAAAATGAAAGCCACTGCTGTTTGAGGACTGTGCATGCATTCAGATGTTGAGGCATCTGTGCTGCTTGCACACATCAGTGAATTGATCCTCTCAGGGCTGCCACACAGAATATAAGCATACTTGCCATTCTTTGAGGTGGAAAAAATGAAGTTTTGAGAAATGATCACAAAGTGGTAGAGTCCCAGACAGGAGCAAGTCCAGCATTCAAATGTGCTGAGTTCTAGTCTTCTACTGTAGGGTTAGAGACAACAGGATGCGTTTTCCATGCCTTTGTCTACTAAGAATGATCTGAAGGCTGGGTTGTTAATGTGTCTCTCTTATGTTTTCTTATATCCAAGTTTTAACACTTCGATTGGCACAGTGTCTAAATTAAGAAACTTAAAAGCTGAGTAGGAAAGATTATGCTGTTTCATGAATAACAAATGGAATGTGACAGAGGCACACTATTTTTTAAATTGCATGTAACTAATTCGTTAATTACAGTCAGAACCAATGTCACTAACTTAGCTTAAAATCCCCAGATAAATCTTGGATTTGCAGTCAAAGTTTAGTATGTGACATTAGTAAATATCCCAATGAGCAGAAACTCTGCAGGCTGTGGCCCAGAATTGAAGCAGGACCTTTTGCCCAGCCTGCTTGGAATAGTTGTTAGTAATTACACAGACGTTGACACCTCAAGTCCATTCCAGAAGATCCACTGTGCTGATGTGGGGACAAGAGGGAATGGCCTTTCCACATGCAATTTAGGATCTGATAGAGACAAAACCTGACATAGGTGTAATTTGAAGTAAATATAAAATCCAGAAGATGGAAGCAGTAAGATAAGAGTAAAATGCTTTCTAACTCCATGTTAGTCTCATAGTCTCAGTTTAAACCTGCTTCAGACCTGATGAAGTCAACCTGATCTTCCTCAGCTTCCTCCCAGCTGATGAAATTGCATGGAGGGTCAGGTTTGCAGACAGCACTACATTGTTTTAATTAATTTAACCTGATGCTTGCAAATAATGATACCTGAAGACCTCCTCATGACTCTAAAGTTCCATTTATTTCTGAGTTGATACAACACTGCATAGCCCACTGAGAAATTTTGTTTCTTCACTCTGCTTTTACTGTAAGTTTGTTCTTAGCCATCCTAAGCCAAGAATACTCACTCTTCTAGTGAAGTCAGCCCTGACTTTCCTAGGTAATTTCTAAAGGAGGAACTGAGTTGTTCTTATTTTTTGAATGTTAAGATACATACGTCTTTCAGAAACTTGTCTCTGTTGGAGGTCAGACTGTGAATGAATAATATGAAGCCTGCAGCAGTATAGGAATAGGATTACATCTTTCCGTGTGGTAATTTGGGAGGGGAATCATGATGCTGCTGTTGGAGATTCCTATGACTTTTTTATTTCACAACCTAATGAGACAATCTTTGTTATGTTTTCATTTAGATTAATCAGTTCCTCCTGTCCTTTCATGCTTTTTCTCCTGCTGTCACCTTTGCCATGGGAAAAACTTCCAGAAATTGTCTCTGAAGTTGTCATGTTTACCATTTTGTAGTTCTGTATCAAGAGGTCTAAACCACTGACTTCTGTTAGTGAATTGGGGCACAGTGACTACAGCTTAGTACTGTAACAACTGCCCTGCTGTTCTAAAATCTGCCTGTGTAGTGTTTGTATCATTCAGTTTTTTAATAATGTTATATCGTCTAACTATAAATCCACTGTTGTTCATATTGGAATATGACCACATGTAGGTATAGCCTATAGCTCAATTTATTAAGATATTGTAACATAATTCTAAGGGTTTTAAATAGACAGAAAAGGAAACTTTCAAAAGTGTATGGTACTTTTGAAATTTTGAAAAATAGTAATATTAGTTGAATAAAGTTGTGTGTGCATCATTACTAGACCTGCAAATAAACTGATGAAAGCATGGTTCTACTTCATATTAAATCATCACTACTGAAGGAAAAGCTGGTGCGAGGACACTCAGAACAGCCACTTTAAGAGATATACAGAGAACAGTCTCTTTAGGAAGGGCCTTCCTATGTATTGAAAACCACAACCAAGATAAAAGTGGCTTTTCTGCATATAAAACTGACCTAAATTGTTTGTCTTTCCATTCAGGGATTAGGGAAGGTTTTTATGCCTCAAAGTTTACCGATATTTCAAAATTAGAAAAAGGTTTATACCATTGCAGCTCTAATTTCATGCAGACAATTGAAAGAGTTACATGACTTACATCAACCAAACCCAATTTCTTTTCCAAAGCCAGATCCCAGGCAAAGCTGAATATACTTTCTGGAACAGGCTGAATAAACGATGTTGATTTTGGTTCACATGAATTCAACGGTCTTACTTCACTTACATTTCCTAATGACCTGCTTTTGACTTGAGAAAGAGAAAACATCTCTGCTGATTTATTCTTGGTGAAGACTGGTGTGTTGTTACAACTCAAATGTGGATGCTGTCATGGCCTTCTAAGTAAAGGTCAGTTTTGTAACCCTGAATTTCAAGTATTTTATTTGCCAGCAGTTAAAAAAATGGCTATTTCTAAGTGATTTGGGGAATTTTTGTATTTATTCAGGTGATCCAATGAGCACAGTGAGGAAATTAAAGAACACACTAAAATTAAACCTATATGGGGAACAATTCTTTCTTGATTTTGGCAAGAGCAAAATGAACGTTCAAACTAATCAAGACTATGCGATCTGGGACTAGAGAAATGAGGGAAGGGATTCTCTTAAGCAGTATGCTTAACAAAAGGTTAGAGATGAAATAGTAGAAAGAAATTCAAGAGCTGAACATGGCCGACTTCTATGTAGATCAACAAAAATTACTGTTAATTAGGAAGAAGAGAACTCCATGAAAACAACATTACTTCAATCTGTTTTCATATTCAGAGTTATGGTAGTGTATTATGATAAATTTTCATTACAGTTTTATTGCTTTGCTATTATACCTGAACTTCCATTATCATTCCTTGCTACTGCTTAGAGTCTTAGCTGCTTTTATTCTGAAATTACCTCTTTAGTTTAACAATAGTGGCTAAAATGATCAAGATAAGGCTTGAAGTATGTTACAGCTGGAGTTCCTGAACCCTGCAATTTGATTTAAAAAAATCCAGTTGTGGTCATCTTTCAATTATTTGTCCTGGCACATCATAAATATATGATCCAAATTCTAGATATGTCAACAACTCCTAAGCAGTAATGTTAAGAAATGAAAGCTCCCTTAATGCAAGTGTGACTTAGTATTTTCTGTGTAAGCTTCCCACTGTTTTCATTTTCACCTGGTCTGTAGAGATGAAGCAGTTGGGGTACAATAGCACAGCTCACCTGACATCAGCAAAGGGGCAAGGTGTTTTTGTCACTAACTGGACCCTGTCATGTGAAATAAACAGTCCAGTCTGCCTGGCTTCATGTCTTAATCTCCACTTTGCCAAAGCATGTCTGTTTCAGAAACAGCACAATTTACCATGTATTTAATATATTATTTGAAAATCTTTTATGATTTTGGTAGGCTCAGAGGGAACCTCAGGGACCAGTTCTGTTTTTCTCAGGCTGTTTTTTCTTCTATCTAAGTCAAACTTGGTATCCAGTGCTGCTTAGCTACTGATTGTGCTTCCATGTTTTCCCGTGTAAAAGAACTTTCTAAATAAAAAGAAGCTTCTGACATTTGAATAGAACTTAGAACACTTTTCTTAGGTACTAACAACAGTGCCTGCGTCCTAGGTCATGTGTATTTTAAGCTGAGAAAGCACAAATACAGAATGGATATGTCAGGATGCCCACAACAGAGAAGCCCTTCAGATGATGGCATCTGTGCTGTGCTCTTTGGCTGCCCTCTTCACTGGGAGGGGGAGAAATGACCCCTCTATATTTTTAAATCACCTTTTGTGGACTCAGATGTGTCTTCTCATTGCACCATTTACCGAACGGCAAGATGGCTGCCTTGGAGATTGGCACTAATTACCGGAGGCAGGTGTGGAGAGCAGGGAGAAGAGGGTGTATTGAACCTTGGGAGATTATTTTTGTGGTTATTATTATTAATTATGGTTAAACAGGGGGCAGCTCAGCAAAAAAAGATAAAAAAAGAAAAGGCAAGGAGGTTAGGAGCAGTATAATTTCTGGGGAGAGGCGGGAGGGAGAAAGGAGGGCTGTGGTGTGGGTGCCGTGCAGGGGAGGGCTGAGATGGCCGCCGATGCCGTGAGGGCAGCGGGCTGGCCCTGGGGATCCTGCAGGTCTTCACCACAGCCCCAAGTGTCATGTGGATTTTTTTTTTCTTCTTAATTTCCTTATTTTTTTTCTTTCTTTTTGTTTGTTTAAGATGCAAGGTATATTTTGAGAACTTTCCACAAAAAACAACACAGAAGTGGAAGATACTTTCCCTTTCCGTGAGGGCTGTGACTTTTGCGTCTGAAATGTTCTGAGGGAATTCGACATTTTTGTCACCGCGGCCTCTGGCCAGCCTTTCAGCCTCTTTAGCAAACTTTGGAGGGAGGCTAGATGCTTGCAATCCTCAGAAAATGCTGCAGGTTGTAATCATAAAAAAAGAAAAATAAGCCTTTGTAGCTTGTTAAGAAGTGTTTAAAGTAGCTTTAGTCTAATGTTTGAAGTAGCTTTAATTTGTAGTAAACATTTGGACCTTACAAAAGCGAAGGAGTGTTAAAATATTGACTTGATTATATTTAACAACCTAATTTATATTTTAAACACCGAATCCTGGTGTTAGTCATTATGATTATTTAAATAAAATGAAGGTTCAGGGGAACCTCAGGGCAGGTTCTGTAGCCTGCTCTGTAATCCTGGGGCTGCTTGGTTTGAAATGTGCACAATGGAGTCTAAAGCTGCTTTAATTGGATCTGCAGGATTAATGCTCTGACAGAGGCAGCCCAGCCAGCAGCATTGGAGATGGGCTCTCCCTGTGTAACCCAATGCTTTCTTCCTCTCTGGCAACCAAGTTTAGACCAACTTGATGACAGTCTGTCCATAAGTTAAAGCTGTCTGGCAGACAAGGGCCACCTACCTCCATGGCTTGTCCAAGCAGTTTTACCACGTGTCACTGTTTCCCTGGGGAAGAACAATAACCTTTCTTTCCAGTGAGAGCTGCTGACCAAGCGCTGCCAGGAGATGAGACAGAGGATGCAAACAGGAGCATAGCAGTGAAAAATGCAGTTAGAAACTCCTGGGAAAAGCAGGAATTATCTCTAAGGCTCCAAGGTGAGGGACAAAAAAAGATTGTTTTTAAAGGACTGTATAGAATATGCCGTAATTCTAGAAAAACTTGGACAGAACAGCTAACAGATCTGCTTGCTGACAATCTGAGTTCAATTCACTCTGCTCAGCATTGCTAATTTTGTCTATTCAGAATGTTATTCTGTATTCTAATGCCCCTTAGTTTAAATGATGGAAGGGTCCATTGGTGTTCTTTGCCTGTTTTTATTCCAGAGAGAAAACAGGGCAATGCCATTTGCAGAGCTTTGATTTGGGGCCCTGTCTGTTGTTGTGCTGAGTACTACCAGCCTCTAATGTTGTTTTACCTCTCAGCTGAAATAGTGTCTATAGCACTCTGACAGAGGAGGGGAAATGGGAAAGTCTATGATCCATGAGGACTTTGGAAGTCTTTGATTCCTTTTTTTATTTTGAAGGATTTCTTTGCACACGCTCCCCTCTGCTCCCCCCAGCTCTGTGTTTTTTTGTGTCTATCAAGCTCTGGTCTGTTTTCCATATCCCCATTTCTTTTTTCTTTCCATTGAATATATTTGTTGTGCTAATGATTCTCATTCATAATCTTTGCTAAGTTATTTTTCAGGAAGCAGAAACCTGTCTTCATTCTCAATTCATTGTTTTTGGGTATTCTAATGGTCATGCAGAGATCTTGAGCTTCTGCTGAAAACTCAACTACAATGTATTTTTCTGCTCCCCCACATCCTGAACTGTGCTATGGTCATGCTGGCTTCTCGATCTCTCTTGGCTGTGCTGAGTAGCTGAAAGAATTTCCTGAAGACAGTCAGGACATAAGCATCCCTAAGGAACCCCTCTCTGGGAAATGAGATTGTCAGGGATAGAGTAAGTTGTGTGCCACTTCCTCTCTGCCAATCCAATATCTACAAGCAAGCTTTGCTGCCTTTTTTTTTTGCCTTTTTTTTTGGTTGTTGTTTAGTGAGTGATTTTAGTCTCTAAATCTAATCCTGTGGGTTTTTTTAATTCATAGTCAATATAAGCTCGCTTGTCCTCTTTCTTACAAGTCTATTTAAAGCTAAAGAAGGTCAATAATGTGGTTTGGGATGTGAGACTAGATGCTTTAGTCTTAAAAAAAAAAATAAATCTCCAATTCAAATAGTGCCGGGGGATAGACTTGTTACTACAGCACATGTTACTCCACAAAGAATGTATACCATCAGCTAGTTTAAGTGGTTTCCTTGAACTATGTGTTGGAATGGGCATCATGCTTTGAAAGCTAATTGGGTTCTACAGTAAAATTATTAGCAACAGGTGCCTTACACTTGCACCAAGTTTGTATGTGCTGCCATATATGCATGTTAAGAACCCTTTTTTATTTTTGTAGCCAGACCAAAGTAAATTACTTTAGTTCCCCAAAAGTTACCACAACTATATGGAATCCTACTCTTTAGAGGTTCACTGCTGTGTCTTTGATACTTTCCTCTGTGCTGCTGATCTGTGCGTCTATTTTCTGCAGCATACCAAAGTAATGGTAAGCCTTTAGAAGCATTGTGTTTGTTATAACTCCTCTGAAAAATTTTGTCTTTGGAAAGATTCTGATTGTTTTAGACATGGTGGGTCAAAAATATTACTTGCAACCTTTGAGTCAACACAATAAGGAGAGTAGTTTATGAATATTCAGATGTTAGTCCTATTGTGTTGTGACTCAGAGAAAAGGAGTAGATACTGTTTTAGCAAATTTTTAAGTTGTTACGATTGGAGTTTCCTTATAAACGTGCAGTTTTCTGACATCTGTTCAATGGCACAATTAATTTTCATAGCAAAATGTGCATGGAATGCACATGTGTAATGAAAGCTCATAGGAAATGGTTCCCTATCTGCTGAAACTGCTCTAGTCAGCTATAAAAATGGCCTGAAACTAATCAGCCGCACTGCCTTGGGCAGCCCCGAGCATGTTATCTTCAAGACTGCTCAGTTGCTTCTGTCGTGTAGATTTAGTTGCTAAATCACAGTTCTTTCATGCATGGATGCTTTGTTTGATAAAGCAAATGAGATCTCTAACTGTACCCTTTCTGCTATCGCTCAACTCCTATGTTTGTCTGGAGTAGTTTTTCTCTCCTAAACCACCAGTTACTCATCCGTGTTCCAGTGATTATCTGGCTGCTCCTTTGGCTCTTTAAAGTGTTTTGTCCAGGCAACGCTACCCATCCTTGAGAATCCAGAGGTCATTTACAGGCCACCTTATCCTTATCTCTTGAGCTATGTTGTTTATTTAAAGTTCAGTCACCAAAATGCATGGCCTAGTTTTCAAAGTGATCTGTTTGGTCTTGGGTTTATAACCTGGAGCCAGGTTTGTGTGACAACTCTCATGTGCTGGCACACAAGGTAAGCTTTCAGTAATCCCTAGCTTTTTTCCTCATGTGATAGAAAAGAGGGAAATAGTTGGTCTGAATTTGTCTGTCCATGTCTATGATGACACTGCATATTGAATGAATTCTTTTGATAATAAACCTTCATTTGGTATCTAAACTAGCTACGAATTCTTTTAAAAATTCAACTGCAGGTACTGGTGTTATCTTTAATTCAAGTATGTAAGACTTCCATTGAATTTGCTCCTGAAAACTTCCACGCTTAGCCAGTGGTGAATAACTGACTTATAAAAAAGGCTTCACAATGAATCCTTTAACTATTAAGAAGGAATAAAAATTACCCTACTAAATTATAGAATATTTTGGTAAAATAAGACCATGTCTTTCAAAAAAGAATGGTTGAATGTAGGGCAGTTTTTGTGGCAGTTTTTATATGACTATGGGACATAGAGAAAATGTTTTCAGCTGTGTGCTGGAATGACTGGGACACTTCCGGTGCACTGGAAATCAGTTTGTTCATCTCAATATAATACTAAATGCTGAAGCAATCACTGAGAAGCATATCTATATGGTTCATGGCATGAAACCATTTTGTTTCCCTTAAGAAATTGAAGTCCCAGTCTCTCACATGTGAAATCCCTTTATACCAGCTTGGTGGTTACTTTTTAATTTGATAGAAGTTGTGATGTGGACCCTGAACAGAGATAAGCATCATGCTTAATTTTGGTATTTTCAATGACTATTTCTGGTTACCTAATAATTTAATCTCTATAGTTAGTCTTTTCAAGTGATGTAGGCATCATCTCTGTATTCAAGGAAGACTGAGGCTTTATCTTTAAAATTACTTAGACATTTACCTCCTGTTTTCCTGTTGACTCAGTGAGGTTCAAGCTCCCCTTTAATTCCCATCCTGAAGTGACTTGCCTTGGAAAGTCTTTAGCAGAGCAATGACATCTCTATGCAGTCAGTCCTGTCTTTTTTGTACTGCTTGTTCACCAAGACTGACAGATATAAACAATTCTCTACAAAACAATTGAGAAGTGGTTTCTCTATAAAGAACACGACTCATCTGTGTAGGAGTTGGGAAACCATTTGTACTTGTGTTTTATAGATTAACGGTACCATTTGAAAGACCTTTGTTTTGGGACGAAATTGCATAGAAATCTAAAAGGTGTGTCCCTGAGAAACCTCAAATGAATTAGGGAAGAGTCCAACTGTAGGTAACTATTTGCTGTGCAGGTAGATATCCAGCTCTAATTATAAAATATCACCTTAATCCCATGCCAATCATGTTTGGCAGTTAATTTCCCTAGTACAAGACCAGAAAAAAATGCAGCAAAGCCATACAAATCAGTTTTCTTTTAAGGTAAGTAGTTTTTCTCTACTTCAGGTAAAATTCCATTGAATTGATTCTGGAGTTTTTAGTATCAACGTGGCTGACAGTTTTTCCACCAGTACAGTTTGCCTTGGTTGGGTGTAAAATTTGTCCTTAAGCTGTACCATGCTTGTTCTTTGGTGTGTCCACTGGAGGTAGCAGACTCTGTGCTAATACACTGAGCTGGCAGAGCTGGGTTAATATAATGGTTGAACTCAATGATTTTAGAGGTCTTTTCCAATCTAAATGTTTCTATGATTCTGTGATTAAAAGTATTTAAATATATATCGCATAGTGTATTTTTAGTAGCACTTTTAATGGTAGAAGGCAAAACAGTCTAAATTTTTCATGTGTGCCTGCTTTTCTTATTTTCCCCAATGAAAAAAACAAGACTCTGTAGAGCTTTTCTTCTTGAAAAACTGTGACAGATTCTATAATACAGATAAAATGTTTACACAATATGACTTGCTTATCAAAAGCACAGGCATTTATGAAAAGTAAGAATCTTAAGATCTGTGTTGCCCCTGGGTCTAAACCTTCTCAATGATTTTCTTCATCTTTTTCTCTTTCAGAAGCCTGCCCAATGGCTATAAAGAACTATTTTCTTTCCTTGATTCTTAAGGAATATTCATTATGCCTTGCATGTTTCTATTTACTGCCATACCCGCCATTTTTCCCTTTTAGAAGAAAACCATATGTTTCTTGTTTGTTTAGCTCTTATGCAAATACCAGAAAAATAGTTAAAATGTTCCCTTCCATATTCTTATACCCTTGAATTAAGTTTAGATTAACTCACTAAATAATAAAGAGCTTAAGACAATTTTCTTCCATAGTTTCTTCCAGGGTGGTTTCATATTTCATACTCTGGTGCAGGCTTAAGTACAGTGGATATGGCTGACATCAGTTTCTTGGGTAAATCTCTACATCAGAACATGCTTTTTGATGTTTTGTCTATAACTTCATTTAGCTAGTGGAATTCTTAAAGTGATAGTCCCACTGAGACAAGTATTATTCAGTCATGGAATAAAAGACGTGAGAATCTAACCTTTTCTAGAAAGGTTTAAAAAGAGATACCCTTTTCTCCATTAATTCCTGCTGGTAGAAGTCTTAACTTTGTCAGGTGCTTGGTTCCTGCAAGAAACTTGTCCATCATCTGGTCCAAAAAAAGTTAACAGGAGTTATGTCTCCGCTGTAGAAGGTCTATTAGACTCCTTCTATGTCAGGAAGAAGTGTTGTTACTTTGAAAGAAGTTTATTAATTTTTCTAAAATATTTTTAATCCACATTTTCTATATGGATTACAGTTTTCTACAACCATTTCTATAAAATTCTATTGACTGAATCCATCTTTTTCAGATACTTTAAAATTAAATACTCCCCCCCCCCCCCAGTACCAGTGTTTTCTTGTCAATAAGAATAAAAACTAGACTTGCATTCAAATGACAAGACTACTGTTTATTTTGTTGAAAATGCTTTAATCCATAGTCTGCCTTTGTCAATTAGCTGACAAAAGCCATTCTTTACAGGCCAAAAGGCTTTTTTTTATGAAGTCTACTGTAGTTGTAGATATTTCAATATCAAGATCATTTACTGAACAAGGAAAAAGTGAACCAATCTGTACAGGAGACAGAATTCCCGTTATGCCCCACAGTTAATCTCAGAGTCAATAGCATTGGTTCTATCATAGAAACAAATAGCTACTTCATGCATTATTACTGTCAAGGTTGCTATTCTGTGAAAAACTATAGACTTTTTAGCATTAAAGTCTATGTTGGTACTCCCTATTTGGTTTTCATTTTCATTGCAAGTGTCTACATTGCTTTGCCACTCAGCCATTTTTCTGAACAGTGAAGAGGCATAAAGAAGCAGTTTATGTTCTTCCATACTTCCTTCTTTCCTTCCCCTCATTTCAGAGGAGGGAAAAATTATCCAAAATGGAAGGTAGACCCCCCTCCCCTCTCCACCAACCTTATGCTGTTATTCATGGCGATCAAATGAGGTCACCTTCAAAAGGAACCCATAAAGTGGAATGAAAATCGTGCTTACACACTTGAGCTTTTCTAGCTTGTTCACTAAACTGTACAAAGAAATAACCTCAAAAATAATGATGCAATGTGTAGGAATGGTACATTCACAGCACCTGGTGAATATGGAAGTGGAAAAGGTGAGAGGACTTCAGAATGTAGCCTATGGTAGAGCCTTTTAATTTTTCCTGTAGCATCCTGTTGCACCTTTGAATATTTATCTCATTTCAGCAGTCATCAGAAGGCTTGCATAGCCAAAAGTCAGAAGGTGAAATTGCTCATGACTTGTCTGTTGGTCATTAAAAGTTTCTTCTGATAGAAAAAGTGCATTGTGGTTCTTTTGGAGATGTCCTTCTCTCTCTTGCTTGCATGAGTCTGTCATCACAAATTTAGTCAGAAATATTATCACTAGCACTGTTCAAGCTGACAGAACAACCCGTATCCCTGTGTTTATGGAGCAGCTATTGGATGCTGGTTTTTCCCTTATAGCTCAGGGTTCTATGCAGAAAGGAAAACAAATATGATTGATAAAAGATTCATAGCATTAGTCAGATTTGGTGCAAGGATTTGCATTCTGTTAACAAGGACCATGAATGAAAAAAATAAGTTTTACTTTATAGTAACTGTACAGAAGAACAGTAGTTTGGTTTTTTTTTTAATTTCATAGTACGTACTTGGGCTGTTCCTTAAAATGTCATGTCGTTAGCAGTTGCATGTTTTTTTCAGCTTAGGTACTAACTTTTTTATGGATTCTAAGTGGGTTTGCCATCTTTTATCGGTGTTCTTGCTTGTTAGTCATGCCAGGATTTCTAACACCTAGATAGGATTTTGCTTTTTAGTGAATCATGAATATAATTCTTTCAGTTATTCTCTTAGAGTTGTGCCATTAATTTAGGTGCTTGCTTATGCATCTATCTGTCCTGCTTCCAACCTCAGGTGCTATTTTTACATGAGATTGAGAACTGCAGTGTGTTACTGTTACCTCTTTTGACGGTCACTGTAGATTTCATTTCTGTTGCTCTGTCTACCAGAGACTCAATAATTGCACAGATACCCTCTCAAAAGTTTTAATTGGTGGCAATGTCTGTTAAAATAGTTGAAATCAGGGCACTAGAGTGTCCCCTGATATGTGACTTTATAAGACAGCAAGACTAACAGGAGCTATTTTTGTGACAATGATATACTTGCTGTCAACTCTTCACACACTTATCAGTGAAATGCTTTCTGCAAGTAACTTATCTATTGCAACTGATTATACATTTAAAAATAATTAGCAGATAAAACTTTCACTGATTTTCAGTGAGAACATTTATGTCCAGCTCCTCTGAGTTTTTGCATCTCCTACTGACCTAAAGGGATACTGTAGAAGTTACTCTCTACAGAGAAATTTGTTCATATTTCATAACTGTGCTGCTGATTTCTGATTTATGTGAAAAAATATCTTTTGATGTCCTTGATCTATATGTCAACCTCCTGCTCTGATAAACAAGTACATGCAGTCCAGCTTTTCTAACTTCTTACAGAGCCTCAGTCTTCATTTCTGTGTCATTGTGAGTGAGCAATTATTGTTCATGAAATAAGAAATACAATGTGAAATAAGATTACAGCCCTCCTTATGCTGCTCAAAATGCTGAATCAGAAAAATTTGTACCCCTCTGGAATAGAATATAAGACCAAGAACATAAGGGAAGTGCAGGAGGACAAAAAGATCTTTACACATAATTTGGCATTGCTATGCTCAGTTGGAATGCGTTTTTGTCTTGTACTAGGTAGTTATTTCCTTGTCTTATTCTGTCTGCCTGCTATGGTAAAGAATATTGTCATTTTTTGGCTACATCTCTGAAGAGCAGGAGTCAAACTGTTGAGTTCTGGTATTTAATTATTTTGGAACTAATAGTAATAAGTATGGACAGAAGTAGTAGTAGAATTTACCAGAGTTTGTAAGAGAAAAGGAACTTTGTATGGAAGGTATAATACAACAAATATTTAAATCTTCTGTAAGTAAGCTAGATTGCATGAACTGTCTAGTGAGTAGTTTCTTGTCAAGATTGTTAAGCTAAGGTTAAAAATTGTCTGGTCAACAACAACAACAAAAGTCAGTAAGCTTTTTAAAAAACCCCATAGTTTATACAACTCTGCCAGGTAAAAAAATTCAGGAGTTTTCTTTAGAAATAACTTTTTCAAAATGTCATTGAGAAACCTACCCAGTTTGCGATTATTTTAAAACTATTCACATACAAATTATATTACTTAAATTTACATTTAAAGTTAGATTTTGTATTAAACCAGAATTTTACTGCATATATGCATCATCTGTATCACTTCTAGAAATTTTTTCTATTGCAATACACTTTAGGATGTCAGCTCCCTCTTTTCTGGAAATCAACTTTGAAATGTTAGAATTTCCTTAAGGGCAGAAATACTGGTGTTTTAAACAAGGTTTTCACATCTCTGTGTGCATTTTTTCACCCATGTGTTGTGTGATGAAGTAAATGATAAAAATTTGTGGTAAATCATAACTTGTGAGAATTGCCATTCTAAAATTAGGGTTTAAACATGAACAT
>JAWWEW010000006.1:23169051-23428674 GCA_035583185.1 Anabacerthia variegaticeps | reverse complement strand
AATCTGTTTTTCGCCCTTTCCGCCCCCCCCCCCCTCAGTATTATATAATGAAGTGAATGATAAAAATTTGTGGCAAAGCATAACTTTTGAGGAGTGCCATTCTAAAAGCAGGGTTTAAACATAAGCATTTTGACTATTGTGTATTTTTCTGAATCTGTGATTCAAATAGAGATTATGAAGTTTGATAAACCAATCTGCAGCTGCTTATGAAACACCTGATATTTTCAAATTTCATTGTAGTGTTACTCAAATTGTTTCATTCTAGCATTTGACTCCTGAAATTCACTAATTTTAAAATACTTAGATATGAAAATTCAAATGCCCAAGATGAACTTGTAAACTTATCAAAAAAACCCAAAATAACAGGAAATGTAGCATGAATTGTCTAGAAAATGACACTGCTGTGGTTGTAATAACATAACTTGATAAGCCTTTGGAAATAGTCTGAGTTCTGTTGCCTGAGAGCAAAAAAAAAACCCAGGAAATGTGAGCTGGTTTTGAAGACAAAGGTGTTTAGATAGAGAATTCTGGTGGGTATGGGATGATAAATGGTTTCAGTCTGTCTCCTGATATATGCTTTTCTCCAGTCTTACAGAGAAATCGTGACTCTAGGAACAAACCGAAAAAAGTCGGTATTTGAAATCTCAGGAAGGGACCGAAATAGCTGAATGTTGATTTGCGATGCTTGTTAAGCACTCTTGATATGCTTGCCCTAAAGCTAAAGCAAACTTCCTCTGACACTAATAGTATTTGGTCAGTAATAGTCTACAAGATAAAAGGTGCTGAGTACAAGACATCGTTGTTTGCTGTTATTTAAATCGGTTTCTGGGGTTGTGCAGACCTGGTACTTTTTACAGGGCTCTTGTGCAAACAGCATCATTAAGGTCATTAACATCTCTTGGAGGTATAAGTGGCTAATTTTTCAGAAAATGACAAATTGCCATGATGTGTTCTTTTTCTAAACTGGATCTGCAGCTTACCTGAAAGGCGAATTTTTCAGGAATGTGTTGCAAAATACCAAAAGGAAAAAAGAAACCTTTGCCTTCTCTCCATAGGAATCATTTGGATTTTTACAAACTGGTATTTCTGCATGCAGTGTGTTTTGACTATTAGTTATTATAGATACAATTAGTGTCCTTTCATGGAGAAGGATGTAGGAGAATTTTTTCTTAAACTTGGGGCTATCCAACTCAGGAACTTGTTTCAGTGAGAGCCAGTTGTTTTGCTCTTCCTGGCTTGTTTTTCTTTTTTAATACACAAATTTTATATTATCAGATGTTGTAAAACGTAATTGACAGTGCTTCAAGAACATAGACTTGTCACTTTTT
Organism: Anabacerthia variegaticeps; assembly: GCA_035583185.1. NCBI lineage: Eukaryota > Metazoa > Chordata > Aves > Passeriformes > Furnariidae > Anabacerthia > Anabacerthia variegaticeps. The sequence goes on along the minus strand of JAWWEW010000006.1, from coordinate 23,427,346 downwards.
GTCATAAACTTGGCTAGATCAAAAACTATCTTTTGGGATTACTAGAGAATGAGGAAACATGGAAATGTGAATAGCAGAATGATTAACTTGTCTCCTATGCCAGGCAACAATACTGTTGTTGTTGTTGTTTTCTGTTATGTATGCAGCTCCTGCAGCATTTTATTCTGTCAGGGTTCTTGAAAAGTACAACATTTTGAAAATACTTGTTCCCAAACAAATGAAAACATTTAAGAATATTTGTTTATATAAGCTCTGGAGGAAATGTTTGTTCCAAAGCAGCCCTGCTGCTTCTTGTTCTCTTCTGTGAAAAGAGCTGTGATTCTTTTAGATTTCTTTCTGGCAAACTATAATCATTTTTTAAAAGCCACAGATCTATAATTGATATGCTTGGATAAGTAACTTCTCTTCAACACTACAGTAATTGGCGAAATGGTCGTTGTTCTTTTAACTTATTCAGCCAAGAAAGGTGCCCGAGGGCCTTTGGGAATTGCCTGTGACATGGGATGGAACCTGTGTAAACCAGAGTAAAAGCACTTTGCTGAAGCAAGACTCTGCTACCTGCTCAGATTTTCAGACAGACTTTTGAAGCATTGCTAACACTTTAAGATCTCCATAACATGCCTGCAGAGAATGACAATTGCCATTTGCATTCCTTTGTTTCAATATTGCTTGCAGCTGAACCCTGAACAATTACCTTCGGTAGGTGTTTAAACTGCAGAAAGCAGCAGCCCCAGCAGCATCGGCAGCCACTCAGCATGGAAGGAAGGAAGGTGAGAAGGCCAACCTCAGTACATCAAGAGCTCTGTCTTAAAGAAAGTGAACTGAGTTAAAGCAGAAGGCTGTGACATTTTGTCCTTTTTCGTGGAAGTACTATGGTGCTATGGAGTGCAACTAAATCTGACTTCCATTGCACAGCGTGTTGCATCCCCTTAGTCTCTCAAATTGTTATCTGGAAAATCACAGGAAAAGGCAATGGTTCAGAAAGGGTACAGCTGTCAGTCAAAAGCCTTTTCCCAGATCAGTTCCATGATTAGGAGCTGAGCATGAAGAAGAGAAACGTAGTCAATAGAAAAGGCCTTGGCGTGACTCTCTGGCTCTCTATAGACCTTGTATTAAGCTCTGAGAGCAGGATCCCACTGCCAGGGCAACCTCTTGGCCCAAGGTTTGCAAGCCCAGACTGCACAGTAGTCTATGAATTTTTCTTAGAGGAATTAAAGCAGGTTTGCAAAGGCCCTTGCTCAGGCTTGAGCTGTTCCTACACAAAACATTTTGGTTTTGACAGAATAGCCTTTCTTGAAAGCAACATTATTGATCCTGCCCCTGGGTCACAGCGGCCCCGTGCAATGCTGCAGGCTGGGGGAAGAGTGGCTGGAAAGCAGTGGCTGGAAAAGGACCTGGGGGTGCTGGCCAACAGCGGCTAAACATGAGCCAGCGTGTGCCCCTGTGGGCAAGAAGGACAATGGCATTGGCTTGGATCTGCAATAGTGCGGCCAGTAGGGTTCGTGGGGTGATTGTCCCCCTGTATTTGGCACTGGTGCGGCTACAGTTTGAGTACTGGGTGGTCCTCAGTCCAAGAAAGACATGGAGGTGCTGGAGCAGGTCCAGAGAAGGACAACAAAGCTGGTGAAGGGTCTGGAGCCCAGATCTGATGAGGAGCAGCTGAGGTTGTTGAGCCTGGAGGAAAGGAGGCTCAGGGTGACCTTGTCACTCTACAATTAACTGACAGGAGGTTGTAGCCAGGTGGGGATTGGCCTCTTATCCCAAGTACCGAATGTCAGGATGAGAGGAAATCACAGCCTCAAGTTGTGCCACCAAGGTTTAGTGGGGATATTAGGAAAAATGTCTTCACTGAAGAGATTGTTGAACACCGGAACAGGCTGCCCAGGGAAGCAGTTGATTCGTCATTGCTGACGGTTTTTAATGAACTTGTACAAGTGGTGTTTAAGGACATGGCTTAGTCATGGATTTGACAGTTAGGTTTATGGTTGGACTGAATGTTCATAAAGGTCTTTTCTGACTGAAATTAATTTAGTGATTATTGAGTTCTGAATTCTTGTTAGGATTGGGTGAGATGAGATAATATTTTGGTTCTTTCCAGTCCAGTAGCTGTTTTCATGGAAAGTATACTTTTGAATTTGATAGAGAAACCTTCAGCAAATATTTGGCGAAGAATTTTGCTATAACTTTAGCGGTATCTGGACACGGTAATTGCAGTCTACAAAATCTCTTATTTTCTTTTCATCAATTGCATTCTGTCTTTCTGTCTTCTTCCCAATGTTCATCCACTTCTTTTGCCCATTCTTTATTACTATTTCTCTTCCTCTCTGCCCAAACACTCTTTTTTCATAGCAGGCCAAGATTTTTTGGTGCTTCTGCTTAGTAGAGGCATTCCCAGTGTGCTGCTCTGACATGAGATATTCTGTCAATGAGTCTCACAGCCTAAAATATTTAAGTGTTTATAGCACTGTCTTTCTAGGCAGGGCACAAAGTATTTCCAGGCCAAAACAGAGTGTACACAACCATTCTTCATCTCACCTAGTACAAGACAGGCACTCCAAATCAACTGCTACCTGCCCAGCAACAACAAAAAAATAAAATTAAAAATAAAATTGGTTCAACGAGGACCCACAGACTCCTCAGACCTCTGACTGGTGCACACTCCAGCTCTCCACTGTGAAGGTGGAAAATGCATTGACACATTGCTGCCTTCAGTTTTTCACCAGCCAGACCAGATCCTTTTTTCTTCAAAGATTTTCAAGGGGAAAAAAAGACATCTTTTAAATACAGATGATGTGTGTTTCCTTCCCTTTCATATCCACTTCTCAGGGCACAGACACTTTCCCACTGTGTTGTGCAGTTCTGTCCCTGTGAGTGTCTTCTTAGCGCCAGCAAACCTGTCTGCTCTCATCTTTCAGAACATCTTCAGAGTTGCTCTCTGTCAAAGCTCACCTTAAAGCTACTTTAATTAAGGATCACCCTTTTTCTCTCTTCCTTCCTCTATGTTCTATTACCTCACTAGTTTTCATGGGCACTTACTGTGGGGTCAGTACTGCTTTAATTGGTGCCTTTTCCGTTTTATTGTTTCCCTCTCAGTGTCTAAATGTGGTTTTGTGCTGGTTTTCTCATCTTTCCTGCTGAAGTGCTGTATGATGACTCTGAGTCAAGGTACATAAAATACCTCATTTTCTTTGATGTAAGAAAAACATTCTGTCCAGTACACTTGACTGGATTTACTGGACTTGTTGCTTGTCTGCCAAGTAGATATTGGTGCCAGACCTGGCTGGACAGTTGTATGCTCTCAATATTGAAACAAAATGTGAATAGTTCTGTCGTTTTAAGGTGGCTGCACTTTTTGGTGCAATCTGTCAGAAAGTCTCTGAAACTTCTTAATTAATTTAGCAATGGAAATTTGGTTTTCCAAGAGGGAAGATAATCACATTTTCTTGCTCTACTGGGGACAATATCAAATATACGGTATTAAAGCAACTATCTAGTAATAAAAGTAAGCATTATGAAAAAAAAGATTTCAATTACTGCACTTTGTGCAGACTGAGGAAGTCTGTATCATTGCTTTTAGAAATTCTGCTTGATGATGGCGAGGCTGTGTAGTGGATAGTTCCTTAATAGGAATCACTTTGTCTTTCACATTTGAACCCTTTCTTTGCGGCTGAGGTTCTGTCCATGTTTGTACTGGAAATAGTTTCCATTGCTCAGTTAGTATGTGACCTCCTTTTCTTTTGGCAAAAAGAATAAAGGCGTTCTCCCAGCATCAAAAGGACAGAGTTGGCTTTAGACATACTCATGTTTGATTGGCTTCACTATGGACCAAACTTTTCAATTATCTTTTCCATCAATACTCGTAGTTCTCAGCTGTAAGTGGGAGTGGGGCTTTTTCTTACAAATGTTAATAATATTAAAATTGAGTATTAAAGGGTTTTTTAGTGAAAATTCTATTTTTGCAAGTATAATAAAAAACTAAAACAGAAGCACTGCTTCTGCTAAGTATGTTATTTTTGTAGAATTTGTCCTGAGCTGCTTGATGTTAACTGAAGTGACCCACTGAGGTTATATAAATTATCTATCGTGCCCTAATTTAAGTTGGTTCTGATCTGTGGGGTTTTCATATCTCTCCACAGCCTCCTTCTGCTTAGTCTACTCTCTCTAACACCAGAAGGTGTTGTTCTGTTAGTTTAGCTCTTTGGCTCTAAAATGTGGTTGAGCTGGAAACCCAGAATGAATTCAGACATTCATTTTTGAAAGCCTTTATTAAAGGAAGAAAACCCACTGCAAATTATCTCAGATTTAGACTGGAAGTTAAACTATATTGTCTTGTGTATCTGAAGAATGTTACTATTTCATAATACCCCAAATGCATGGCAAAGTGGGAAGATTTTTACATTGAATTCTTTGTCTTTCCTCAAAGAGGGAAGTATTGTACACTTTTAATTCTGAGGATTGATGTTGAGGAAAATTCCATCAAAACCAGGAGGAATCTCCTTTGTTTTTGGTTTGTTTTTATTTTTTTGTTTGTTTATTGGGGCGGTTGTTTGGGTTTTGGGGTTGGTTTTTTTTGTTTGTTTTGTTTTGTTCCCCTCACCCCCCTACAGACATCGTCTGTGGCTCCTTGTGGCTTAAATGAATGTTTTATTGCCATTCTTAAATAGTTTTGCTGGGCAAGACCTCAGAGCTGGTTTCTAAATTCTGCAATAGGATATGTACTAGACAGGCAGTGGGTAGGCGACTAAGGAGGAATCTATTTTTGGTATTAAATAAGTTGTAAGCAGAAAAATATATTCATGCGGGCTACTGGATTGTGTTGGATGACACAGCTGTCTAGTTTGCTTGGCAATCTTACTCATCTACAGGGGAATAGGAGTCACCTTAATCAAATGCCTGCAGGATTCTGGCTTCCATAAAGGGGAAACCTGCAGAGTTTTCTCCTTCATCAGATTTAAAGCCAGGGATAAAGAAAACCCAAAAGGGTGAAACTCAAGAAAGCTCTTCAGTTATATGTTTTTTAGCAGAAAAACCTGCTGCTCTGCCAGAAGAGAAATGATTTTCACTTCAGCAGACTACAATATTCAAGAGTGGAGAAAGAGAAGACATCAAAGTTGCATGTAGCTGGCTGTTTCACATGCTGCTTTCTCAGTATTTCTCTCAAATTAATAAAGTCTGCTGCTGGTTTAGACAGAAGATCTGTATAAGAAGCAAATTTTGAGGGCTTCATGTTGTCAGATGTGCTCTTCAGGTTACTAACTGGTGAAAAAAAATCTTTTAGCTAACCACATACTATTTTCTTATGCTGTAGGAGTGCTGGGGTTTTTCCCTTTCTACCTTCCTCTGAAAATCTGATTTACTATTGCAAAAATCAAATTAAATGTTGGTTGATCTCTTACTGATACTTTAGTCTACTGGAAAGTGAGGGAGGGGGGTCTCTTGATTTGACTGTTCAAGGCATTTGGGCAAAGGCTTCTGCTGCCCTGGAAGGAGTTTTCCTCAGAAGGATCAGGAGGCCACCTTTGTTGCTGGGGCATGCCCAAGGCTGGTGAATGCAGCATGGGTTACCATCTGCCTTTTCTTTTTTCTCCCAGTCAGTTTAGGATTAGTCACTGCTGGATCTAAGCCTTACTGAGAGAGAGCCTATGGAACAAAGGCTGGCTGGTAAACACGGGCTGGAGGGGGGAGTAAAAGGTAATAGGGTCCATTTTTGCTGTTTGGGGAGAAGGATTTCTGGGTCTTAAATGAAGAAGAGGTTCAAGACACTCTTGCTAAGGTGAAAACAGGTCATGCAGCTTCTGTGAGAGAGTAGTAAGAGTGAGGCAAAGGTGCCTTGCAGGCAGTTCATAGGATGTAGGTCGCAAACCATCTGTGTTTAAATAACTAATTCACCAAGCTGAATCATGATCTCCCTTCCCTTCCTGACTCTTTTGCACTGGCTGTGTTTCTTTTGTTGTCCTTTATTTTTATGTGGGGTTTTCCCCCCCCTCCCCGACTGTGTGAACAATAGAGGGAAAAAAAAGGCCCTTCTGCCTCCAAAAGTTGGGATTCCTCTACGTTGAATGAAAAGGACACTTGACAGTAGCAGACAACCAACTGCACCAGGGAAAAAGTAGTTCTAGACACTTGATTGGAGTAATACCAAGAACAGGAGCATTCACAGGTTCACAGCTCCTGTCCAACATGCTTTTTAAGGCTTTTTCAATTTAGAGGTGCTTTTGGTCCCTTTGTTCCATTGGCCATCTATATAAATGAAGAAAAAAATGTACTTTTTAACAATTGTGTTGATTTAAGCTGGCAATCTGGGTAGTAAGGCTCTGTTTGGTATCTTGATAATAAACGTGAAATTCAGTCCTAAATGTTGCTCAAGTTTTTTTGTTTGCTGTGATTTCTATGGAAAATGGACACCTTCAGAGAATATAAAAAAATGCTCTTAACTTTCTGGATTAGATCCGTTCTGAATTATGATTAATTACAGAGCAGTCTCCATTTCTAGTTATTAATGGAATCGATAACATATATATCCAATAAAAACATATTGTGTTTTCACTTTAATGAAGGAGTTGAGACACATAATAATGCCTTAGTTCAGTCAGAGAGCCTAGCTCACAGAAATACAGCTAAGTGCAGCTGAAATATAGAGAAAATATCAGATCTGTTAGAAAAAATTTCATGGAAGAGAAGAAACTGATATAAAATTTGTGAGAGTGCCTGGCTGAAAATGGAGGCAAAGTTATTAGTTATATTAATGTATTTGGTATAAGAAATGCTTTTGAAATTGAAGCCCAAGATGTATTACTGATATCACACAACCAGTATTAAAGTTACAATACTTAATATGAAACATAAAATCAATTCTAAGCTACTTTTATTTGCAATTTTCACTTAAGAAACTATTAAAGGAGTGTGGAAATAACCTGGACAGTTGCTGACCTGACTAGACAAAGTCAGTAGAATTTTTATGCAGTATTAATAGAGACAAAATCTGTAATAGGATTTTGCCTTTTCGTGTGCAGTATATTTTACTCTCTGGTGACATGACTGCTCAAAATTCTGCACTGAGGCTCTCAGGAGGAATGCTGCTGTCACTTGAGGAAAAATATGTATTGAAAAGTGACAGATGTCAGATGGCAATAATTATAGCAGTTTAAATATTTATAAACTTATATGTTATTGTGAAAATGTATTTCTTCATCTGAAAGATTCTGTGATGTTAGAAATAATATTCCAGAGGTTTTTTTATTGCTTAAGGATGTGTGTTAGAAGTTACAGAATTCAGAAAACTTATGGTTTTGCTGTCTTGAATCAATTTGAGGATTACAAAAATGTAGTAAGTTACAAACCTATGTGAGGTTCAGGAACAGGTGTCAAATAGTTTGTCGGTTTTATTTCTTACTGTTTTACAGGGTTTTTTTATGCCAACTGCTTTTCAACTTTCATGTTGTTTGTAGTTTTTCAGTAACAGCTGAAGTTATTTAATGATTTGTTTTTTTTTTTGTTTGTTTCTTAATTATTTTGCTGTATTCAACTGTCCTTCAGTGCTTTGAGTGTATGAGAAAGCAGCAGTCCTATTAAAATATTCTGAAAGCTGACACCAGACAGTTGAGACTAAAGCCTTGCCAGTGTGGAACAACGCAGGGAATAGTTTGCCTTGTGCTCTTCTGTTTTGATCCAATCTCGCCTTTGGTAAAGTGGCAGAAAATCGGGTATGCAAAAGCCAGCGTAGCCTTCAGTCAAAGGCCAGGGGGATGCTGAGTGCTCCTCGTTGTACTGGGTGAGGTACAATGAGTGCTAAATAATTCAGTGTTGTTTCAGCAGCATCTCCAGTGGCACCTCCTCTGCAAAGTGCTGACTGGGGCAGCTTGGGAAGGCAGCTCAGTCAGTGTCAGTGAGGAGCCACAGTGTGCCAGTGGGCTTGAACATGAATGCCCTCACACTGGGGAGAGTGAGCACTCCAGGTCATTTAGAGATTTAGCATTTTTAGATGTGAAATTCCAAATATAGGGTGAAGATTTAAAGTATTTGGTTAGGTGTTTTGTGTGTCTTTTTTTTTTTTAAACATTCATTTTGAATAATAAGGAGCAGCTTGTGTTGAATGTTGCTTATTAGGCTAAATGCCACATTAGTATGGATTGGGAAATGTCTGTTTAAATTTGGTAGAGACTTGCACAAATAATTTGCCACTGGAGATAGAAAAATTAGTTCGAATTCAGTGGTTATACTTCTTCTCACATGTAAAGTTCAAAATCCTAAACCAGAAAAATCTCAGAATTAGAGCTTTTTACTGTCTTCTCCAAGTCTGATGTTGGCTCATTATTTTTTTTGTAGCTAAAAGAACCATATGTGATTCTTTGCTTTTCTTACCTTTTGAGACTGTTAGCCAAATGAAATGAGTATGAAATACCAGTAGCTGTATGTATTGATACACACACAAATAAAGCAGATTGTGTTGCTCTGTAGTATTTCACTACCCTGACAGTCCCAGAAGAGATCAGCACTTGTTTCAACTTGGTGCTTTGTGAACAGACAATGTGAGACAGTCCCAACACAGGTTTAAAATAAAATCTTGCAAGATAGACCTGGGCAAAACAGCTGCATTGATTTGCTGAAGGTAAAGGTCATGGCTGGAATTAGAACAGTGTGTTCAGGATCACCTGAAATGAAATTTTCCTGCCCGCAAGCTCATTGTGTCTTAGCAGCCCATGCTTCCCATAGGCAACAGTTTCATCTTTCCAGCCATCCCTCACGGGAAAAATCAACAAGGAAAATTATAGTTATAAGAAAATTATTCTGAAGTACTGTCATAAATTGTCATTCTAATCTTATTTAGTGTTTAACATTACCTTCCTTTCCAACTGTCTTTGTTTTCATTCACATTCTGGAAAAAAAAGAGGCGTGGGGTAAAGATAAGCAAATGTGGGTAAAATATTTAGTATTACAAAAACAAATCTAGTGAAAGTTAAGATGAAAATGTAAATCTAAACCAATGTTTTGCAGATAATCAGTTTTGTGATATTTTTCATGTTACAGCCTTAGGCTTCAGAAGTAAACCCTATTCTTTTAATTATTTTTTTTCCCTTCTGGCTCCCAGACTAATTTTCCACTGAATGGAGATTGTTCATCCTTGCTCAGATGATAGAAACCAGCACTAACATTTAGGTGGAAGATCTTGGGGGGAAAAAGTCTTCCAGATTTCATGATTCTGGCTTGTAAACACTTTTTAAAATAATTAGCTTCCCAAAATGAAGTTGATACTTTTTCAGCTGGAAGTTTCTTGGCTTAATCTCTGGCAAAACACTTGAGAATACCTTTTGTTTTTCACTCAGAAGCCTATCTTTTCCCCCCTTAAACATTACTGGTATCTTGTTAGTAGAAGAGACTTAACAGTGGCTCAAGGATTGAAACACCTATCGTGTCAGGACACAGCAGTCTTTAGTCCATAGTTGTTCCCTCTGCCCTCTGTTGCTAAGATCTCTTTTTCTGCCTGTTCATGGAGATGTTCAGTTTGTTCCTCCTTAACATATAGAAAAAGGAGAATGTGACAGGTTTATGGGGCGGGCAAGGAGTAGGTCAGGAAGGCTCAAGAGCCAAAGGAGTACAAATACGGGCAATGAGAGACACAGACCTGAATTTGCCTTGGGGAGGTGAAGAAGAGTATGTCAATAAAAAGAAAACAGGCTGTAGCTGGAAATGTTTAGTGTGACAAATATGCTGTCCCAAAAGAAGAGAACTCAAAGAATGAGGGGGAGCAACTCAAGTCTTTTCCTGAGATAATATTTTGAGGTGATGTAAAGGGGTGTAACTACAAGTTTTTTTCCTTGATTAAGGAAGCACATTTTCTTGAAGCAGCTTAAGTAATGAACTCTTACCAATATGTCTTTTGATTAGAATGCAGCAAATTCCTTGAAACAAATAGCAGTCTCTTTCACTAGTACTTGTTTTAAAAGCTCTTGTGCCAAACTCCTCCTTTTTCATTTGTGTGGTACGTATTACAGTGGGGCTCCAATTTTGTTAATTATTTTTAAAAAAATCAGAATGAAAGCTGCTCTGGTGAAATCCCTCCAGCCCAGTAAAGATGTAGAAAATCTATCTCCTTAAACATATGGGAGATCAAATCCCATAGTTTATCTTCTGTTTCGATAGAAATTCATGACTGAATTTGAAAGTTACCTCTCTCTCTTTTATTCCTGCCTCCCCTGACAAAAATAAGAAAATGCATAAAAGAGAAAAAAAACCAACCACAAAACAACAAAACAGGCAATCATGACACTGAGATTTAATATCAGTCCTTCTGGTTCTGGAATAATAATCCAATGCCTTTAGCATTATTTCAGTACAGTAACAGCCTAAAGTTAATTTCCAAGTGTTCTGTCCTACGGTAAAGCAAATTAGACCTAACCCCAGAGAATTCTAATTCATCAGTCTACAAAGGCAAAATAGATATTCAGAGAAATGTCCCAACCCCCCAGCATTCAGCTGGTGGTCCTGTAGAATAAGATTTTCCCACAGGACTTTCCCAGCTGTGTAGTCTAGATCACTTTGATGTCCATGTGGTACGGAACACTTGCATCTGCTTTGTAATTGATTTCTAAGGCTTACCTGTGTGGAAGAACAAAGCTTGAGGATTTCAATGATCCTACTTCTGTTACTGGAATTAAAAGTTTTGCCACAGTCACAAATGCAAATGTTTAGTCTTCCATAAATTGTGATGGCTATTCACTTCTTTTATATGTTGAGAGCATGTTGTGACGGTGGCATTGTAGCACAAATAGTTTAATCTAAAACATAGTAGCTGTTGGTCAGTTATATAGCATCATAGTATGACAGAAAAAAACATTGCTTAACTTAATTGCTACATGTTTTTAACTCTTTCTGGTCTGTTGGGAGCACAGAGCAAAAACTGAACATTGAAATATTAATGTTCTGAAGTTGGACCTCCATCACTGCTCTGCTGGCGTGACTTCCTTGGCACTTGTAAAGGCAGATGCCATTACATGCCCCTGCTGTCGGATTCCTGGAGCTTACAAGCTGGAACACTGTTTTGTGACCTGGATGATGTTTTGAAGGCCAGGTAGTGTCCACTGGCCTCCAGGATACCACAAGACAGTAGGTACAGGGAAAGGTGCCTTGGCCTGGTTATTGTTTTTTCAGCCTTTGACCCGCAGGTGATCTCAAGTTGGGAAGGACAGTACTGAATCATCTGGCATCCCTGTAATATTCATATATAGGGCCTGTCCATGTGCTGGCACTTGAAGAGCTACAGTAGCTGGTACTGCCTGTCCCAAAAGGAAGCTTTGAACTAGGAGGAGGTGCTGGCTGCTCCTTGTGCCACAAATGTGAAAAAGGCTTCACTGGGTTGTGACTGGCTGGTGTGTGCCCTGTGTGCAGCTGGTACATGGTGGGTATTCCCTGTGTTTGAGAAGGATGTTTTGTAGTCTAGATGGCTCTCAGGTATTACAAAATTTACTAACACAGACAAGACTATAGCTTCTCTTGTTCTTGAGTAAAGAATGTAAATATAAATTAAATGTGATTAAACTTGTTAATATTTATTAAGTTGGGATAATTATATCTGTTTCTAACAGTGAATATTTGAGACAGCAGGATTCTAGATTTAGCTGGCATTCTTGCTGAAGTCAGGTGTCTAAAGATACTTGAATGAATTATCTATTACCTAACAGGATTACTTTGTTGCTTTATTACTCTCTGTCTCAAGTGCAATCAGGAGTAGCAGCTAAAGAAGTAGTAAAGGAGAAATACAAGCTTGGTATTTACTGGTACAAATCTGTCTAGATTTTTGATTCCAGCAAACTTTCATTGATTTCTACAAGCTGAGTAAAGTGATGAATACCAGGGGATATGTGTGTCTACTGTAGGTTCCCTCCTCCTTAATAGTCATCTCACTCCTTTTATTATTTAGAAGTGATAATTGTGCTTAACATTAAATTCCAATTGGCTAAAGTGACAGTGATGCCTAGAACCTTTGGGCGGTGGGCTCTATCTCTGCTAATGACTTGCCAGGGAAATGTTTTTCAATATTTAATAGTTGGCAACCCAAATCCCTGACTCTTGAGCAGATCAGCGGGTTTCACTCTGCCCTTTGTGCTTCTTACTTCTGTTGCTGGATGATACAGTTCTGCATATTCTGACCTCAGGCCTCCACTTAAGGAGTATACCTTGGCTCACAATATTTTCTAATTATTTTCCCCATGCTTTTAGCCTTTGTTTTTGTAGCAAAACGAAGCAGAGAGTTTATCAGAATTTAATAATAGTAACTATTTCAAATAGTGCTGCGTATTTGGCAATAAGGCATGCTCCTAGTAGTAGTATATCTTACCAGTGGTTTTTAAGGCACTAGATTTCACATATTATATCACACTCTGCCAGCCATCTTGATTGCAAGTATCATGTCAAGTGATTCACTATAAAAACTAAAATTTGTCAAAGCAATTTTTAATACCCTGCATTTGAAAAGTCTTTTCTGCTTTTGACTAAATCCATGTGTATCATTTGCGCCATGAGAAAGAACTTGGTCACAGACACACCTGTTTCTGAGGATGCACTTCCCACACTTACCTCTCCCCACCCATTTTTTGGCACACACTGGCCATGAGTTCAGTCACTACTTGTGTCTGTAACATACACAAGTTGAGTCTGTGTATGAGGTGGAACAGTATGGGAGAAGGTCTTTCATGAGACTTGTATTTATCACTTAATACCAACTTCAGCTGAAGGGAAAATGTAAATGATGCTTAATGATAAATGTTACTGTACTATAGGAAGCAACAGAATGATCAACTGTAGTATTTATATCTGTTAATAAAACATGCAGCTCTAAATACTTTAACATATGCTGTTTTATTAGGGTGTCACCATGAGTGTATACATACAGTTATCAGGAGTTTGTTTAGAAAAATAAAACTGATTGAAGATTTGATAATACTGCCTATCTTCTTTAGTAAGAATTTTCGATGACTTTTAATGTGATTTCTTTTTTCCGCCTTTTTCTTTTTTGTAAGTTTGTTGGTATGCACAGCTAAGCTCAAACATGCTTTCTGGATTTCTAGATCTTGTAGTGAAAATTCTTTTGGCACATTATCTTATCTGACAGAATTATTTCACAAATTATATATATGACAATTCCTGTAAATAAGTCAATAGAAAGGCAAATGGAATACAAGTTATCTGATTCAACCTAGCAATTGCAAGGATAATGGTTTGATGTAAAGTAGCAGAATACTAAATAATTTAATAAAATTAAATTTGTAATTTATTAGTTATATTTAGGTTTCTATAAAAATATTACTTACGTAATAGCAGCTTTTTTCTTCTTTTGTAGTATCTCAGTAAAAATTATTGCTGCTTCTTCTATACATGTGTGGGGGTAATTTCTTTCTGTTTGACTGGATTGTGATTTTCTTTTTTTTTGCTACTTTCTAATGTTAAATACTGGCCAGAATTTGTATGTTAAAAGAGGTGGTGTGTCTCCAAATGCAATAGGCACAGCCTGCAGTGTTGTTCTGCAATGGAGTGTTCTCCAAAGAATTTGCAGTAAGAGGAGCCTCTCTGGATATCGTTTAGGGAAAGTAAAGGAATGGTTTTTCTGTCAGAAACAGTATTTGAAAATTCTTTCTACTGTTGCTCAAATACTGCCAAAAGTGTTTACCAAAAAAAATTATGATTGTTTTCTTGTTTTAAGTTTGCTTCTGCTTGGGTTAAACTACCTACAGCAGTTGTTTTAGCAGAAGTATTGAATTGATGTCCATCTCCTCTTTGGCTCATACTAGTGTAGATACTGGTGTGTATGTTTTCTTTCATTGTGAACTGCTTTGAGAACTCATTTAATGTGACATGTTGAGCAGGACTTAAAATCCTATCTATTAAACAGCTTCTTAAGCAAAGGCTGTGCACAACTTTTTATCTGGAAAGGCTTGTTTGGCTGCTTATTCAGCTCTGTACTGAACCTTGTAGACTCTGTCACATGCTGAAGCACATAAGACGTGTCTGCTTATGTGTTTGACGCGTGTAGTTCTGTATCCAGTAATATAAAGGAAGGCAGATGCTTCCAGGCTGTCCCGTGTGCAGCCATCCTGGGCAGTGAACATTGGCCCTCTCCATGCAAACCAAGCAGCCTTTGATGACTGGTGCATGTGTGCACTGTCTTTGCTCCAACAAGCATTAATCTGTCACACTAAGCAGTAATCCATCACATGCATTAATGGTGCTTAAATACCCCATGAGCACCATGAGGGAGGTGGGAGGGCAGATCCTGAGATGTAAATTGTTCTTGTAGGCAGAATCCATCTTGCATGCTGGTATGCTTGCCTATTGTTTAAATAAAACTTGTCTAAGACTAAAACAGGAAACCTGATTCAGCCCACTGAAGGGATTTAACATAATTGATTTGACTAGGAGTTAAGCAAAATCTAAATTGGCAGATGTTATTTTAATGTATTTTTGTGTTGCCACTGTCATCTTCAGCATTAAGTGAAGGAAGATGAAATTTTGCATGATGAATTTGGTCCTTGTGTTCATCTTAAGGGGTGTCCAGCAAATATAACCAGTTTTTTATTTTGGATACACTTCTCTGGTGGCATCAATATAGTGGACCTTCTCCTGGAATATGCTTTTCTGATGGTTCTCTATGGCACTCAATAAAAGAGGATAATGAAGGAGGCTTACTTATGCGCATCCATGCATATTTTTTAATGCTTTTCATAAGGTTAATTTTTATGTAAACCTCTCTAGCTTTAAGGAAAAGGCACTAGAAAGGAAATGACCAGATTGGTATTCCTGAACATGCTCTATCAATGATATAGTTCTCAAGTATATATGACCTCTTAGAATATATGCTTCTTGAAACAGAAATTTGGATCACAGTTTCAAGTGACACCAAATGATTTCAGCACAGCAGCTGGACGTAGGAAAGCCACTGTTTGGCGAATTGCCAGCTCTGAGAAAGCAAAGTGTTGCTACTTTGCCTGTGAAATTGGCAGAATTACAAGGTACAGGCTGGGTAACCAGGACTTTGCTGCAGTCAGCTTCTTTCCTTTTGTGTTCCTGATTCCTGGCAGAGAATGCAGGCTGCAGTTAGTCCTGCAAGTGTGTCATGAGATGGGCAAATAGGCTGAAAGAGGTTCTGTCTCATCAGGTAAAAATCAAGGGGTTATCTTTACACTTGGTATTTGTGAACTACTACCTTTGCCTTTTACCAAAGTAGGAGTATGTAAAACCTTATGTTTTTACATCTGGAACGGTTGTCAGCAGTTAAGTACATTACATGTATAGGATTCAGAGGAACCTGATGTTGTAGTTGTCATTTTTTAATCATTTGGACCAATCCCTTTAGTCTGTCCAAATAAAGGCTTTTCTACAACTGAGTCTATTGAATGCAGTTTCCATTTCCATTGTAGTTGCTCAGTTATGAGAGTTTTCTCATACATTTATCCCTGTGGGGTTTTTTTTTCAGTATATACGAAGAGATGATGTGTTCTCCCACAGAAAGTTTTATGCCAGGTCTTTATAAAGACTCACATTTTTAATGTGAAGAATAGCTCCGGATAAAAATCTGCTGTTGATTTATTCCCTTGTCTTGTTTTTGGCTCCTATCTCTGACTAGAGCAATAGCCTTGTTCAGTGCTATTTTCCTCTATTTTTTAAAAATACAGAAGAGTGGTGCCGGTGTTCTCTAATTTTTCTTTTGCTTTATACATTTGAGTTGTTTATGTCCAGTATATAAAATGAGTTTTGACATAAGCTTTCAGTCCAAATTTTTTTTTTTTTTAACCAATGAAAAGAGGTCACAATAACAGAATTTCAGACTCGGTAGGGAGTTTGTTTTTGTCTTTTTCAGTAATTTATTCACCAGTTGGAGTCTCTTCTGTAAAGAATCTTAATTGAAATACTGCCTAATTTCTTAGCTGGAATTTAGCATGTGAAATATGTACCTGGGAAGAGCAGGAACAACAAAAAAGATTGATTTTAGGAAAATACTTGCCAAGTAAAATGATCAAAGGACATGTATTGGACTTGTGATTCTTCCATAACACTTAGGTTTATTCATGGTATTATATACAGCAATGAGAAGACAAACTATATTTTCCAGATTTGCTGGAAATATTTAAGCAGATTCTCTCATTTATTTTGTCTTGTATCTTGTGGGTATCATCTGCAAGCTTCAGGAGTGTGCCACCCAGGCCAGTGAGTCTTAAGGTCTGCTCAGTTTAAAAACCTTCCTTCCTGAGTTTTCCCTGTGATTTGGTGCTGTAGTGCTTTGAACTTGAAGTGATCTTACCTGAAATCAACCCAAATATGCTGCGATGGTGAACAAGAATTCAGGAAGGCAGTGCTGGGGTCACTGAAGTCACTTGTGAGAAAACTGAAACTATTTCTGATATGATTTAAAGAATGAATCTCTGAGACAGCAAAGTAAGGAAAGTGATTACTATTTAGGTGGCTGGTGTGGGATACAAGAAATGTTCCAGGCCACGATACCAAGGTAAAACAGTGTGTCATGATAATTCTTTTGTAGGGATTGTGTGTCAGAACTCTGAGTTCTGTTTCCAAAACTGTCATAGGCATGGATGATCAAATTGCAGTTAAGTTACATTGACGTAAAGTAGAATTAATTCTTTAATATAACCCAAAGTACAAATATTATTTGGCTAGAATGCTACTTAGGCAACAAATTCAATGCTTTGTCTTTGATATTTTTCTCATATTTGGATAAGGGAGAAATTTAAAATCGCATTTTCTATAGGTCACAGTCTGATCTCAGTTATTTTGTTGTAAACTGAATAAGTCTGGGTTGCACAAACAGAGTTACTGAAATTTTATATTGCTGTGAGTTGCATTTTACCGTGTCTCTAAACCAGTCTTGCTGAAGATTGAAAAGTATTAAATAAAATAAGTAGGTCACACAAGTGGGATGATACGGCCCCTTATCTTTAAACAATATTCTAATTTGACTTTAGCACAACGGAAAGAAGTGAATACTGTATGTGCTCCCGTGTGAGCTGTCAGAAAGATAAAACTGAATATTCTCTAAATCAGCTTTTCCATGGACAACTGCTTCATCATCATTAGTATGTATATCCTTATTAATATCTAGGCCACTCAGTTATAAGATCCGAGACTGCAGCATTTCATAATTTACAACTGCTGTCATTTTCAGCAGGATTGTATGCACGACCTATCACAGAATGAACCCTTGATATATTTCTCTGTGTCTTCTCAAAGTGTTATTTTGAAATAAGAGCGAAGAATAAATGTATCCATCTGTTTAGAAAGTTGCATTTATGCACAGTGTGGTGATCCTTGCCAACTGTTTTACTTAGCCCAGCTGTGTGTGAAAGGACTGGTCACTGTAGGTGTCTGAGAATTTGGAATTAAGACAGTTTGGCAGATGAGGACAGGCACCTGAACCTTCTGAAGCATAATCAAAGAGTTAGGATCAGATTACAAAGAGATGTCAATTCTGAGTTCTGTCACTGCCCAGTAGTATAAATGAGTGGAATGGAGTGTGGAGGTGGCTATTGTAAGAACTGGTTACTTATGCAAAGGATAGCATAATACAGTGTAGACTGTGCTAGTCTGAGTGACTGACTGCAGTGACAGCCACTGTAAAAAGAGGATTCAGCTCATTGTTCATTGCCAGGTGGAATTGGAGATAGAAATTTCTGGGATAGGATTGGCCTCTGGAGTTTTCAGTATGTTCAAAATGCCAAGTGATTTCTTTTATTCCACAAATTTCTATCATCCTTTATCCACAGCAGTAAGAATTGCTATTTGTTGGTCTTAATAATTACATTATTAACTATAACTGTTAAAGAAAGCAAGGGGTAAGGTGGGGGTATATGGAAACCAGCTAGGCAATAACAGTAAATGCTGCTTATTAAGAAACACTTTCTCCAGAGGCATCTCTGGAGAGATCTTGATGAAGTGGGTTTTATGGTGTCAGAACTATTCCATAAGCAAAATAAAACCAATATATGCTGTTGCTCAAACCAGCAGCACATACCAGTTCTTTGTGACTAGACTTGTTTATTGATCAAGAAGTTTAAAGTATCTAAGAAATGGTTGAAACCTGTTTTCGTTACCTTGGCTGACAAAAAAATGTGTGATAATCAAAAAAGGTAGGTGATCCTAAGAAGGTCTTCTAAAAAAAATTCTTGAGTTTCACGAGACAAGCCACTGGCCTTTAGAAAAGTATAGCAAATTGGAAACTGAAATTAAATATTCCGGTTCTCTGTTTATCAGCATTAGCCAGTATGCACTTTTTAGGGTAAACACTTGAAATCATGATGGAAATAATTTATAAAATATTAAAAAATATAAAAACATTTTTATAAAATCATATATCATGTAGATTATTTCTAACTCTTACCTTCCTCAAATTTCTTGATACAGCCTGCTTGAAGCTGTCTTTGTGCCTTTCCTGGTTAGGTGCCATCATCCTGTGTTAAACAGCTTGCTCTAAAGCACAACTAGTCTTCAGTAAACATATTGCTTCATGTGATGAGTCAAATACACTCATTAGACAGAATGTTCTGTCACTGAGTCACAGTTAAGATATGCAGATGGTTAATACAAAAATCCTAATTGTTAGAATACTGCAAAATATGAAATAAAGAAGTTGTAACATTGGTTTGAGAAATAGTTGTTTTCAGCACAGCCTCAACTGTAAATACCCTTCAGGTTATGGGAGGGGGGACGTTCCTTTGTAGCAAGCATCTTCCATTGAAGACTCAAAATTCACTGTTTTATTCTGAAAGTGACCAGGATCTGTCAGTTTTATTCATTTTAAGGCATTTTCCTCTTTACTTTTAATGGGCTTTCTTCTTTGTATGGACACGTATATGTAATTTCACTATACATCTTCAGCGTCAGTAACCTACTTAAGTGCCTTTTCCATTGATTTGGGCTCTCCTGGTTGGTGTTGTTTTTAGTATTTATTTTCCTTTCTACAAAAGGGCCTTGGCAATTTTTTTTCCTCTTTTTCTGTGGTGTCTACACTCTGCTAATATTCTGGTGGTGTTTGCACTGTTCCCACAAGTGGAGAATCAGTCTCTGGTGTGGTAAGGTGTTAGAATGCAAAACTCAGGAACCAAACAATGAATAAAAGTTCATCAGTTTAAAACAGAGCTACAGCAAGAATGGACTTTCTTAAAGGTGTCTTCCACAATTTAGCAGTTTTCTCAGGAGTAGAAGTTGTGTCAGAGCAGAGTACATTAGCAGCTGAATTCAGGAAGATTATAAAGAGAACTATGGAGAAACAGAGTTAGAGAAAGGACAATATACTTTCCTAGGAAGCTCTTCCAACTTTTATTTTGTCCTGAGCAATTTCAAAAACGTTGTTGTTTGTAAAGCCATAATTTTTTTCCTGTCTAAATATTTAATAGTGGGACTGACAGGTTATTTTTAAAGATACCATCATGTTTTTAGTTATGTATATTGTAATTTGGGATATTTGGACACTACAGCCTTTGAGTTTTCAATCTATTTTCAAACTCTCATTTTTTTGTGCCAGTTTTTCTTTTATGTGTCTTGTTGGTAATTTTTTTTCCTAGTCATTAAATATATTGTATTTTCACAGAGAGCAATCAGAGAACGTGTCAGAAAGAAAATAAAGAGAAAAATTGTTACAGAAACATCTGCCAAGTAAACCAAGCTCAAATATGTGTTGAATCAGCATTAATATCAAACACAATAACAAAATTTAGGGTTGTTGGGTTTGCATCCTCATTGTGTTAACAAAAGCAACCTGCCTAATTAGCTGTGTTTTTCCATAAAATGTGTGTTTGCTTAGGAGTCTGCGACTTAAATCCACATTTGTTCCTGGTTAGTCCTAAGCCACACCAGCACTGGTAGGTTTTTCTCTAATGCTCTAAGAGCCAGTTCCTACACCAGAAGGCTGGCCCAGATATACATGAGCACTATCTCCTTGCCACCTTCAAATATATATTCAAAAGATGGTTTCCAAAGATACTGAGGGATGAAAGTGCTGGTAAACTGTGTGTGGTTGCTCAGTCAGTATGTATAGAGGTATCAGAAGCTGAAAGAGGGAAATAACTTCTGCATGAAGGTAACTGAAGGATGGATAAACGTGGGTGCACAGAGATTGGCTTTGTCCTCGCAATTTTGCTCCCTTTGAGGGAAATGCTGTGAGTGTGGAAGCTTAAGTGTGAAATGAATGTGCTGATTGAAGAGTGAATTTATACCATTGGTGTGAACTGATTGCCGTGAGTCTTTTTGAAAGGCTGATGCCTTCAGATTAGACTGAAACGGAGAACTGGCTCTTTTCAATTATCCCCCTGAGGTAGCCGAGGGCTGAGTCTCAATCCAATTACTTGCTTCTTCAACCAGGAGCCCTTTCCTATTCTGAATAGTCCCTCTGTCTTCAAACAAGTTATTGATGTTGTGATACAGTACAAAGATTTGGTTTCTTTTTCATGAACTTTACATCACAGTGAAATATTTGACAGGAGTAGAACTATAGAATTTAGTGTAAAATGGAGATGTTTGTTTATGTGAATGCTTTGCCCGGTGACATCTGAGAATTTTGGAACTGTTACTTTTGCTCAAATTTTTCTCATCATAGTTAGTTCATTTGATGGTAGATGCAGTGAGCATAAAGCATTCATATGTGATTATTATTTTTTGAGTTACGAGGTTTTACCCCACTATGTTTTCAAGGCATATTTTACAGTGCAATATTCTCTATTTTTACAGAGGCTAACAAAAGAAAAGAGAGTTCTCACAAAACCACTAGTCATTACTTTCTCTGATCCACATTTGTTTGAGAATACAAATGTTGTGGCTTTTTATTCAAAGGAAAGAGATGTGTCTTTCCTACTTGGGTTTTGTTTTTAATTTAGAAGTTTTTTCACCAGATCTGTACAGGAAAGGTAATAACCTAGCTGTCTCACTCTGCAAATCAGCAACATAAACATCTTGCAGTGAAACAGCGGTGACATTTTGGAGTTGTAATTTACATTTGCAGGATCATTTAAACTAGTAAATGATAACAGCTCTCTGTTTGCACTGTCGAAATGAGTTTGCAGAGTACCACACTCATTTCCTGGTGTGCTTTTGGAGCTCCCCGTGGTGTTGGCACAGGATTCCTTTGGGGCCATTCAAACCTTTCAACCTGAGTTTCTCTTTTGTTGACATCGATTAAATCTTAACTGTCACTCAACAGCTTTTAACATTATTATTAGACAGAGCTTAAATGCCTGTAACTCAGTGTCTGAAAACCACAACAATCAAAGAATCAGGTTGGAAAGACTTATAACTTGACCAAGCAAATATGAAAGACTTTCCAAGAAAACACAAAACCAGCACAAACACATGAAGGTTTACTGAAGCAATTTCCAGACCAGCAGGCTGCATCCCTCTTATTTTAATGATTTCCCTGTATCCAGATTCTCTTCCCCAAAACTTCAGAACTTAAACATGAAGATAGTTGTATGGAATCAGCAAGTATGTGTGACCGTTAATGTTTATATTTTTGCTCAAGGAACATAAAATTAAGCTCTTCTTTTGTGTATTTACCCATCTAGTTGGGCACATGCAGTGCATATAAGAACAGAACAAAGCTGGAATTTTATTGCCACTTTTCAGTCTCACTGTGCTTCCTAATAGTGGTGTATCTTGGTGTTTTCAGGATTTGTTGATGTATGTGAGAATACCTGAATAACTTGCAGGCATTTAAAATTTGGACTCAAGACCAACTGTTAAGCTGATACTGACTGTAGCTGTTAAAGCAGATATAAAAACATTAGGGAGTCATGCATGGAGGTGGTTTCCTTTGTTGTTGCCAAGAGGAATACATTATTTTAAAAGAAAAAAATATAGAGAAGTTTGTAAAGTTGAAATCAAAGGATGTGCAGGGATGAGTGCTTTCACTAATATTCTAGGCTTCATTAAACTTTTAACTTATGGAAGAAAAGCTACTGAGAAAGCATAAAAACCCAACCCAAACCCCCACCAAGCTTGGGGCTGGAGGCCTGAAATGACCATTGGGTTTTGAAATGCTGTGAGCAGCTGGGACACAGTTTCCTACAGTACTGATGGAGGCAGGAAGTTTGGAATCTTAGAAGAATTGTGGTCATGGTTTGCTTCAAAGGCATGAAAATCATAGATGTATTCAACTACATTGAAATTGTATTTGTTGGAAAACAACTTTTAGGAAGGAAATACAGTAATCTTACCATTTTAATATCAGCTGTTCAAATTTTTTAGGAATAACTAATGCACCTTATTTGAGAAAGGTAGAGTTCAAGAAAGTGGTCACTCAGTGTTGGTTGCAAGCATTTATGTCTCTTTAATCTACACTGATATGTTTGAGGTCAGTGCCTTAGTTCATCTATTCTTTTGCTCCTACTTTTTCCCTCTTTCTGCATTTACCTAACACAAAATGAACTGTGAGGAATTCAGCTTTTGGACTGTTTTAAGAAGCACAGTTTTCTTTCCGTGCTTATTAAAATGCCAAATGAGTTTTTTTAATTAATGACTTACAACTAGTTTCTCTGATATTGGCCACCTGTAGGTGGACAACCAGGTTTATTACATGTCCTAGATGAAAGTAAAATGCAGTCGGTTTGAAAACGTGATAAAGCACCATTCTCTTAAACCTGCCACAAGGTGAAATGGTTGTTGGTGCCTTGGTTTATTTAGCACTATGGTTTAAATTATCATCACCCTCTCCATTAGCCACCACCTTTTGAAAGAACAGTTAGGATTTCCTTTTGAATAGTTTGAAAATGTCTTGCTTTCCTTTGATCCAAAATAGGGATAGTAGAAACCATCAGATTAATTAAGCAAAACCGCACCTATCGAATTTGAGTGAGAATGCAAATAATTTTTCATTTTCCTGCATGATAATCTGATTCCTAAGTGAATAATTATTTGTCCTTTGCCCTTATCACTTAACACAGCTAAGAAACTGGATTATTGATGAGGAAAGATAAGATAATATAATTGCCCTCAGAACACAAGTGAAATCCTTTAGGACGTATTCAGTAAGTGAGATTACATAATGAGTGATTCTGGAGAATGGAAGTTGATGCTTTTAGCATTAAATTCACCATGTATCAGCACTTCTTGTGTGGCAGATCATATTATCAATAAAAACTGTGAGATGGATTGGATTTAACAATTTTATTAGTAGTACGATATATTCTGGATGGCCTGGGGTCAGTTCTTTATAACATGCAGTTGTGATTAGAATGTATTTTGCATAATTTTCCATTACTACTTAATAGTTTCACTTTATATTCCTTTAGAGTCAAAAAAATCAAACTCATTTGGCTGAACAAATGTCTGGTTGGTTTTTATAGACTTACAAAAGCTTATGATGAGACTTATGCAATGGGTGTTGAACTGTTAATTGCTAAAAAACCTTGAACAATAGGAGCTACTTGGCTCTTAATGTAGTTTTTTAGTAATAAAATATTACTGAAGGAAGCAAATACGTTAGGTTCAGGGTGTTTGTGAGGATTACAGAGTTCTTGAGACTATGTCTTGGCTGTTGTCATAGCAGAGTACTCTGTAGAAGAAAGCTTGCTACGTAGTCTGAGACTTTTATTTGCCGTATAAAAGCTACCTTATACTATTAAACAAGGCTATGACAATATTAATCCTTTCACAACCTCCTCAGAGATCAAAGGTAGCCTGCAATTATAGAAGCACTATCAGAGCAGTTCCATCCTCAGTAAGATGGGAACATCCCTGTCTTATAGTGTCTGCAGAGAGCAAAGCAGGCGGCATAATTGTCCAATGATGCAGATCTTCTCCTGGTGTCCCAGGGTGCACATGGGTAACATGTTTTGCAGGGACCAGTGACTGAGGCAATCCAAATAAATGGACTAGGAAGAACCATGCATCTCTCATTGATCCATGGGATCTTCGTGAGTCCCTTAAGCCAGATAAATCAGTGGGATGAGCTGGAAAGAGAAACGGTAGAGATATTTCAGCCTGTGAGAAACTTAAGGGCTTGTTTTTCATTGTTTTTCTATTTTCTGAGCTTTCATTTCATATTCTGGTTTATTATAGTTCTTTTAAGGTTTTGTACGTGTATGGCAGAGGGGTTGATTCATCCTATGTGAAACCATCATTAGTAGATACTGTTTTTATGTCACTGTCAGTCACCTGCAGTTCCCACTGAATTAACATCTGTTCTGGCAGCCACATTCTGCTGCTTATTTGGGGACAAAGGCATACCTTGATAATTTGTAATTTACAGAAGTTTATGATAATGGGTTTAGCCTTTTTTATTTTATAACCTGATTTTTTTTATGATGGAACCAATATTTTTCTACTGTTTTAAACATGCATTGTAATTTCCCTAAATGGTTACATTAAAAAAACCCAACCCCAAAACCAAACAAAAAAGATGCAGATTTTGTATAATGTTCTGCAGAAAATTAAGATTCCCTCATGCACAGAAATTGGGTACATTTTGCTTTCCCATGGCACAAAAATTAAATGAGAACTTTAGATGAAAGTAAATTGACACATTAAACCTGTTAAGCTACTGATTTGATACCAATAGAAAATGGGTTTGGATTTTTCTTTAGAGGGGGACTAGAAAATCTCTAAACAACTATTCTGGCTTGACAGAGGATCTCAGAAGAGTAGGTTTGCTCCAAATTAAAGAAAACCTCCATTTACTTTGCAAAGTGTTCTAACTCATTATGTTTTGGGATTCAGCCTAATGTTTTTACAAATTAAAATGATGAATTCGTATCAAAGGGAAGTAAAGAGGTTAATTGTAATGTGCATTCCTGTTCTTTTATAACCAATTTATTACAGGGCTGTGTCTATGTCAGAAGTGAATCTTGAATGTCTAGATATTAGTCTTTGAAAAACTGCAATCATTGATAAGCCATACTGTTCATTATAAAAATGAAGAGTTTTTAATTTGAAAAATTGCGAAGAGACTTCCTAGTAGTAATGAAATGAATCTTAATGCTCTTATTGTGGGAGTCAGCAGCATTGCTTTAGATGCATACCATTAATAACAAAAAACCTCATTCTGGTTATTAAAACACTCTCGTGTGTTCTGTACGGATCATTTTTCAGTTTTTACAGCTTGTTGCTTGCATTACTCCCCAGTGACATTATACGTGCAGATTGTTTTCTGGCTATGTTCAGCTGAATAATAATATTAAAACCGAGTAACTTCCTTTGAGTGCACTGTAGAATTAAAACAGGAGAGCAGTTTTAAACCTTTAATATAATGAAAAATTATACTGGGGCTTTCTTGTTGTTTTGCTTATGCTTCAGTTATTGCTTTCATTAAAGTTTTAATTTCCAGAGATATTGCTTTGATAAAATTAAGTAAACATCTAGGGTTAGTATCTGTGTACACAATGAAGATTGTGGGCCTTTTCCATCATTTGTTGCTATCTATTTTCTACTTTCTCTAATGCACACATATAATGCATCAAAATTGAATTAAAATAATTCATCCATATAATCAGTGAAAAATGTGTGAGGACAAAGATTATAATCTTCAAAATCAAGCACTACCATAAAATAAGAGCAGGTGAGATTTTTTTTTTTTTCATAGTAATGCTTTGTTTTCCCATTGATATAATGATGGGAAGAATACTTACCTGTTACAATTTTTACTGGACTTCTAAAGAACTCTTTAATTTACCAGTGGCAACTGTTTTGTAAGATATATGTGAATTATCCTAAGTGATACAGATGGGATCCTTGAAACCAGAAGAGGTTAAATCAAGGCCTCAGTTCAGTGAAGTCTAGTACTGGAAACACAGAGTAATTGAAAAACAAGGGCTGCCTCCCTAGCCTATTTTTTAAATAATAGGCCTAAACCACAGGAGATAAGCACAAATCATCAGTTTGCATCAATCTTCTATATTTTCAATTAGGTCTAAGCCAACTAGTTAAAGTCGTCTTGCCTGCATTTTGATTTGTGTGTAGGTGTAGAGAAAAAAAGCCAGAGTTTTGAGAGAAATCTTCATTCTTTGTGTGGCAGGAACAGGACAGGAAGTGCAAATGGGCTGCTTTCTAGAGGAGGGATGTACACATGAACTTGGGTACTGAAGTTAGATCTTTGATGTGTTTATTGCCTACTACTGTGGTGGTTGTGTAAAAATCTGTGGTTGGTTACCAGGGCCAGCCCAAATGATAATTTACTTGTTTTCTGATCTCAAATCCATTTATTTCAATGAGGCACATGACTGAGAATTAATATGTGGGTATTTGCTCCTTTTCCATTAGCGTTCTTTGTGATTGTGGGGTAGTACTGTACTTTACTGAGTCTCTGTTTTCTGGTTAGCAATATGGTACATTTGCCATAATTAGTGTTTTTTTGTTTGTTTTTTTAAAAAAAATAACATTTAAGTTTAGTTTTTACAGACCTTCATCAATATATGAAACCTGCAGTGAGTTTTTCCATGGCACATTGTGCCTGCCTCTACTGATAGAATGAAAAAGGACTCTGAGAGCACTTTGTATGTGCAAACGGGGGTTGGTTCAACCCGAGTCAGTGCTCAGGCAGGGACTGAGGCCAGCACAGTCCTGGTCTGGTTCCAGCTGCAGCAACTTGGGGTGTGTGTGGTGGGGGCAAGAGCAGTTCCTGAGCTGGGGCAAATGCTGGAGCCATCGCTGCGTTCTGTGAGGGGAATACTAGGGGCAGAAAAATAATATAAATGCTGCACTAACTTACTGATTTAAAGGAAAGAATTATAGTTTACATTTGTTGGAATTACTGGCATACAGTTGTGTGTGCTCAAAAGTGATTAATTAAAAAAAAAAAAAAAAAGCTGAAAAGCGCTTTCCAAAAGCGGAAATGATTCACATGTAATCAGCTCGAATGTGGGAAGCTGGTCACCAATGTATGTGGCATAAGTGTGCTGGAAAGAGTTCAGATCATCCCAAATAACAGTTTCGGACCACAGTAAAAGATTTCTTTGTACTATGTGGTGTTCCTCATAAAGAGTAAGGCAATGGACATGTTATTGATGAAGATATAGTGATGGAGCGTAGGAGGGAAAATACAGCTGACTATTTTGGTCAGTTGTTATATGCATGATTGATTTACTCAATAATTTTTTGCCATAAATCTCCTGTTATTATGAAAATATTTCTTCTGAGAAATAACAAAGCAACATTCCTGCAAGCACCTGTACGAACTGGTCTCCATGGCATGCTGAGTTGCAGAGATCCCTAATGTTGGGTTATTTTTATGCTTAGCTTTATGTGAACATAATTACGGCACTGGCCCAGTACCAGCTTGAATGGCTGGTGTTTAGAGCAAAATGTGTGTGTACTGTATAGCTATCTTAAGATCCTTTTATTTCTTCTTAATGAAGATGAAGATAGTATCAGATTATGTGCAAGTGCAGCTGAAGGAGTGAAAGAGGCAAGGAGCTTGGTATACGTAAAGGAATGAGGTGATAAAGTTTAATCTGGTAAGCTCCTTGTAAACTGGTTATGATTTAATATTTTATTACTTGTGTTCCCAGTGAAGAACTAAAATCATTATGGTGCATTACAGCTTAGCACTTACCCCAGTTTCATTTGTTTAAAACCTCACTTTAATTTTCCTGATTGCACCTATTCTTTTTTGCAGAAAGTCTGGCTTTCTCTGGCATAGGCTTTAAGGAGGTAAAAGTATCACTAATTCTGGGAAGTAAAGAAAGTGAAACAGTGAGTTGTTCCTTACTGGTTTTGTGGCTTAAAGACTAAGTTTTCATTACAGTCACAAAAGTGTGGGTAGATTATCTTGTATGGATATCCATGCTACATGACTTTTGATATGAGTAGCTAAGTTAAAACAGAAACACCCAGATTACAGCTGGTTATTACATACTAAATACGGGATCAGAGTGTTTGTGAGAGCAGTGCCGTGGGAAGTCTGTTATCAGAGATGAATATGCCCATGCCACTGAAAATTACAATTCTGTTATGCTGTGTCAATTCTTGATGCTTCTTCTAACTTAGCTGGTAACAGACAGGTCCTGTTGAAGTTCTGTGCAGCATTTGGGGGTCTGTCTGCTTGCAGCGGCTGCAGGGGCTCTGTGCTGGCATGAACAGTAGAAGCTGATATTCTTCAGAGCACATTTAATTTACAACAAAGCACCATCTCTCTGTTCATCTACATTAGCTACATCCACTTGATCCTGTAGTTATGGTTACTGGGTTGTATTAATTGTAGGAACTAATTTGGTTCAGAAAAACAATCACACCAGTTTATATCATGTTGAAAGAACTGGTGTATGAAAACCCATCCTATGTTAATCACTTCTCCCCATAGCAGAAAGATTAAAAATCAGTACAAGCTGTATGGGAAAGTACTCTCAAATATATGATTTTAAGGGGTGTGTTATTCAAGAGAAATTAAGTGTTTGAGTGTTGTGCCTTTTAGATGAATAAAAATTGCTTCATGTGTTGGGCTGCTTTTAGAGACCGCTTTCAGATTTCCAAAGGATTCCGAGATTAGCAGCCATCTTCCATTTGCAGCTCTTTTATAGTTCTTTTGAAAACTAGGTCAAAGTGCCTGCTGGTATTATTGCCATTTAAAGGGGATTTACTTCAATATTCACCCTAGTGAGCTCAGGAGAAATTTCATTGCAGCAGGTGTTCAGATTTATGACTTGTCTTTATATCACTGATTGCAAAAATCGAGGGTGGTGATAAGCAATGATTCTATCAACCCTACAAAAGGGCAGATTTAGTCCAGCTGTTGGGTTCACTTGACACACTGATATTGGGAATAGTTTGCTGATGAACAACAGGTCGAATATTTATCAATGTCCTGTTAATGAATGGCAATTGCTCTAGTGGCTGCTCAAGAAACTTGGTTGAGATAATGAACAAAGGTGTTTTTATACTGTTGTCATCTGGATTTGCTGTCCTTCCTATAGCAGTCTAGCAAAGATACTGGAGGAAAAAGTATAGATTTCCTCTCATTATATCTGAGATCATGTGGTGGGTGGGTATTACCTAAACCAGAACCAGATGGCAGTGCCAAATGAAGTAGGGAAAGCTCTACTTGGTGATCCAAATGGAGCTAAAGAGTAAGAGATATTTAATGAAATCCTTGTATTGTGTCCTGTTCACTTTGAAAGAATTTTGGAGCATTTTGGCTAAGCATTTGAGTATGTGGATATTGATATAACATCTAACAATCATGACTCCTAGCACTCCTGAGAATTAGCCGTTTGCTAAAGAGGCCTCAGGTATCTTTGGAAATCTCTACATTTTCACACTGAAGGGTCTGTAAACAGATTCTTTAACATCTGGGATGGTCTTATAACATTAGTTCTTGCAGTTACATTGTTAAATCTCTTTGAAACCTGAATACAGGCACTATTCATAACCAGGCCAACTATTTTGAAAGTGTTATGCTGTAAAGTAAGATCAAGTGTGATTTCTCTGCATTTTATGACCTTTTATTACATTTTCTGGCTGATAAATGCCATTCTCCATTTTCTACAACAGGTAATCGTTATGGTTTTAATTTTGTATCAACCAGTTGAGCTTTATGGGATGTTTTTTATTGTTGCAATTGGCTATGGTATAAAACAGTTGGTTTCAGTTATATTAGCAACATCCTGATGATCTTTCACCCATGTGGCTACTGTTAAATACTTTTGCTATATGTCAAATAGACCTCACTTTGTTCAGTAGCTGTTTGGTACAAAAAAAGGCATTGATGGAAGTCTTGATTTCTTGATGTGTGAAATTTCACCTGATTGCTCAACACTTTGTGCATCTGTTGCATTTGCTTAATTTAATGGAAATGGTAGTTTTATGGTGCCTGTAATCTAACCTCATTGATTAGAATCTAATTGATTCTGAAGTAGGAAAAAGCAGTCAGCTGAGGAAAGTGATGATCTTATCAATGTAAATAAATACCTGAATGAAGGGTGTGAGGAAAATGGTCTCAGGCTCTTTTTTCTGGTGTCCAGTAACAGTATTTGGCCTCCTAATACAGCAAAGACATGGAGAAATTGGCGTGAGTTCAGGAGAGAGCCACTACAATGGCCAGGGACAGGAGCTGAGACCCTGAAGAGATGTCTTCTCCTAAGGGCAGCCCCCAGCCTCTGAAGGTTTACCAGCAATGCAGCCTGACATACTTTAGTTTGCCCTGTCACAAACAAATTTTCAGACATCTCAGTATGGTAACAAGAGTTAAATTTAGTGTTAAGAGTTAAATTTAGTGCTGTCTAATAGTCTTGTATTTTGAAGCAGCAGCTGGGAAACTAAGATTTTGGCAGAATCAACCATTACCTTCTATTTGAGCCTCATTTTTGAAAATGTTTGAATCTTCTGTTGAAGAGGAGAATGAAAGTAATCAGCACTGCGTTCCAAACAGAACCTTTTGTGTAGTCTGTTTAAGCACCACTTATTCCCTGATGTCTTGTTTGTTTACAAAATAGCTTGGATGAAAATGGCATTCCAAAAGCAATGGTTTATTATGAATACAAGGGTAGAATTGTACTTCTCTCTTGTAGCTAGGGACGGTTTCAATACACAGGTTGACACGTGCTCTTGGGGACTTTTTCTTTTTTTTCCTCATGGTAAATGATCTCGGTGTGTGTCCCAGCTTTTCACTTTATGGACTGGCTGCACAAGGGACCTTGTCAGGCAGATGAACATGAGGCCAACAGATGGACTGCAAAAGGGTATTCTGAGTTGTGTCTTCTGACTATTGCATTAATCAGTCATCTTCACAGATGACTTTTTATATTTGAAAGACACTTCAAAAAGTAATTAATAATTTTAGAGTAATTTTAAAAAGATGGCAAGATTTTGAGGAAGTTGCTCCAGTACTCTACTTTTTAAAAGTACATATTCTTCTCTTTCTGTTATCTATGTAGTGACAGAATTCTGTACTTAATAAATGTGAATAATTAGCTGAACACTTCAAACTTTTGAGAGATGAAATCTTGGTTCTTATTACCTTCTGTTTTGTATAGGTCAAATGGACTTTTGCATAGAACAAGGGAATAAGTTTAAAGACATAGGAAATTAATATTTTATAAGAGTGTCTGCCCACCAGGGTTGATGAATCAGACTGACTTCAAAGAGAAATGAGGTTTTCATGTCATCTGCTGTTTTCAGTTTTTATGTTTAAAGGGGTGGGAGCTTTCATGTATCTCTCTCTCTCTCTC
Organism: Anabacerthia variegaticeps; assembly: GCA_035583185.1. Lineage (NCBI taxonomy): Eukaryota > Metazoa > Chordata > Aves > Passeriformes > Furnariidae > Anabacerthia > Anabacerthia variegaticeps. The sequence continues at coordinate 23,396,198 of JAWWEW010000006.1, read as the reverse complement.
TCATATGCTGCATCTGATCCACAACTGATCAAAGTCTTTTAGTTAATTCCAGTAGGTCCTCAGTAGACATTAAATTCAGTTTTACTAATTGCTAGAAGGGAAAGATTGGATTTTCAGCCACCTGAAAAGTGTGCAATTTCCATCAAGGTCTTATGGAGATCAACACTGAAATACCTAGTTGTGCATCAGTTCCACTCATAGCCAGCAGAGTCCATTACTTCTGAAGTAACTCTGAAGCCAGAGGGTTTTTCCAAGAGGCTTCTTTAAAACTGAGGGTGTGAGGCTGAAGATGTGTCAGCTCCAGGATTCCCACACTTTTACAGGAGAACTAAATGAATTGCATGCTGGTTTTTCCTGTGTTGTCTAAGGCCACATTATATCAGAACAGTCAGCTATACAACTGAATGTCTTGAGCAAGTGCACAAACTTTCTGGCAAAGAAAAATCACTTTTGAATTTTTTAAACAATTTATTAAACCCTTTCTCCTGCACTAAATATGCCATTTTGTTTCTTTCCTGTGTCCACACATGACATGATTTTTAGGTTAGCTTATGACAAATGACTGTACGAACTACAGAAAGTAGAGAGGGCAAGATATAAAGCTCAGGTTTATAAAAGCTTGTCATTGTGGTAGAAATGAAGTCTTTCGGTTGAAAAGCCAACTACAACTCCCTTCATCACAGGTGACCCCTCTAGCCTGTCTATACTTGTTGTAAGATTAGTCTTTATTTTGCCGAAGGGAAAGACACAATGTGTGTGTTCCAACAGCTGCTCCTATAAGGAACATAAGGCATTACAAGAAGAGGAAAAATTTATCTTTGTAGTAATGGATTAAAAACTTGATCTAGAAAAAAATCAGTTATTTAAAACCCCTTTGCTGAGCACTGGTATTAAAGGAGGAAGAATACACCCATACACCATGTTTTCAACTGCTTTGAAATACATGTTACTGTTACTTTCTGCTACGACCGAATTTACTGTATGACTCATTAGTGTCCTTTAACTGTGACTAATAGGAAATCATGTTTATTCAGGACCTGTGTGGCCTCTGTCTGAAGGGACAATAAATATGCCATCTGTGATAGTAATTTGTGTCATGTATACATATATGTCCAGAGAACTGGAAGCCTAATAACAAGAGTTGCTTTTGCATACATTTAAGAATATGCATTTGATGGCAGGGTGGCTTTCTGCTGCTGTCCAGTTGAAATGAAGTCAAACCTCATGTCTGGATGACTCTCTGGTCTGTTAACACTTCCCTGAGGTACTGCAACCTGTTCTGGTTTGAAATTTGGATTAGTTCACAGATGGCTCTACTAGTTTCATGTTAATAATTCCTAGACCTTGGTCTGAATAGGAAGATTCAGCTAGAATAGAGATTGTGATTGAACTAGGGAGGTGGAAGTGCTTCTGAATGACAGCTAGAGAGTATTTTTCATGGATTTGAATTACTTGTCTATTTCATTGGATACTAAATTTGTTCTCTCATAAAAGACATTTTCTTCCACTTAAAAATATCAAACTGTCACACCATTAAAAATTATGTGCCAATATGCTGCACATCAGAATGTTTCACAGCACAGGTGAAAAATCAAAGTAGAATACAAAAGGAAGTTGTGCAGTCAGTAACGAGAAAAATGGAAAACAACGTACTGGGGGAAACATTTGTGTTGTTTGGGTTCTGGCTTGTTTGTTTTTAAAGAGAAGAACTAATTACTATTAGTTACACAGTTAATGTGAAAGCCTGTGGTGTAATAAGACCAAGTAACCTGAGAGTTTTTTTGCTCTTAGAACAAGAAAATTTGTTGTGTATATGAAAAAAAAAAAAAAGAGTCAGAAATTATCAAAGCAGTGCTGGTGTCAAAAATAGTGTTAATAAAATCAGGTACTTTCATTACTGTTCACATCAGAACAAGACTGCAGATGGAGAAGTTTTGCCACGTTTAACACTTAGAAATATGTTTTGACTTCTCTTGCCTGATTGCAGATCAGGAAGTTCATTCTGTGATTCTAACACATCACCTCCACAAGCAATGGGGTTCCTTTAAGTAGTTGAAGACCAATTTTCCTCTTTTTAGGCTACTATGTTAAGCAAGTTATACTGCTGTTTACTTCATACCTTCAATCAAGCAGCCTTAGCATATACTTGGGTATAGGGAAACCAGGCAGAGTTTCACAAATAGATCTTCATGCTGGTGTTCTAGCCCTAACCATAGCAATGTGCCCAGAACCTGCATCCAAAGTAAACAATAGTAGTGTCTGATGTAGCTCTCTTTATGGTCCTGTTCTCTATGTAGGATCTCCAAAAGACGAATTTTTCTCTGTTTTAAATTCTTAGCTTTTTCAAAATAAGGCACACCCCTAAAATTTAACATAAACAGGCAAATAATATGTACTAAGGCTGCTCAAATGATTGTGATCTCTTTCTGTAAATGGTACCAAACCAGGCATTATTCTCTCTTAGGTTCATACAATGTTGTTTCCCATCAGTCTCTGGCTAAGATAGGATATGAATCATGCACATGAGTGTGTCTGCCCTCATTCTGTGCAGTGCAGAGGAGTGGTACCCCCCATCTAAGGCACAGCTCTTAGTCACTCTCTGGAGCAGAGGTGTTTCTCTGCACATCCCTGTGTGCTGCTTCTCCAGCCTCTCACCCTTCCAGCCAGCCGTAGCTTTGTATTTGATCCACCTGCCGAATTCCACATTGATAACTTCCACAGCTTCTGAGTTTGGACTCAGCAAGTATTTTCAAGTTATATTCTAAAAAGATTAAAATGAATTTGATTAGATTCTGTGTTTTTCACTTCTGGAAGTGCTTCCCTTTCCTGGTCTGATATTAGTGCAGTGGACTGTTGGTGAAGGTTATGACAGTGCTTTTTCCCCCTTATATTTAGCAGATCTAGTCCTGAAGAGAACCATACCAGAAATTACTCTTTTAGGCAAATCTTTGATAGTTTAGCCCTAATACACTGCCTACTCCTACCTTCTTGGAGAACTGCAATTCATTTGAAAGTGGTAATATTTTTGCTGGGTGTCTCCAAAGGGGCTAACACATCATCTGTGGAATCACTGAACAGGTCTAAGAATATCTTTCTCTTCTTTGCAGGTGGACTTCTGTGTTTTGCCACTACCTAACAGTGAAAGTCTTACACAGAAGGAATTGAAGCTCAGCAGAATTCCTGTGTACTGACCTGTTTCAAGAGCAGTCTGAAGCCCCTACTTTCTTCAGCGTAGGTAAGCACACATAAAGCTCACCTCTGTGGACTCCCCAATGCCATGTTGTAGATTTTTTGGATTTTCTACCTCATTTATAGATGGTCAGTGTGATTCCTGTGGCTGTTCTTGTGCTAACAGTAGTGGTCCAAAACTTTGATATAATCCTGATAAATAAACCAAAACCCCCTTACCTGTCTGGCTCATAGAACTGCTGTATGGGGGACTGGCTATTGAGCACCAGCAGTTGGTGGCCTTGCTTCACCCCTATAGAAGCTGGTAAAGATGTGCATAGATGCCTGAGGTCCAGGTCTGACCCTCACAGTAAAAATTTGCTTTTTCACAGGAAATTATTGTTTCACATTAACTATACTATTTCAGTGGCTGATTTTTTAGGAGCAAGAACTGCAATACGTATTTTTATCAAACAAGTTGTCAAAATTTGGAATAGGTTGGAAACATTTGTAGCCAATGCTATTAATGCTAATAAAAATTGCAGATGATCAGGACCTGAAAAACCTGGATTATGGTTTGTAGTGCCCAGCTTTCATTGCCTGGCTCTGGAAACAGGATATTATGGGATCACAATCCATGAAACTTTTATCAAGTTATTGAAAGAATCAAGGTCAGTTCTAGAGTCCTCAAAGTCATTTGTCTAGTTTACGTACTCATGCTTTTCACATGAGTGAGTTGTCCACTTGTGGGTGGCAGTCAGAATACTATAGAGTAGCTGAGGACTCTAGCCAGAAATAGTTAATGTGGCTGCCACCTGTAACACCTCAGCAGATGGTGTCTCCCTCTCCTCACCCTACCATGACCCTGTCCCAAAGCTGAACCCAGGAGACCATTCTAAAATCACTAGACTTATGGTGATAACTTGAACACCTTTTAGTGAGACTGGAATTGCCTTGCATCTTGCAATAGTGACAGGCTTATCCATTCACTAGGGATGGATGAAAAAAGTGACACTGAAAGAAATTTTCTAGTGGAAAAACTTCCTTTTCAGGCCAAATAGGAATGTTTTTTCTGTGATGTTTTGTTGCATGTTGAGGAAACAGTATTTGATTGTATTGCCTAACCAGAACAAAGCACTGCTAGATATTTCCTAGCCTGAAGAAGAAAAATACTCTGTCTTTAAAATCTTCCTTTAGGCTAATGCTGCTTCTCTCACATGCAGAATTCCTAATCTACGTTGTTGTAATTGGAGAGAAAATTGTTTTGGAGAGAACGAGACAGGCAGCAAAGACCCAGGATTTGTGCGTAGAGTGTCTGCTACATGATTGACTTAGAGTTGTACAATCACTTGGCGGAACAGTAAAATTTAAGGAAAGTGTCTCAGTGGCATTTTAGAAGTATCATATGGTTTTTCATGTATGCACCCCAACCTTAGCTCTACTAAGCCCAGGTTTGTCCCTCAGAATCTGATGACAGTGGTCTCCTGTTTCAAAAATGAATCAAGAGGTACACAACTGCAAGGAATGCTTTCATGTCTTCTGCTTAATGGAAAGGAAATCAATGACCAGAGGTCAGAGTGCTGTTGCAGTCATGCTGTGGGACTGTTCTGTGTGCCACAGCCAGCGTGGCAATTCCCAGTCGTGTTCCCTGCTTCCCAGCACTGCTCCTGTGCTTGCCCTTAGCCTGATAGTCTCCCTGTGCCCTGATAGTCTCCCCGTGTTATTAGCTGGAGCATGGACTTAGCAGTGTTATGTTAATGGGTGAACTCGATTATCTTAAAGCTCCTTTCCAACCTAAATGATTTGATGATTCTAAGAGCCCAGCTAATGTCATCTTCCCTACTTCCTATTCTGAACACTGCCTTAACATGCATGTAAATCTTTTATGATTTTTTGATGCTACTTGGATGATTTCATCTCATACTGGAGCACAACGAGTACCTTCCTTTAGTAAAGGTGTCAGAAATAATGACAATTTAGATTTGTGACAATCTATGTTTAAATTAGACCAGTGTTTTTCCAGTGGTCTCTTTTTGTTTACAAGCAATGTACTTATTAATGATGTAAAGAAGACCTGAAGTTAACTTAGAACTTTTGGAGCTGTGAGAGGGCTGACTCACCCTCAGCATATAGCTGAGACTGCCTAAGCACTTCTTATTTCAAATTCACTAAATGCTGCTATCTTTGAAATCCCCAATCAAAGTCAGTCTTGTTAGGTTCTTTCTGTCTTGTTAGAGTGAAATGATATAAAAACACTTCAGACAACAAATCAGAGCATTTTTTGTTTCACATTGAATAGGTGTCTTTAGTTATCAGTATCAAAACAGCTGGTAAACAACAACTTTAGAAGAAACTCAAACTAAAACCTCTTTTATACGCTTCTCCCTTATAATATATGAACTGAATTATGATGTATCAAGTGCATGACATTCTTACTTGATCATAAAAAAGTTTTCTCTTTCTCATAATTACCTTTAAAATCTGTGCTTCTAGTTCTAAAGGGATATTTCAAGTGCCAAAACTGCTTCTCTGAAACTATCAGGAACACTTCCTCACATCTGTGACCTTGTCCTCCTGAGGTTTTTCTTAATCATTTTCCCCTTCCAACAGGCAGTCAAATGTGCAAGAATCTGATTTTGTATATTCCATCAATACATCATTCTCCCAAGTGATTGCTGGCTTTCAGAAAAATGGAAAAGTACTAAAAGCTAAATACTCGGAGAGAGACAGAGACTGTTCATTCTTTGTGACATCCTTCATTTAAACACTTTAGTGGCTGTTTTGAGAACAGTTTTTGTTTGCTCTTTGTGTGAACTGAACCTTGGGAATTCTACCACATTTAATATTAATCTTGGAACATTTTCTTAGCACTATTGTAGTTAATTTTTGAGTTTGGTGCCAGGTGTTTTCTGGAAAACTTACCTAGCAGATGGAGTTTCTTTTTGTTCATTTTCAGGGCAGAAATCAAATAGGTTTTATAGGTTTCTTTTTATTTATTGTGGTGTCCTTGAGAAGAAAAGCTGTGCATGTAACAGACCTGACCTTGTCTTTGTTCTCTGATAATTATGAAAACTTATTTAAAACCGGTCATGATCTTTGTTCTCTGGAGATTAGCATCTTTCAGATGCATGAAGCTCATTTTAGACTAATTAAATTCATAAGGATTTTTCTGAACATATGGTGGAATTGCATCTTTTTTATTTGAGTTGTACTCTTGAATGTGAACTCTTCCTGGCTAAAGATTTGCAGCAGGGAGAGAGGAATGGTATCATTACTGCTTGTGGTATAGCACCAGATTCTGTTGTAATTGAGTCATGTAGACAAGTAGATAATGGGTACCAGTGTGAGAGAGGGGTGATTTAACAGGGAAAGGGAGAGAGAAGAAACAATAGAGCAAAGAGACTTGGTGGACAACTACACTGCAGGTTGATAACAAAAATGGGAATTCACACCATCCCTCATGATTCCGTTTACCTACAAAGTGCTGTTGGCAGTGAAGATCAGAGCACAAGCCCTCCCCTGGAGATTTAGGTCACCTTTGATATGGCAGAGCTCTGAAGCCTTGAGGATCCTCAGCAGGGACCTGCCCCTTCTCTTTCAGGGGCTGCCTTTAACCTGTGGTTCTTGGTCTGTGCCTGAGCTGTGCTGCAGGTACCTGCCCAGCCCTGTAGCTCCCTGAGTGATGCTGATTCTGGCCCAGACCTGCCCTGTCCCTACAGACAGTCAGGACAGTTGACAGAACCTGGCCACCATCACTGGACCTGCCCTGTGGGCCTTGCTGGGGTCCTGTAGTGCTGCCCCTTTGTTGAAGAGGGCACAGCCCTGCCCGCTTTGCTGTGACTTTGGGTCCTGCCTCGCTTTCCTTTACAAACCAGCCTGCCCTTGCTGCTCCTGGGGATTGTCTTCCTTTCTGCAGATGGCTGTATCTAAAATGCAAAACCAGCAAACCCAAACTATCCTGCTGGAGGCAACTTGAAGTGCGTGTACCGCAAAGCATATTTTTCTTTCTCTGCTTATTAGCTCATGTTGTGATGTAGAGAATTTTAAATTTCAGTTATCGTTGGTTTTCACCTTCTTGCGTTATTTCACTTGTCCTGCTTTTTTTTCTTTAAGGTAGATGATGTCGCTTTGTCTCTCTCTTCAGTTCCAGCCTCATCGGTGCTTCATGCTGAAAAGCATTTGATAAGAATGAAAAACCAGAATGAGATTTTTAAAGGAAAATGGAGAGTTTGTCCCTTAAAAGATTATTTTTTGGAATTACTAATTTAGTGGCATTGTGCAATGAAATTGATGATCAAGGGGTTGTTAAAGCACATCAGACTTTGGTTAGGATGTATTTGTATGCTCGTGGATTGTGCTCCCTACGTTATGGAAGCAGTTGTAGAGTTTGGAGTGCATAATTTTGTAGTATCAGACAGGCATAGTATCCTTTTATTCAGCTGCTAAACAAAATCCTTTTAAAATCTTGTTTGAATTTTGGATTCTCTGTTAGTGAGAAAAGCAGCATCTAATTTGGAAAAAAAGAAAAGGTGTTTGAAGCAGCTTCCTCTTCAGAGAAACTGGGGCACTCTAATCTGCATGCACTAGTTTTTCTACATGAGAAATGTATAAAGGATTTTCCAGTTTCTGAACTGTCAGTTAGATCCACACTAAAGCATTTTGGCAGTCACTTCCTGTATGGTTCATATGTCTCCTTGATGATTTCTCACTCTGCGGGGGAAGGGGGTGAGTGAGAAGGAACTAACAAAGGATAATCTAAAAAAAAAAAAAATTCTCCCTGTATGTCTTTTAGAAATGTCATGTACACCTTGCAAAGAGTATGTTACCTTTGAAGCAAAAATGCTGCAAAGCAGTGTGGGTGGCAGTGGAGATTCTGCCACTGCTGTATAAGTACCCTTGCAAAGCAGAATCTGTGTTGATTGTAATCATCCTCTTAAAAGAAAAAAAAAACCAAACAAAAAAAACAAACAACAAAACTCAAGCTTTTCAGACTGAATATGATTAAGAGGAATGCCAGTTTGTTGATGCATCTGAGTGGATTCCCCTGTGGAATAAAATACACAGTGTGAAGCTGCCAGGAAAGGACATGACTGAAGTGGTTAAGTTGGCAAAGCTGTTCTTCTGCCACCTCCTCCCCTCTGAAACTCTGTCAGGGAACCACAGTGTATTTGCAGCTCCTGCTAGCACAGACTGTTACTTTATATGCTCTAAATAATGGTAGTTACTGATGCTGTTTTTTAAAGACTAGCTAGGATTGACTGATTTATAGAGCAAACTGAAGTTTCCTGTAGGATCTCATCTTTATTTCCATTTAATTAAAGGATCATTTCCATTTTTTTACAGACTAACACAGTTAACAAGTGATGCTCACAAAATGGGTCAGATCCACTTAAAACTTGTGGCTTCTGCTTTCTGCTGTCAGGCATTAAAGAGTCCCACATTCCTCTGCAAGGCTCTAAGTTGTTATTTAGGATGTATGTAAAATAATCCTCCAGTATGGTAGTTCCAATTCATGGTAGTAAAACCAGCTGAAGAAAATAATTCAGAAATAACTGAATACAAAAGGTGTTTCAAGAAAGAAATTGTGGAACACTTTATCTCACCGGGTATGCAGGAATAGTGTTGAGATGACTTCCACAGGCTTCATAGGGAAAGCTCAGGTCTGGTTTGTTTACAGCTATTGATGGGTTTGGGTACCTGAATACAGGTTTCCAACCTTCATAAAGGCATTTTAAAGCAGTGAGGCCTGGATCATTCCTTTTATCTTGTACAGTGAACAAACACTTAGAGGAGAAAATTAGACTTTCTTTGACAAGCTTTTAAAAGACCTTTACAGTACAGTGAACTGTAATACTTTGACCCTTTTTCTGATAACCTTTCATCAGAAATATTTATTTCCCAAGTAGGGGAGGACTGTGAGGTCACTTTTAACTATTTCTTTTTGATTGTTGCTGGGGTTTGGGTGTTTTTTGTGGGTTTCTTGTTTGTTTGTTTTTGTTGTTTTAAGTATTGTGCAGGTTTTAAAAAATTGAGATTTCTTCAAAAATATAGCTCCTTATGAGCTTCTCTACAGAAGCATTAGGGTTCCCTATGGAAGAGTACAATATTACAAAAATGTGTGTGTTATATTGGTGTCATAAGGGTGTAAAGGCTATCAGAACTGCAGAGATCAAATGAACTTCTCATACTCTCTTAGGCAGCCAGAGATGGAAGGAGAAGCAGAAACATCTGAGCTCCAGTCCATGCTTTCTCAAAATGTGCCATCCCATTAGCTAAAAACAGTGTTGGATTTTCTGCACTGCCTGAGCTTGTGCTGCTTTACAGCCAAAAGTCTGTGTAACTCCTTCTAAGGGACTCTCTCCAGCTTCCTTGGGTCTGTATTGTGGTATTTTTCCAGCATATCTGTTCTTATATTGTGGCAACATTTGGCCTCCCTGAACTCCAAGGAGGTTTTATGGCAGAGGAAACCACCACATTTTTGATGGAGTCGAAGTAATTCTGTAAAATGGCACTGACTTACCAGTCTACCAAGTAACATGTTTTGAAGCAACTTCAGTTTTACTGAAACACTATCTCATTTTCCTACCAATGCCTGTATTTTGTCCCTGCTATTTGACAGTGGCCTTGGAGCCATTTATCGGAAGTGTTGTTATTATGTTAATGAACACAGTTATATTTAGACTGAAATACTGAGACCAATAAAAAATGGCCAAACCTAGTATGAAAATCATGTAACAAAGCAGGGAAAGAGCAGATTCAGTCCTGCTTTTGTCTAACTGGTGGTTAGTCAAAAGCATAAATCTGAGCTGCAGTCCTGCAGTGTCACTGGTTTAACAAATACCTCCCTTTGTCACGCATCCTGTCAAGATAATAAAGATTTAAGCTCCCAGAATGTTCTCTCTGTGTATGAGAAACAAATTTAACAGGGCTACAATTTCCATTCTTTCAAGACATTCTGCCTAGCAGTTCAGTATGGATCTTTAGGGATTATATTATTTCAAGTGTAGTTTTACTCAGCACCTCTGAGACCGACTGCTGTGAAATCAAGTACCTGTATGAAGAAATCTGTCTCCTAATCACATTTTTCTTGCTTCTGTTAACTTTACAGTTCTTTCATTGTAGAATCATCATCCACTGTGAAGCCACATTATGCAGCTCACATAGACTTTCCCTGCCTGTTGAGCTGTTATTTTAGTAATGCCATAGTATCTCCAAAGGCCCACTAAAATATATTGCCTGTTAGGCTGCATTCTCCAGGAAGGCCAAGAATATGAAGAGCAGAGGGCTTGGAAATCTATACAAGATGAGGAGAAAGAAGTCATTTAGGAGGAATGGGAGCTGTGACTCTTTCAGATGAATGTGTGTGCAGTCAGAAGTGAAGGGTGACAGAAAGCTTACATTGAACTTCCCCTGTGGGCTTTAGTGCATATATATCTGAAATGTGAACACAAGATAATTCAGATGTTTGCTGTCCAGAAACAGATTATTTGGGAAAAATACAATGAAACCAACTTGAATGAGATAACTTCTCAACTGCTGTATAGAGATGATGTCCTAATTTGAAGTACTACTGTTAATATTTCCTTGAAATAGTTTAAAAAGGAAGCTCCCCAGTAAAGTATATACACCTGCTGTTAATTCCAGCTTCTAGATTGTGTCATACTCAGTTTCCTTTTCAAGAGTGCAGTTGTAAGGTGTATAGGCAGTCAGTTGTGGGAAAAGGATGGATATTCTCCAAGAAATGTCTAGTGTGATCTGAAGGTGAGAATTCTAACTTGGCATTCGGCATTTTTGCTGGTCTTACTGGGACTTCTGGTTGCTTCATTAGCAAGTTATTTGAAATGATCTGATCATTTCAGGAAACTGTTGTGAGAGTAGCAGATACCCATGGTCACAAGAGTCAAAGGGGGAATTAATCTTCCTAGAGACACTTTGATTTGGTCTAAATATACTTGTGATTTTTCTAAAACAAATGTTTTCTTCTACCATCAAAGAAAAGTAATTTTCTTCACATGTTGCAAATTGGGCCAATTTCATTAACTTGTGAGAACCTAGACACCTTTTGAACTGGATTTTAGGGCATTCCATGCTTTCCAGTTTTCAGCAGAATGTCTCCAAACGAATTAATGCTTCAGTATTTTTAGTTATCTTAAATGGTCATTGTGAACTCACCCATTTTGAGACAAATTTTGGAGTAAACTTTTGGGTAATGAAAACTTCATCCTAACTTAATTTCCTTCTGAACTTTCACAGTTTCTCACAGTATTCATCATAAAAACAGGTTTTGGTATTGGTAACCTAGCTCCTAACTAGTGTAGTACCGCAGTTATTTAAGCACTCTATAGGCTTCTAATACTCAGGAGTTTAAATAAAATCTTGAGTTTAGGAATGTATATTGCATGTTAGCCCAGTATGTATTAATGCAAGCAGCTCATTTAAGTCCTGTAAAGCTTGACAGGCCCTGTTCTTCACAGAGCACTGACACTGAGATTTGTCCTGGCATTGCTGTGACCGTGTTAGGAGGGAACGGCAGTGAGCAGGGACTCAGAGGTGCCTGGTTGTGTCTGTGGGTTTCTGTGCTTGTGTGAAATGGGGCATTGTTGGCCGAGCTCTCCAGATGGTGCGAGGCAAGGTCAGGGAGCAGCCACTGGCACGTCCAGGCTCTGCAGTGCTGGAGCAGCTCCTGGTGCTTCCCCACCAAGGGTATGGCAGTGGTAGAGCAGCTCAGTGAGGGCACTTGTGCTGAAGGTCTTCATAGAGTGTTTATTGCTGTCCCAGGGCCAGACTGGGATGCCAGAATAACTGAAGCACATAACACCTTGCAAAAGGCTTTTGTAGTAGGTGAAGTCCAACATTTCAGCCTTGGCTGTGTTCAGATAGTTCTCATTTAACAGATCAAATAAGTAAAAAATTCATTTTACGCTTTTATACACCAGACCCAGCCACTACACATTGACTCATCCTCGAGTTACAGTTGACTGCTATTCTTGGTGTCCAGCTAAAAAGCGTGGAGTTATGCTTGTCATATTGCAACGGCAAGCAGTATTATGACTTACAATTCTGGTAAACTCAAATGACAGCTTCTCATGTGATCACTTCAATATTAGACATTTTCAAAGCCTTAAAAAACCCCAACCAACACTGAAAACAGTATTCTGCCAGGGCTTTCAATGTGGTTCTGAGTTTTGGAACACCCAAACAAGAAATTCCACATGAAAACTGCAGAAGAAAGTTATTTCGACTGACAGAGTTCATGTTCAGAGTTTTCTTTGGGTTGTGAATGGAAATAGCACCGTTTCAAACTTACCAGATTTTCGCAGTGTTCTTTGGGTAATTGTGTGAATGTCCAGAAAGAGCAGATTAATAGGGATTGCTATAGTAATATAAACTTTCCCCAAAGTAACTTTTTAAACTTAGGAAGTGTGAGGAAGTCTCATTATCTGTGTTAAGACCCTGGCCTTGCTCTTTTAAGCCAGTCTGTTGCCTTTTTTATTTTGTGTGTGTGTGCTGCATTGTTGCAGCAGTGTTAATTAGAAATGAATCAGCTGTGCCATACAGGCAGTCAATACCTGCTTTAATTATATTATCTTTAAAGAACAGAAGTAGGTAGGTGCTATGCAGCATTCTGCAAGAGCTCTGGGAGGTACAAACACCCAAAATACTCAGTATGATTTTAAAGAGATCTTTGACAAGTTAGTGTTTAGTGGAACCTTTTGTGAGGTGAGGGGGGCTGCCTATTTGTTCCTCTCCCCTTCCCCCCAAACTAATTACAAAGAGACTTTTAATGCGTTTAATTTTCAAATTAGGTTAATTTTCATTCATAATTACTTTTCTCATAGTGAAGTTAGTCCAATGCTGAGGGTATAACCTATGTGAAAGTCAGTTTGCTTTCCTGTCCTGCCATGTGTTACTCCTTGGGGGTTTATGTTGTTTCAGATTGTTAAAGATGAGATGACCCCAGACTGAGCGGGGATGACCCTTGTTATTTCTGGAAACTATAATTGCATGCATGTTCTGGATGCAGACTCAGACATTAATGCTGATAAGATGATAGCAAATACTTAACATTCCAGGATGTTTACTATTGTTTTCAGGCATCTAATGAAGATGATTTGGGGGACTTGAAGGCTGGGACTGAAACATTTCTTTGTGGTCAGTGAAGACAAGGGTGCTCATAGAGCAATTCAAACCTGAGAATTTTAGGAGCTGACAGGCAGCTAGTAGAAGTGCCAGCTCTCATTCCTGGCTTTTACTGGTTAATTCCAGTGAAAAAAGTTTGAATAACTTTCACGTTACTACTCAATAAGGGACTTGTTTAGCTTTTGTATTGAATGGAACTTTGAGTGTATTTTCCTTTGTGCTTGACTCCTAAAAACCCAGAATATTTTGAGATACAGTAATGAGACCTTGGAAGGTGGTAGTTTCCTTTTTGTTGGTAGCTGATATTTCCAGGGGAGTATAATTTCTGATGAACCAGTAGCCAAATGTGTTGTATTAACTTGAACACATGTGGCAATTAATTGGTACCAGTTGAGGCTCCTGTGCCTTATGGCTGCCCAGCTGCTCTGTACAGGGTTAGGTTAGAAAACAGAACTCTGTCTTCTAGGCTTTGAACAAGAACATCTGCCCAAGCAAGCTGCTGAGTTAAACAAAAAGGCAATGTGTTGTAATGGAAACATTTAAAGACAGATTAAGTCCCGCTGTTGAGACCAAGGCTCTCAGGTGTTTGCTTTGGGATGCTGTTTTACCTCCATATTTATTTCTGCAGTGCTGATAAGTAAAGCAATGGACTATTTTTAAAGTAACCCGCACTTGCATGTCTTCGTGGTAACAACTATGGGATAAACAAACAAAAGAAATAGGAAAGAAACCGACAAACACAAGCCCCTTCCCCCACAAAACAAAACCCCTAACAAAAAAAACACCCAGGCCAAAACTACCAGAATAATGCTCAGATTTCAGAAAGGAAAAATATAGTTTTGCAGATATGGCTGGTGTTTGACACCTGGATAACTGTTTCTACAGTCAGAACGTGATTTATATTTCCAAAACTTACTATTTGCATGGTCTTCATTTGGGATTATTTTCAGTCATCAAATTATGCCATTATTTTTGTGACAAAAATAAGTCACACACACCTTCCTGTCCTCCCCCAACTGGATTGGAATTTTGCAGAGACACTGAAGGGTTCATACAAGCAAAAAGGTTTTATTGAGCAAGAGCTTAATTTCTGTTGATAACTGTCAGCGTATTAGTCATCAGTCGAATAAGCTCCTTCTCTGATATTCTAGAGGAAGGTCAAGTTTTTCAGTGTTAATGATGAACACAGTTTCTTTTTGATAGTGATTTTGCAGCTCAATGTCCTTGACAGCTTTTAAAATTTTAGCCTGAGTGCAAGAGCCCTTGGCCTTGAAACAGTGTTAATGCAGTATCCAGGAGACATTGGTTCTTTCCATTACATAACTTCTTACTGCACTAGTTCATAATATGAATCCGATCCAGCTGTGAATTTTATTTGTCAGGATTTTCATTATCTCTCCTGCTTTTTAGATAAAGCTGATATATCCATGAAAAAAAACCCAAAACCCAGCAGTTCAAAAAATGCATGTATTTATGTTCACCTCACAGGTTTTACTCCAGAAGAATAAAGAATGTTTTTAGCAGAGTTAAATGAATTTACACAAATGTTTTTCCTGCCTCCAAAGGGATTGTCACAAAGATTTAAATCAGCAAGAGTATTTAGGATACTTAGAATTTCTGCTTTATTACTCAGTTATTGTTCAGCAAGACATTTGGCTCTTTCTGTGTGCTATTCTTCAAATAATTGCAAGTACTGTCCCAGAAAAAGAAGTATGGAATATATAAACTAGAAACGTGATCATATTAAAGGTCTCAGATTTTAAATAGACAGGATTAACTTGGGGTACCTCCTTATATTCTCATATGTTCTGTATTGAGTCCTTGAGTCCCTTGTAGCATGTATTTCTGTATGGTGATTTTTCAGTGCTTGGTTTTTGAGAGTTTTGACTGAAAATCCTGCTGTGGCACAGGTTAGCAGAGCTCATTTGGACCCAGAGAATTGGCTTTCCAGAAACAATTCCCTCAGTATTGCGTGTCTGTGTGCATAATGCCCGTGTGTTTGTGAGCTGGGGTGGGAGGGCTGCTTTGGAAAAAGCAGAGAGAGATCAGAAGTTTCAGAACTTGAGCAGATTTTGGGGGTTTTATTAATGAAACCTTCTCTTTAGATGGGGGTTTGTTTGTTTGTTTTTCGGTTCAGCTTCTTTCAGTGATGTTTTGTGTTTGCTTGGGTTATGTTTTTTTTTTTTAATTATTATTTCCGGCTCACATTTTGTCCTTAAGAAAAATTTTCTGTTTGTTTTGGCTTTCAATGTATATTGAAGTGCTTTAGTATTTTATAGACTCTTGCTTTCACTTCTGTTTTAATGTTCTGCAAATGACAAAATAGATGTAGAATAAATATTTAAATTAATGAACTTGATTATCATTGTTTTATGCACTTTCAAGTCTACAGTTGCAACATACATAGAATTTGTAAGTAACCTGAGAGCATTAACAAAAGTTCTCATTTTCTTTAGGAATGCTCCCCTTTACCCTGAAGTGTTTTGTTACTCATAAAACCCTAATTGCCACCTCACCTCTGAATGGATTTGGAAACCCTTTCTGAAAATAAGCCAAATAAACCAAAAATGCTTTGTGACTTTGGGAAGATTCTTCTGAAATGACCAAGACTGAAGACAATTAAAGATACTGTGAGGGCTTTTGTAAAGTAGTAATCTAAACAGGTTCCTTAAAAAATAGCTCCTGAGAGCAGGCCATCAATCAAGACCAAGTTGTTAACTTGGAAATGGTAGATTATTAGTAATTTGCTCAGGCTTTTAAGTTCAACTATTTCATTAGCAATTAAAGGAACAGAAGCTGTTTTCAACATAAACTAATCATAAGCTTATATGAGTGTTTTCTCACTGAAGAGGGGAGGCAGACATTTACTTTTAAGATACACAGCTCCCTTGCATCTTCTGCTGTACTAATTAGTGTGTTTAATACTTCCTATTTATGAACTCTTTATCATTTTCTATTAGTCATCATTTGAATGTTACATTTGGGTTTTAATTATATTGTGTAGTCTGATTTATCCAAGCTGCATACTTCCTGCCGTATCACAAAGAAATACAATATATTAGCATATTTTTAATTTGGTTCTCTTTCATGTCCTGCTCCTCAGCATATTCA
Source organism: Anabacerthia variegaticeps (assembly GCA_035583185.1). Classification (NCBI taxonomy): domain Eukaryota; kingdom Metazoa; phylum Chordata; class Aves; order Passeriformes; family Furnariidae; genus Anabacerthia; species Anabacerthia variegaticeps. Next base: position 23,379,779 of record JAWWEW010000006.1, on the reverse strand, counting down.
TAACTTCCACAGAGAGAAAGGCAGGTGATAAAAGTTTTCTCTTTGATTTTTGAACTTGTTGCAGTTCTCGTCACCTGGCAAAAACCGATTTGCCTTCTTTTCAAGTTTGAATGAATGTCATGCAAGTAGAAATTGAAATGTAAAGGATTCCTTTAAAGAAAATAGTATGAAAGTTTCAGATCAGACAATGCTTGACATATTAGGCATGGTTTTACAAAAGCTTTACCTTTAAGTTTATTAAACAACTCCACCCAATCCACATCCAAGCACAGTGGTCATGTTCACAGACGTGCTTTTCCCAGCTTCCCAGCACTGATTCCTAGCCCATGGCAAACATGGGAGTGCCTCTGTTTCTTTCACTGTTCTTTCCTCCTATCCTGTATGTTTAGCCTGTCTGTGTTTCTCCCATGTAGAAAAAGCAAAGAAATTCTTCACTTCTGTTATGTGAGGCTTTGTACAGATGGCTTGGATAATGCAGTTTGGTTTCTACAAAAAACCCCAAAAACACAGACTGAGAGGGTTGGGCTGTTCAGCCTGGAGAAGGAAGGATGTGAGACCTGCAGCAGCTTCCCATACCTAGAAAGGCTACATGAGGCTTGGAGGGGGACTTTATTCAAGGTCATGGAGCAACAGGACAAGGTGGGAATGGCTTTAAACTGACAGAAGGCAGGGTTAGATTAGATATTACCAATAACTTTTTTACTGTGAGGTTGGTGAGGTCCTGGAACAGGTTGCCCAGAGGAGCTGTGGGTGCCCCATCCCTGAAAGTGTTCAAGGCCAGGCTGGATGGGGCTTGGAGCAACCTGGTCTAGTGGAAGGTATCCCTGCCCATGGCAGGGGGCTTGGAACTAGATGAGCTTTAAGGTCCTTTTCAAAACCAAACTGTTCTCTGATTCTGTGAAAATGAGCTGTAGAACCCCACACCACCACCCTCGATACATGTACATATATTTATAAGTAGCCATTTTTTATTAAGAGATGTATTTGTGAGATGTCCTCTGAAGCTTTTTCTGAAGTTTTATTACTACCAGACTAATTCATACAATTTAATAAATATATTGCCTACAGTGATTTCATATATGGAGTTGTTTTGTACATTAATAAGAATAATGGGATTTGAAGTATTTCACATAAACTTTGTGAATTGATTTTTGTGGGAAAGAAAGAATTGCAGCTGAGCTGTCTTGATGGCTAAAGTGAGCAGTGAGTAATGGTACTTAAATTTTGAAGTTTATATCAAGCTGAAGGTTTATATAAACCTGAAGTTTCCACTGTTCTATTACTTGTATGGAAGACTTTATCTCTCACGTGATTTTACGTTTTAACAAACCTGTTATTTGGAGATAGAAAAGTTAAAAGCCCCAGTTGTTTTATCTACATAAAATGAGTTGCAGCCACACAAAGCAGAATCATAAACACTACCAGAATCAAGGGCAACTTCTGGTGTGTGCTTGATTCAACTTTGAAGTGAAAATGGGGAAATTAATCACTATGGAGAAAAATCTGGCCTTGTGAAAACATTTTCCACTTTACTCTGTAACCATCAGGTTAAATTATTATTTTTAGTTTGAAATAGTATTACATTCTAATAGTACAACACTAAAATTGTACTGTATTCTTGCTTCCCCTTATACAAATGGTTAAATATAAACATGACAATTATTTCACTACTCATGCAGTTTAAATGTATATGTTTGTGTTTATTCTTGGAAAGCCCAACTCCATGTTCCTATGTATAGTATATAGACTTTTGCACTTCTTAAAAGTTCGGTTAGTCTGTAGATTCATTTTCATTTCGGTGCAGTTTGGGAATAATGAGTGGCATCTGTGTTAGCTGGAAGTTTGAATCCCCAATGTCTTACCAGATTTTCTCATCTTTATCCTGACAGCAGTGATGAAAAAAGAGAGCAAACTTCTCTGCTTAAATCAGCAATGATAACTTTATTTTTCATCTGCTGCAACATCTTTGCACAATAATAATTAAGTAATGATTATCATGTTTTCAATGGTAATTAAGCAACCATGTGTTGTAGAAATACTTATGTAGCTACAGTTCATTAAATGGGGTTAGTTTTTAATATTTAAAATTATCAATATTTGATAATTTTACATTATAATAAAGGATGCAAACATTGAAAGAAATATTACAACTTAAAATTTAATGTGTGATCAGAATACACTTTGCCTATAACTTCCTTAATTTTTAATGACATCATTGATAAAAGTCTGTGTCCCTTAAGATTTAAAGTTATTGTATTTCTCAACAGTAAGGAAAGAGCTACTGTGAAATGAAACCTATGAGAATTTGGTCATTAACTTGGTATGGCACAGATCAGAAGGGTCTGTGGAGAGAGTGGAGCTGTGTACCACCTGTGGACAAAAGCTGACTTTTTGGACAATTAATGTGCTTATCATAATAGTGCAAGAGTTTCCCTTTCATGCTAAACATTAGACTACACCTCATTTACAACTTATTTATCTTTAAATAACACTAGAAACACTTCAGGGGGAAGAGAAATCTAGCAACAGAGAGTTGACAGGAGAATGGAATAGCAAAGACTGTGAGTATGTGAAGCAGGGAGCCCTCAAGCACCAAGACATTTAGAAGCCAAGAAAGTAGGCAGGCTTGCTTTCCTTCTTAAAAAGAATGAAGTAATGCTTCAGGTTTTTCTAGGTGATATTCAGACTAATTATAAAAGTAACTAGAGTGTTGATAATGCTTTTCCCTGTTTAGTATCCAATCACTATAATTTTGAAGAAAATTAGGGAGCCTTTGGCTCCCCTGAGCAAACAGTCGTTTCAGCTGCAGTCATTTCAGCAACACTGGCTATGCCTGTTGGAATGGCAAATGAATGAAATGAAAAACTTACCGTTCCCATGAAATATGCTCTATTTCTTAAAGCTGTTTGAGAGTTATGTGTGCTACTTGCCAAATGCTGTATATTTGAAGGGAACATACAGAGAGGAATTTTTTTTTTTAAATTCCCTGGTGTCACTTGCAAGAACAATTATTTTAAAATGCTTTTTCACTTTTCAGAGTGTCAGAATTTTGGATAAAAACTTTCATTTTAAAAGTTCTGTTAAAAGTATGATACTCCATGCTGTTGACACCTACAAGTTTAGCCTACCTAAACTGGATTTCAAGAACAGAAGATAATTTGTTATTCATTCTTGGACTGTGATCACAGCTTCTTCAATGCAAAATGAAAAGACGAAATGGTGAGGCATTCCCCAGTCATAGTTACCTTCCTGCTTCATTTGTCTGTTCCTTTGAGGACCATTATTCCAAAATTAATTTAGTATTGAAGGTATGGACTGTGAGTTTAGGCACAGCCTTAGGCAAAAGTCCTTCTTGGGGCTATGGTGGCTGTCTCTGATGTGTGGCAGCTGTAAGATAATATTTCTCCATCTAATCACCATTACTTTAATCCCTACCTGAGGACTCAAGTCATTTTCAGCTAAAACTTGCTAACTTTTCAAATGGGGAATGCCTTCAAATGCACTTGGCGATACAAGACTGTTTTGTTTCTAAAAGACTATTCTGTTTCTCTGAAATGCCTTGTGAAGGCCAAATAGACTTGTAGACCAGAGTAAATAAACTGCTGAGGGTTGACAACAGATGAGGAAAGGTCTTTTTGCCCACAAATCCCTCACCTGACTTGGAATAATGTTGTCTACTGTACAGACCAATGCAGCTGTAGTTGTGCTTGGTGTAACCATGTCTCTCCCCCAGCCGCCAATGGACAACCTCAATGTGCAGCTCAGAATTACTGAGCTTTGCCAGCACTTAAGCAGCACTAGTGTCACTGTTCTCCAGGGCTGGGTGATATAAAATAGATGAGAGAGGTAATTAGAACAGAAAGTTGTCAGAAGTACAGATGTCTTTTGGAAATGTCTAGGTTACAAGAGTAAAATCATGTGAGGGATAAGTGAGAGATGACTGCTGTGTAAGTTCCATCATTTGAAGTGTAACTTGGAATAAAGAATGCTGTGCTTTGCTTAGAAAGATCTATTTTTGCCTGGGTTTCATTGTTCTTGAAATTAAAATGTGCTGAGTCTTGTGAAGTTAGGCAGCTCCTGGGAAATTTTAGAAGTCACTGACTGCTTTGCCAAGTCCATGATTCAATTCAACTTTATATTACACCGGCAGTGTACAAAAGGAGGGAGTAAAGCAAACAAAGAGAAGTGGTATAACAAAGGAGAAAGGTGTAAACAAGTAGAATATACTCAAATCTCTACTACAGAGATTCTTTTTTTTATAGTGATGGGGAATATTAGGGATGGTTAAATGTTTATTATCTGTAAGAAAAAAATGTGAAATTATGAATAAGCACAAAGTACACAAGAAGTATTTACCTATAGAAAGAAAATCATAATTCCAAGCACAAGCTGCTCTCTGAACTGTGCTAACCCAAAATGATTTCCCACTGTTTCTTTAACTAGACACTTGCAGTTCTATTTTGTCTTGTTCTCAGGAGCAGTAATTTAAGGTGGTAGAGATGAAGTCCTCCTCATTTCTTGTCCATGTTCTCTCATAGGAGGTAATTTCAGTACTTTTGGGGGTGCAAGAAAGTACTTGATGTGTCTATATTTAAACATTTAACTGGTATCTAAGAGATTGTAGTCTCACAGGCCACTTCAGACAGGCTGTGAAGGGATGGAGAGTGACTCCCAATCACCCTCCAGAGGATGTGAGGTTAAGCCAACGTGCCTTGGAGGAGCTGCTGTTTCACTGTGGCCATAGAGAGCCAGAGGAGGCTGAGCTGCTGCTTTAGCTGCCAGAACCTGGAAAGTCTAAATGCTGCTCTCGGCACTGATCAACCCAGTAGGCTCAAAATGAGGTAAAAATAGTTTGTGAGAACAGAAGAGTAAACATTTACAATTTACTTAGTAAACTACTTTATAGCTAAGAAATCTATATAGTATTACGTATATATTCCTGTGTTCAAATTTTGGCTGTTTAGTCACTAGTTTCCTTATTTTATTCTCATTCTTTTGGACAGTCTTTTTTTTTTTTTTTTAAATTTAAATTTATTTATTATTTTGGACCACTTTTTCTTGTAAGGCAATTAGTACTATCTGAGATTGTCTTGTAATGTGAGTCCAGATAATGAGTAATCATTGAGAATCTTATCCCTGTTAATTTTCATAAGGAATAAGTAGTAGAAAGTAATGCTCTGTTCAGTACAAGCTTAACACAAGAAAATGGAATTGTTTGGGAGTTTTTACATCTGTAAAATAGATGAGAGATAGCCAGCATGCCAATATAGGACAGAGTCATTGAGTCACTGCTTCCCACCAGCAGACAGATGCTTCCCTATTTCCAGGGAGGTAGGGCTTCACCACATGTAATGGGAAGACAAATGCCTTAACTCTGGACATGCACCTCCCTTCCTTGTTCTTCCCCCAGCTTTTATTGCTGGGGGGATGGTGTGGAATATCCCTCTGGCCAGCTGGGGTCGTCTGTCCCCACTGTGTCCCCTCCCAGCCGCTCATGCAGCCCTGGCCTCCTTGCTGGTGAGGTAGAGAAGGCCTGGGCTCTGTCAAAGCCCTGCTCAGCAGCAGCTGAAACATCTCTGGGTTTTACTGCTTTGGGCACAAATGCAAACCACAGCCCCATACTTGCTACTGTGAAGAAAACAACTGTCCCAAACCCCTATATGTATGGAAATGTGATTGAAATGATAATTCTCAAAATTCACTACAAATATATGAAATTCTGTATAAGTTATAACCATACTTGTATTAATTCTAGAATATATGGGCTTGTTTTTTTAAGAAAACTGAAAATCAAATTGAAATGAATTTTTGAGGATTTTACAGTTTACCAAAATAAGCATAACTTGATTACTAGTTTTTTAAGAGTGTTCAGGAAGGAAAAGACTGATTATGTGCATGCCAGTATTTTCTTCATTGATAAGGTACTGATAATAGACCTTACACTAAAAGCTTTATATGGTAAGATGGTTTTGATCTCTTTCTCCATATCTGTACGTGCATGTTTATAAATTATGATATAAAGACAGGAGAAAATGATCCTCTCTTGTATTACTCGAGAGTATGCCAACACGACACAACTCTTACACATGTTCTTTCGCACTCCACCGGTAGTGGTGTAGGCTGAATGAGCAGTAGCAGTCTTTAAATTATGCAAGGAACTTATGAATCAGAGAGATGTTTTGTCAAATGACTCACTCCCTTAGATAATTAAGCTGGGACAGATCTTGGGCTTTCAAAAGTCTTAATGGATTTTGGAAACTTAAGGCCCCCAGGAAAAAAAAAGTTGATCAACTGTATATCAGCTTTTATCTATTTATGTCAAATGCTGGAATGTCATGGAACTTATTACTGAGAGACCATGTAAATTGTTCAACTTCATTATAATGGTTCAAATGAGCAGTCCATGAACACTTGGTTGAGCTAATTTTGCAGAATATTATGCTTCAAAGTCCTTTAAAATTCAATATTTCTTTGAAAAAGAAATCTGCTTGCATGTTATTTTACAAACTACCAGCTTTTCAGCTGTTTGGATCTGTTGTGACAGAATACTTTATCTTCAAGTGGTAAGAAACTTAGTGGAATATCCACTTAGTGAATTGTTTTCATCTGCTTTCCTTTGACCCAAGCTCATCTTCAGTTACCCCAGGGGAGCAGTGTTCACTGTCATTCAAGAATGAGAAGAAATTACCGGACATGATGTTTTGCACAATATTACAGAGAGTAACTTCTTTTCAAAAATAAAGCTCTTCAGTGTGTCATCAGTCAAGCAAAAAGTCCCAGACACATGCAAATGAATGCAAAATGTCTTGCTAAGTTCTGCTAGTAAAACAACTTGGAACAGTGTTCTCTGTGTGGGAAGATGCCAGTCTGTGAAACACTGTGAGGAACTGTTAGATTGAGTTATTCCATAAGGAACCCAACAATGGAGGAAGTGATTCAGGATTTGTTAAATACTGTTGAGGCTTAATTACTTCCTTGGTATATGTTACTCTCAGTATTTCCAGACTGGTATTTATTTTTTTTCCTTTTAAACTCAGTCCATTAGGTGTTTTTAATAGTGTATGATATGCTTGGAAATTAGATGGGCTTTATAGGTACATAGTTAAGAGTTCTTCGTGTCCTTCCTAAGAGTTAAAGGAAAACAAATATACTGTTGAATATATGGCTGTATCATCTACAGATTGATTGCATGGAACTGACTGCACCCCTTACTTATATAAATTCTATTTCCAGATAGAAATAAGGTCCAAACTTGTTGCATTTCTCATGTAGATTCCAAGGTTTCAGGCTTATTTCTCTTTTCACCTCTCAAAAAGTATATTGATATTTTACTCTACACTGGTCTTATTTTTAGCTGCATTAAACAAATACTTCAGTGGATCCAAAGTATTGTTGCTCTTGAAATTGTCAGCCAGTCGTACCTACCCAAAAAAAATTTATGGATTAATGGGAATATGTATAATCAGAGATATAACAATGTCTAGACCTTTGAAATAGAGTAGTGATTGTGTTTGGGGTTGTCTTTTTTGCTTGCCACCTGTAGTTCTCTTACTTTTCCCCCCTCGTTTGTTTTTAATAGTACATTTAGTGTGGGTAGCAATTTGGTTTTTGATTTAGTAACTGCAGGTTCTCTTCTTACTCCTTTTTCATTATGTCAGATACATGCTTTCATAAATGTTGCTTTCACTGATTTATTTTTGCCTGAAAATATGGAGACAAGGTGCCCACTTGGGATCTAAAAAGGAGGCACTGTAAGCACTTTCATTCTGTTGAATAATTACCTTCTTTTACTTTCAAGATGGCAACCTTTTAAACTGAACTCCTTTTTGGGGGGACTTTGTGCAGTCGGGCCAGTGACAGCAGTTGAATTGCAAGAAACTGAAAAATGAGTCTGATAATCTGTGTTTTTCAAACTTACACCATCAACAATTCTTAAATTGTTTTTGATATACCCATAAATGCGAAAATATCTCTGCACCTTTCTAGAGAAATAGTTTTTCTATAGTCCTGAAATAACACAAAGTGCTTTTTGTAATTAAAGTAATAAATTCTCAGACGTGATGAGCTTACTCAAGCAATGATAAAATAATAAGGTTTTTTTCCTCTAAATGAACTACTGAAATGGTGATATTAGTAGTACTGGAAATGTTTTATTCCCAACAGCATTATAACTATTGACAAGTTGACATGCTGATGATGGCTTTGGTTTCGGGGGTGGGTTGCTGATTTAACAAATGGGATATGTTTTACAGTAGTATTTTCCTTCAAACAACAGAAATGCCTTATCTGATTAAGAATTTTATTATTGTAGTTTATAAGCTCATAAATAAAATATTATGCAAAATTGATGCTACAGTAATCCTTTATTAACATGATTTCAAAGGAAGATTTTCTGATATTAATTCAATTGGCTTCAGTAATACATGACAGAACAGGAATTTTTTTTAGTTGCCTCTTTATTTCAATTCAGGCAACTGAAATCCATAGGCTGTATGTGGATGGACAGTGATTCTTTGTTTATTGACTCATTCATCTGTTTTAGGAAACTGAACTCTCTTTTCATTTCTATATATTTGGTCTGTGTTTTGCAGTAATTGAACGTCCTGAAGGTGTAAAACACAACCTTAAAACCAACTTGTAAGCTCTGTATCTTCACATGGCATTCTGGAGTTAGCAGAAAGATAATCTAAAGCCTCTTCCCTCCCATGGCAGCTTTTCCCGCTGAGCAGCTACTGACAATGCATTGAGTGTCCTAAGAGCATGCAAGGGCATGTTTCTTGTTTCCTTCCTCTACTGCGTGGGTGAGCTGGGAACAGTTGTGGCCACACTCCTAAAGGTCAGCTTTTCCCCTTGTTTTATTTCATCTCTGCTACAGTACTGACAATGACCTTTCCTGAAAACAGAAATATCATTTCTGGCATTACATCATCATAAAAAATATGTCTGGATGAAATGGTAACTGTTATGCTGTGATGTTTCTTGAATCCAGTGTACTTAAAAAAAGGAGGAGTCATTGCTGTGTTCCTAAACTGCAATCCGTAATTAGTTTATGGGGGTATTTGGTAGGTAGCAGTGAACCTGGGGTCATGGCCTTAATCACCTCAATGTGGCAGGGACACTTTGGTACACATGATAATTCATCAGTGTTGCTCAGTGATGTATTCAAAGTAATCCTTTAGTATGGGGAAAAGTTCTGCCCTGTTACCCCGCATTTGGCTGGGAACTGTGGAACCTCGTGCTGCTCATAAAAGTGGTTGGAAGTTTCCCGTTCCAACATTTCCTCCAGTTTAGAGACATGCCAAGTCATTTATCTCCTCAAATGTACTTCAAGTTGGAGCCTTTCTTTCTAGAGCATGCTTAAAGCTTAGTATCATGCCTTGTCTACCTTTAATAAGCTTCTAAACTACCTGTGGGTGAATATCACTGTGAGAGAATTGGAGAAAGAATAAATTACATTTATCAGTGTTGTTCAGAGATTTATAATGGAGTATGGACAAGAGAGAAGGTTATAACTTATGGTCACATAGAGGAAGAATGAGGTTTGGAGGAACAATTTTACCAGTTGGGAGCAAAAATATTTTGATCTCCTCGAAAGGTGCTCTTCTGATCATAGGCTTTACGTGGTAAAGGCAGGCATGTATGTATGCAACGGGGAAACAGTCATGCTGAGGTAAAGAAAAGCATCTTTTCCTATGCCTAAATATTTATTTGTTTAGTTGCATTTTATGTTGTCTTAGAAGTTTTTCTGTGAGCTTACTGCATTCCAAAGCAGTGCTTTCCAAGCAGTCACCAGTGCTGGAGTCAAGTTATGGCCTTGCAATATGGTTCTCACGTTCCTGCAAAGAGCCACTCCTGAAGTTATATCTAAGTGGGGATGCATAAAGAGATTTAGTTGGGCTTCCTAAGCAGTGTTGCAGTAGATCCATTTTTTTCAATAGTTTTAACATTTCCACATCTCTTTCAGAAACTGAGTACTTTTTTCCCCAATAAGATTTGCTCCAGAAGTTGTAACACCTAATTAAGAGAGTTTTTCTTAATTCTTTTGGACAGAGTGAGAGTCAGAGCTCCTTATGGAAACACCTGAGTGGTGGGAGGGGAGACGTCTGTTCTAGGGCACCTATTCCTGGCAAAGATTTCTAAAATCTCTGCAGTATTTTTCTGTTTTGGAACACTTACTGCACTTCATGTTAAAGTGGTTGAAGGTGTTAGTGGTGTTGTCTTGTTTTGCTAAATATTAACTTTGTAAAAGGGCAGTTTGTGCTCAGGTATGTCTGGACAGGGACCTGAAAGCATTCTGAGTGTTCAACTACCCTGTACTCCACAGCTATCTGCTCTAAGTTCCTGCACTTGTAGGAGGTTGCCCTCTTGGAGTGCAGCTGCTATTTATGCAAATTCATTAGGAATTTCAGTAGTGTGTAATGTCTCACTTTCAGCTCTCAGAGCTAAATTTAGAAATTGAAATTATGTTTTTATTCTTTGCATTGTCTTTTTCCATACTTCCTGTCATTTCCACACTAAAGGTAATTATTTTCTTTAAAATGCCCTAATTTTAGGTGCATATGCTAGTTGTCTGTGAATATTTGTAGAAATCCAAAGGAGAATGCCTTGTGTAGAATGCTTTTATGTTGTTATGCAGAGAAGCCACTGGAAAAATATCAAAGATATATTCGCTCAACAGCTGAATTTCTCACCTTACATCTGTAAGGAGAACATGCTACCTAAGTAAAACTATCCAAATCTGCTTATTAGTACTAATTTCTACAGGTACAGTATATTATTTTAACATCCAAACCAAGTGGACATAAATTTTGCACTGTTTTTCTGGATAAAATGCGTTTTCATTTTTCTTGAAGTAATTTTTTATGATAGGTGTTGTGATAAGGTACATGAAATCTATTGTTCCTGAATTTCTCAGTGGTTTACAGACATATCTTTCCTTTTTATCTATTTTAAGAATTAGATTTTCCTTAGACAGGCACAGCCCAATTTGTCAGGTTGAATGAATTTAGGCTGCAGATTTGTTTTGTCCTGAAATGTTGGACGCTGGCTGAGTTTTGCAAGTGTTATAGGAGTTCATTTTCCACCTTTAAATGTGTGGTTATTATATTTGATTATGTGCTAGACCTGCTCTATTGTGCTTTTATTGCACTCTGAAGAGATTTGATTTGTATATTAAGATAGTTAAATGTACTTTGGAATATATTAAAAGAAAAAAGATGGTTTGTAAGGTATCGAATTAGCTGAAAATAACGTGGGTGGTAACTAAAGTAGTGTATTCAGTACACACATAAAGACTAAATTAGAGCTCTGTGTATCCCATTCATCCAGAGCCAAATGTACTTGAAAATGATATTAGCGAAGGATCCAAGGCCCAAATATGTGTGACATTTTTCAAGCTGCATTTCCACAACCCAGTTTCGGGTTAGCTCGGTTCCCAAGCAGAGGAAGCCAGAATTTTCATGCCACTCTTCCTGTTTTCTGCCTTTTCCATTAGGAGTCATATTTACCCAGCTGAAAAGGTATGTTTGCACATTTGTACACTCTGCATTTATAGCACAGCTCTGATGGACTTCGTTAGTCTGCTTTGCAAGGTATTTCAGTGACAGGGCTGGTTCACAGCAAACCATCAGGTGCCAGAGCAGGAAAGGAAAGCACTGGGGAGTTTGTACCTTCCTCCTTCTGCCCCAGGAAAGGTTCTTGCTCTTTTAGTGAGTGTGCCTTTGCCAGGCATTTTGGTGTGATACATGGTCTCGCTGGAAATCAGCTGTACTGTTAGAATTTTGGATGATTTGCTTCAAGGATTTCTATGCCATTTCTAGGTCTTCAGTACCTTAAGGACTAATTAAAACCCCTTACCTAAAGATGGCCATACATATATCTTGAAACTGTTAATCATGAACATCTGCGTGCAGGTATTTAGGCAGATAATTTTGGTAGTTGAGATCCATTTTTCAAGCACTATGAGGGTTTTACCGCCATGTTCTCCATATTAATGTACTGTTCTCTAAGCAAAAATAGAACCTTCGTGTTTGATTGATGTTTAAATAATGCCATTACCAAGAAGAATAATAGGATGGACATCGACAACTTCCCTAATTACTGTACTTGACAGAAAGCCGATACTGATTAGAAATACAAATTAGTTAAAAGAAATTATTATGCTGTTTTTAATCAGCATAACATGCCTCAGTTGAAACAGTCTGAATAACTACAATGTTGTCCTTTAAATTTTGTGTATATAAGGAAAGGGGAATCATCTGTCCTTTTTAGAGCTTGAGTTAAATAAGTATATTATCATAAACCAGCATTTTTCTTATAGGGACTCTTGTTACGTGTGTAAGAATTTTAAGTGGAGAAAATTCTATTTAGAAAAGCCATTTTATTTCCTTTGTTAAGGAATTTACTATTCTATTAACTATCTATTTCTAAATTAAAATGAAGTAGGAGTAGCACAGACTTAGAACTATATCAATACTTCCCAGAATTGCCCCCTAAAACTTTGGTATTAAGTGCTTAAACAGCTCCTTCAGAATCTCTCCTAGCTAAATTCTATAATTGAGTGGAAAAGAAGATACCACTAATCTTTAGCATGTGCTCTCTAGGGAGCTGTTGGAAACATTCATAAACTCTCCTTTAGTGCTTCTAGTCTTAGAAGGAACTGAGAAAGGATGAGTGCCTGAAACTTCCTCTTCCCATCTAAATAGGACATCAGAAAATGCAACACTTGGCAAAAGTGTTCAACTTAAATATGTGCATCTTCGGGGGAACTGGGCAGTGATACTACTGATCTCTGTGTGACTGCTTAGATATGTAAGCATTTGTAAAGCAGACAAAAAGGGCTTCTTCCGAAAGGTTTTTTAAAATTCATGTGCTTGTGGAAGAAGTAACAATATATCAGAGAAATTTAGTTGAGTCTACTTGAGGAGATACAGGTCCAGATCCAATTCTGCCAAAAGCAGCTCCTGAAAATGAATGCTTTGTGTCTGGGTGGGGATGCAATGCCTAGCAGTGAGAGTCTGAGCTGGGAAGGACTGCACAGTGCCATGACATGGGCCAGTGTTGTCATGGGCAGCTCCCCTGGCAGTGTTTGGATGTGGCTCTGGCCCCCAGCTGAGTTGAGCCCAAAGCGCTGCTCTGTCTCTTGCTCACAGAAACAGACTGCACTTCCCAGTCACAGCTGAGCTTTCTGCCTCTGCGGAACCTTTGCTGCCTTTCTATTGGAGGGTGTGGGACAACACTTTTCCTTTTCCTTCTTTTCTCTGTATTTCTGCTGCAGCAGCTAAATGCACAGAGTTAGTAGCTCCTGGAAGGAGGAATAAAGAACCTTTTTATCCTGTCATCACCCTTCCAAGTACTCACAATACTAGAGGGCTGACTTGTTCAGCATCTTTGTGAATGTGGCATATCTGCTTTCATTTGCTGTTCATGATTGGATTATTGTTTTCCAATGTCTTTTTTATTTTCACTTGAATTTAGAATTGTGATTGCAGTAAGCAGAACAGTAAAAGACAATGAGAGGGAAGAAACATATCCAGAATAAACTGCTGGAGAGTGTAGATTGATCAAAGGCTTTTGAATAGATATAAAGCAGTTTTCATTATTCAGAGTAAAAGGAGCCAATTCAATTTTTCTATTTCACATCAGTTTTATTTTCATAACTATTCCAATGTAAACAAGATTTTTGCTAATCTACTGCTCTAAGAGAGAAATGAGAGCTCTGATGTTACCTGTAAATTTCATTATTTGTTTGATGAATAATTTGAATTAACTGTGTGTGTAGCACATATGCTTGGAGAGAAGTATATTTTACAGGAGACATGAAAACAAGCATTGAGCTGACAGTTCCTCCTATAAGAATGCAAGGCAACAAGGCAATTAATTTTCTTTGAAAGTCAATCAGTTAATTTAGAAACCTCTTGATGTTCCACAAGGATGATTTCTCAACTGGCAGTATTGATAGTTTTTTTTTCAGAAATACCAAAGAATTCCTGCAAAGAATTTAAATCTGTAGCTTAGCTCTTGTAAAACAAAACCAACTAAAGGGAACAATCAAGCAGCATTTGTAAGTAAAAATAACTGTTCTTAGTCTTACATTGCCAGCTCTTCACAGAATACTCAGGAACACATGATTTTACTGCATCTTTGAGATCTTGTTGCAGTTAAATTTAACATTATGCTTTTTTACTAAATTCTTCTATCCTTTTACAAAACAAGGGATACATTCTTTCCTCAGCTCCATAAGCTTCAATGAAGCTTAAAATTGGTTCAGCTCCATTTATCTCAATAAAATTACATCTATTTACCTGAGCAGGCTTCAATGAATATGGCTGAGACACACTTTTACCCAGGACAGATCAGTGTGTTCCTTCATTTTTTGTCAGTAATATATTTAAAAGAAAATAAATACATGGCCAAGAATGGGATTTCAGTAACACAAAGCAGTTAAACTGTCTGCTTAGCACTGTTTATTCTGGCATATGTCCTCAAAGCAAATGGCATTGGAGGTGATGATCAGAAGCAATAATCAGTGTCACACAAGAACCAAATTCCTTGTGGTGAAGGTATTTTTCTTGTAAGCTGCACACTTACCCCTACACCTTTTATTTGTGCTTAAACTGACCTTTGTGTTGTCTTTGCTTTTTTTAATAGGAGTTTCACGGAGTGCACCTACTCTTATTGTTAGATATGTGTCAAGAAACTATGTCTGTAATTGCTGTGCTAGAGTCCAGTAATGCTGCCTTTCCAGCTTTCTTCTTTCCCAGTTGCTAAATAACTCGTCTGCATTCTGCAAATCATTAGTTCACAACAGCTCTCATAGTGAGAGAGTCAATTAGCTATTTTTTCAAACAAGTAGAAATCACTCAAAGGAGGTTTATACTGTAATGAGGATTTTATTTATTATGTCTTTACTTCTTCTGGTTTTTTTAAATGCAGCAAAATATTCAGGTCAGCATTCTATCTGTAATTGGAGAATATTTGCTTATCGTGTTATAGAAAATGAAAAAGAAATGTCTGTTCTGCTCCTTTGTAAATTGTCTGTTAAAAGACAGCTACCCAGAAAGAAATGGCTGGAAAGGTCTTCTGGAATTTGTGAACACTGAAAGACTTTTTGGAGAAATGAACTGAAATGGTGACAAATGCCAGAAAGTTAGTAGTACTTGTTTTTAATATTCTGCTTCACCATATCTCCTCCTTCAAAATTGACTAGTCAATAGATAAGGTATGTTGTGCTATGTTTAAAAGTTAAAAAAAAAAGAAAATGGACTTGTCTACTCATTAAAAAAAAAAAAAGTCATCTCATAGCCCACTAGGTATCATTTGCAAGACTAATGCAAAAGAGGAATAAATAAGGAAAAAAACACAGGCACAAAATGTTTGGCAAAAAAGAATTTGTTTCTCCAGTCCCAAGCCTGCAAAATCCTCTTTGACTTTGCAGCCAGTTTTCACGGGTTGCAGGCAAAAGTCTTATGCAAAATATAAGTAGATTTTGGTTCTGTGCTTTACAATTTGTATTTGCTGGGAAAAACAGGGGAAGAGATTCATATGCTTCAGCTCCTTAACTGGAAAGAAGATTAGTTACTTTTTCCAATAAAAAGGATTGAGAATGAAAAACATTTGCCCCTGTTGGTCACAATGGGGAAAGAAGCAGTTAAGTCTGTTTGGAGGGAACTGGGGCAGAGACAGAGTCCTTTATAGAGTGAAGCAAATTTACTCAGTATGGAAAAAGGGATTTTGGTGACTGACTGTTGTAATATTGATCCAGCTCACTTATATATAGAGCCATGGAAGAGAAACAGTTTTTTTTTTGTGTGTTTTTTTTTTTTTTTTGGGGGGGGAAAGTATTTTATTTCATTAAATGAGGATTTGTATTATTATATTACCATCAGGATATAGAATAAAGTTAATTCTATCATGGTCATCCTGGTGGAATCACTTTCACCTATCTGTTTTTAATACATTTTTGTAAGATAGTATTAAAACTCTGCTCTACTGCTGTATCATTTTGGACTGTTAAATAATACTGAAAGATCTCATTTGGGTAGGTAATGGGAAAAGCAGCAGCTCTGAATGTTGTGGGGTTTGATAGAATTACATGTTTCTTTCTATTCAAGACTTGTGTACATGGATTGGGTTTTTTTTATGGTAGTTTCACTTTTTATATGGTGCTCCTCTATTTATGAGGTTTTTTTTATTATTGTTTCTAGATCTGTCAAATGCAGATTGTTCTACAGTGGCTGCAAGTAAAAGGACTTGGAGTCTAGTCTTGAACAAACTCATTGAACATTTCTGATATAAAATGCCCATGAATTCCAACATGAAATTTTGAAGAAAACTTCTTGGCTGTGTCTTTCATGAGAGAGTCTGTAAACTGAGAGCTGCTGTGTAAATGTCAGTGTTTTTGAGATCTGTCCAATTTAAGGTGTTCATCTTTAGAAGAGTTGGACATGTAAGAAATGTCTCATAGATAATGACAGATAGCAACACCTGACAAACTTGTTATAGCTACAGAATCACAAATAACTCTCCCTTTAGACTGACATTTAGTGAACATGCAATATTAGCCAAGAGAAGGTTAATTTTTTCCTGGCTCTGTTCCTCCCTTCACTTTGAAATACATTCTACATCATCAATAATCTTATCATTTCACTGATAGTGACTGGTACTGTGTAAGCTACAAAGGAGAGTCCTTGTTCTGCATAGTTGGTAAAAGTCTTTGTTCCAATCTATTTTCTTGTAACAATAACTTAATTATGCACATCTCTAGCTCTCTAATACCTATACATCACCTTTTGACTAATGTAGACCTGCTTATAGCTTTTAGTTGGTCAGAGTATGCTGTTCCTCTCCACTCCTCCATTTACACTGATTTTTTGTGAAGGTGTAAAGAGGTTTTACGCAAAATTCAGTAGTAATAAAGGAAATACCACTGTACCTAACAAAAATGGTTATAATTTAGGCATGGTATTGCCCCCCTGGCATTGTGGCTTCCAGAGCTCCTTTGCTGGAAGCATACATGTATATACTCTTTAGTGCAGGGCAATGCAGGAAGCTCAAGCATTGAGATGAATCACGAGATGTAAATCACATCTCCCTGGAGCCTCTGGCTAGAGAGGACAGAATTCACAAGTGGTATTATAGCAGTGGGCTTGTAATTATATTTTAGGAAATTATTTTTTTTCTCTAAAATGGTGACATTCCTCCCTAAAAGAAAGTAATTTCTCAGCAAAATAATTATGCTGTTGAAAGTAGCATTTTCTGTCAAGATACTTAGAATCCCTTGTCAGTGCAAATGTTTTCAAGCAGCCATTAAGAGTCATTAGAGTTAGCAGGGGTGTCACGTTGTATCCCAGGATTCGAGTGCTGTAGTGCACACCTGCTATTGCTGACAGGAAGTTACAAGGCAATTACACAATTGGCGTTCTGAAGGTCACCTCAAAATTGCAAGGAAGAGTGGAACTATCTCTGTGGTTCCAAAACAAATGGTATGATTTCATACGAATTTATGCTTATCCTGCTCAGTGTTATTTATAACATGAATTACCATAAAACCAGACTGTAATGTCTTATGATCATTGACAATGCAGCCATGAAGATGCCACGGAAATACCTGTGGTTCACATGGAGTTACTTTATTTTAATAGTAAGTTTTAAACATGCCCAAAATGTTTACCATGACAAATAGACACTTATCACTGTTCACTCAGTGCATGCTTTTTCTTGAAAAGAATATTTCCAAGGATGATTGTTAAAGAGTAATTTATCACGCTTTGCATTTACCTTGGAATAAATGATACAGTGTACAGGAATGTTATAAAAGAATTATCTGTGGGAAATTTGATTTGAAATCTGTTGGGTGAGTAGAATGACCTTTCAGCTACTGGAAATAATAGACTTTCAAAGAGCACATTTTTCTTATTAGCATAAGAAAAAAACATTGTTGCTTATTTGACAATTCTACTTACAGCATCTTGTTGCAGAAGCTAAAACTGAAATTGTAGTAACTAAAGGTGCAGCAAATCTGTGTGTAATTCCTTCGGATTTCTACAAATTAGCTTCATATAATGAGTTCACAAAACAGGTATGAACTAGCCATGAAGAAATCATGGCAAAGTCTTCAATCAAAGACTGAATTTGGACCCAACCAGTAGCTATATTAGCACTTGCTTTTACCAAATACACTTGTGTTTGAAACAACCCACTCTGAGTCAAATCTTTGTCATAACTCTAGGCAATTTCATTGACTAGATTTCTCATTATTTTTTCCTCTGGAAAGACTGTTTGTAAACACTTATTAGATGTAGGTAGCACAAAACTGTAGATATGGAAACGTTTCTGCTCACAGTGGAAACTTAAGCCAAAATAATATTACAGCACTGAGCAATAATACTTAAGGACATTAAAGATGCTATTAAAAAGAACTAGGCAACCCAGCTAATTCAAATTTAGCTAAAGAAGACATGGCCCTGGGCTTCATGCCATCTTCTTCCACTGTTCACGTAGTTATTTGTTATCAAAGCATACTGTGATTCATCTGAGGGCAGTACAGAACTGGAACCATTATTTCCCAATTATTTTTTTATGTAAAAAAAGTTTTTATGTAAGAAAAAAATGCTTTCACATGCAAAAGGAGAGCATGATAGTGGTTTTCTTTGGGACAAATTTTAAAAAGGCGATTTGTACCTTGGGCAAATCATTTCACTTGTTCAGTCATCAATTATATTTTCAAATTTTCACAACCTGATCTGTTATGAAAACAACCTAAGGCAGGGAGTTTTTCCCACTTTATTTTTGCATGGTAGGTGGTGCAATACAATATCCTGTGGCTTTTGGCCATGAATATGATTGAAATGCAATTCAAATTATTAAAAAAAAAAAAATCCACTCAAGTTGAATGCAGTTCTGCATATGGTATGAATTTCTTTACAGTCAGTGGAAATAGCCTGGATAAGAAATCTGTACTCACCTCTCCTAAAGGATTATCAACCTTTTAAATCTGATCAGTTGAAAAAAAAGAAACTTTTAAATTACTTCAGGTTCCCTTTCTTTTGGTGAGTCACCTAATTAGTGTTTTTGTAATGATAGTTTAACCTGCTGCTAAATGAATGTCACCTACACAGGGGGAAGTTCTCCCTCTGCTTCCTCTCTAGGACTAATTCCAGGCACTGAGTTGGCAAAGCAGCAAATTGCAGTTTGTGAGGACAGGGTGAGCTTTAAGGGGTGTTTCCTAATTGAGTGTTGCACTTTTCCTCAAAGGTTTGTGCCTCCTTCTCCTGTCTTCAGTGGAATAGATTTAGAAGAATTTAATCAAAGTAGCAGTGTAATCCAAGAAAGAACTAATTTTTAATTATTTTTTAAAATCACTAAAGAAAGAAGGTGTCACTAATTGTAACAGGTTTGAAAATGGTGCATTAATGATAGTTGTCAAGTTTAATTTTATTTCCCCCTTCTGTCCTCAGTGTGCCCAGGAAAACCTTTTAACAATAGCAGTGGAGACGTGAATTCAGGGTAAAGAATTGTGATGCTGGCTTGTGTAAGGTATTCTAAAGTATAGAGCTGAATGAGATGAAGAACCACTGATTCAATATTAGCTGGTTTTAGAACATGTGTGTGTCCCTGGCTTTCTGTGGAAGTGTTAACATCAGAGTGTGCAGGAATTGCAGGTGAGAGGTGTGCATGGAGAGACCTCCTGCACGTGGTGACCGATGAAGAAATCCTGGGGAAACTCTCTGACTCGCTTCACCAACAAAACTATCCTCTGC
Source organism: Anabacerthia variegaticeps (assembly GCA_035583185.1). Classification (NCBI taxonomy): domain Eukaryota; kingdom Metazoa; phylum Chordata; class Aves; order Passeriformes; family Furnariidae; genus Anabacerthia; species Anabacerthia variegaticeps. Next base: position 23,360,019 of record JAWWEW010000006.1, on the reverse strand, counting down.
TCTGGCAAACTGTAGCCATTTTCTGACACTGTGGGAAGTATAAACTGAGTTTTGTACTGAGCTTAAGAACTTCCATTGGTATTCCAGTAGTTCTTAATTAAAAGCTTTTTTGGAGTGTTTGAGAAAGTTGATCTGGTGCAGAAATACTTGTGCATATGTGACGTGATATGTGCTTTTTTATTATTTTTTTTTTAAATTTACACTATTTCACCTTTCATCTCTCTATGTGCTCCTTTTATCTACTGACCTTAAGACCTTGTCTACTTGCCTTGAGACGAATCTTTCTTACCCAGATACTCACGGTTATGAATTGTTGCATGTTAGATCTCAGCAGTGTATTTACCAAATGAAATTGCTTAGCACACACCTGGGGTGGATAAAACATAAATTGAAAGCTCTAATAGAGGTAGCTTTCCTGTTCTGAAGTTTAATCAAATTGCTTCCTGACTCTTACAAGTACAGAGGTATCTTCTCAAAAGCTTCATGGATTAAAGAAAGTTAGGACAAATCAGAAAAGAGTGGTGGATTATGTACATTTCATAGGCCCTGTCTTATAGTGCCTTAGCCTTCTTTTTCTGTGGAAATAATTTTTTTTTTTCACAGAAGAATGTAAATAAAAATTGAACTGAAATATTCCATCTAACTTTGAAGCTGGTATGAGTGATTTTATAGAGAAAAGAAGACACTGTTACAGAAAGGATAAATCATGATTTTATTACTTTAGTACACTGCTAATACATTGCAGTTTTTATCCATACCACCCCTTCGCTTTTCATATTTCTTCTCACAACGTATATTTTAGCTGTGTCAATTTTATGCTTTAAAAGCAGTTGATACATCCATATGACATATCTTTTTGAGTTTTTCATCTGTATGTTGTTTTGGGGATGAGTTTGTACACCATCATTTGAATATGAGGTGAATTTGATGTATTTAAGTTGGGTCAGCATGGATTTCCCCCCCCCCCCCCTTCCTCTTTTGCCCTTATCTCTTTCTTCTCCATAGTCTCTTTGAAATGTTTGGGTTTCTTACCTTACCCAAACTGCCTTTTCATGCTTTCACGTTGCTGGGTACTGATCAGTGGGGCATGGTGCGTTCTTTGCCTGTTTGTATACCCTGAGCATCACTTGTGCAACTCTCTAAATGCCTGTGCAGTTGTCATTACACAACCTACCAAAAGAGAGAGCAACAATATCTAATTGTTTTTCTGGTTTCCTTATCTGTCCTATGTAAATATGGACATTTTCATTAAAGGAATAATTTATTGAGTGCTTTATCAAGTAGAACAATGACAGGGCTTGTAATGACCAATCTTTTTGTTATGTTTTATCATTAATAAACCTCAAGTTGTAATTTTTCATTCAGTCCTTTCAGTCCAAGGATTTCCTTGGGCATTGCTGAAGAAAAATAACATAGCAGTCATTGAAATAAATGCAGGTGTTCCTACTCTACATCAAGATGCCTAAAGACAGTGTCACACGTGCATTCAATAAATAGAAATGGAGGTAACTATAACAAATGCATGGACTCTGATTAGAATGACAGCAGAGAAAATTAACTATAGTAGGTATTGAGACTTCAAGCTGTCAGCTGTGTAATGAATTTCTATGTATTATTTAAATATATTAATTTCTGTGTTTCTGTTACTGCTGGATTGCACTCATCCTACTGTGTACCTGAATTATAGTTTTAGTGTTATTCTGGAATTGTGCTGCTACTGTGGACTAATCTAAAAGTAACAGTGTTAAGGGAAATGGTTATTTTTCCATTAGTAGCATGTAAGTTATAAATGTATTTAATTTGTCTTCCAAATATGTCTTGGACAAGAATTTAGGTTATAAAATATCCATTGTTTAATACTGTGATTTCAGTTCAACAGAGATAAATACACCAGTCTGGTAGTCTCTGAAATCCACTCTAGCCTTATTTTTGTGAAATGGGGAAACACGACACAACCTTCCCTCCACACCATATCCATGCTGCTTGTGAATTCAGTAACTCCATGCATTGTTTTGTTGTAATGGCAAACAGCTTGGCTTCGTGCCTGACTGTTCATACATAGAACACTGGAAAGCAATAAGAGAATCTCAGTCGTGCTGACTTGGGTTTGCTGTAGCCTGGAGGCTCGCACTCAAGCTGTGGGGTGAGAAGGGTGTGCTAACCAGGTTAAGCCATGATATGCGGCCCCAGAGGGATGTGCAGGGCCTGGCACAGGACCCAGATCACATGTCATAAACAGCATCACCCTCAGTTTCTCAAAGTACATTCAATTTATTGTCCAAGCTCTTATTTATATGGTCTATGTCTGTGGATATGAAGGATTAACTTACAGTCTTTTTGGGACAGAGAGAATTTCAAGCAGTTTAATGTGTGATCTTCTAATCATATGTGTATTATTTAATTTATTTAAACAACTTGGTATGAAAAGGTAACCTTGCAGGTTTTAAGCAAGCATTTTTTTTTGGTTTACCTAACTTATCTAAAATTAATAGCATTAATTAGACAGAGGAAAGTTATGATTCATGCACATTTTAGTTTTATGTGACGTTACAAAAGTATTGCGCACCCATGTAACATGTACGGATGAACTGCTGAGGAGCATTCTTGAAAGCTGCTTATGTATCTGCCCAAAATGAGTGTTAAACTGCTCTCAAGCAGCTGTTACATTCCAAGAACATCTAGAGCATACACTGGTTTAATATTTAGTTTATGAGGATAATGCAGAAATTTATATCATGCTATACCTAAGACATTCTCTGTGATTTCCTAAAGGGAAAATCTTGCAATTTGAAACTCAATTGCTCACATCTAAGGAAAATGAAGGCAACCAAACTGAAGAAAACCAAAGAGGCCAAGTTGGATGGGGCCTGGTCTAGTGAGTGGCATCTCTGCCCGTGGCTGGGAGCTTGGGAGCAGATGATCTTAAAGGTCCTTTCCAAGCCAAAGCATTGTCTGATTCTGTGAGAACAGCTGGTTTCTGCTATTGCTATTCCACACAAGAAACTCTTGAAATACAATTTGGTCAAAGAATCAAAGGCAAAATACAAATCTTGAACAGATAAATCATTGAAATTAATGATTGCATTAAATTATTCTTGTGAACCAAACAAATTTCATAAAAAGCATCATGTCTTACCTAGATTCAGTTCAACCCATTAGAAATACTGAGAGCCATATTCCTGAGTTGCTGAGGTTTAATTACGTAATCATGGAGTTAAAACAAATCTTTGTGTTGCTAAACACAGCTGCTGGATTTTGGGTATATTCAGGACCTTGATATTTTTTTGTTTATTTTAAAATGTTGTTCCAGACACAAACAGATGTCATGACCTAAGTATGTCTGGAGAGTCTGTAACACTATTTATTTTTTACTATTTACCAACTTACTGCAGAGATGCACCTTACTGTTAATGAGGGTGATTTATCTGCTCAGGAACACAGTGCATGAATAGTATTTTACAACATGGGTTACTATAGTAACACTTCTGTAATTTTACACTCATATCCCAGTATATCTTATTTTTCAAATGCTCTTTGTGAACATTTTTAAATTAGCTTATCGCTTGAAAACATTTGTGAAGGACTTTTTTACCTCAATATTATTTAATATGGTTGTTATGGCAACAATATATTTCTCTTGATATTTTACCTATGAGAAGACAGTGGCTGTATCTCAAGCAAATGAGAAAAAAAAAAAAGTCATTTACTTTTGTTTCTACACACATGGCACTGTATAACAACAGTGAGTGGAACATGAAGTCTAAAAAGGTTGTGGACTGTGCTTCCCTCCTCTTAGACTTTACGCTGACACCCACAAAATCTTGATTGATAAGATTGGTTAATATACATGATGATATTGCAGGCTTTGTGGTGAGATAATTGGCTGATATGAGTTACTCTCAGACAAAAGCTCTAGGAGCTTGAGAAATGGGCCTGCATGACCTTAATGAGGTTCAAGTCCAAGTGCAGGGTGCTGCACCTGGGTTGGGACAACTCCAGACGTGAGCACAGGCTGGGATAAGAGCTCAGAGAGCAGAGGAGGACGAGGGGTTCTGGTGGATGAAAAGGTGGACACGAGCTAACTGTGTGTGCCTTTAATCTAAAAGAGGGAAGATCTAGATGAGATGGTAGGAGAAAATTCATTACTGTGAGGGTGCTGAGACACTGACACAAGCTCATAACTGATACTTGTTAATCAACTTCAAATGTGTATTTCAAATTAAAGTTGCCACTACAATAAAAGTATCAGCCAGTGAGCCTTCATGTTTTAAAAAACAGTCTAGAGCTGTATGAGACATCATTTAGGTTACTTGTTTTGAGTAATGACTAGGCGCTTTCTATGTTTATCAGAAGGTGCATACTCTTTAATTAAAATGAGCAGAACAGCAATATTAAGAACAAGCTACTATTTCTTGGAATGTGGATGATAATAAAATGTTGCAATAATTATTTTTAATGTGTATCAAGGTATTGAAAATTAAGCTTTTGAATTCCTTACCCTGAGAATTAATCACTACTAATTAATTGAATTTGTGAACTGACAAAGCTTTATCTCCACCATCAAAGTCTCTAAACAAATACTGACACTCAGCTAAAATTTAGCTTCTTATAGCAGAAAGTGGCACAAGAGTCTATTCCCTGTATCTCTGCTGAGCAAAGTGGTTACTGAAACTTGTGATAATTCAGATTTTATAAGACTATACAAAGAATATTTTTATTCAAAGGAAGCATATAGCCTAGAGAGAAAATTTTATACACAACAAAAAGGTTTCTAGGAAATAGAAGCAGCAACAGAGAGCTGTGTGTAAGATATGGTATAAGTGGTGTAGTAAATGTTGTTTGCTACAAAAGTGTGTTACTGGTCTGTATTGTTTTTTAATGGGCTGTGAATTAAATATTTGCCTCTTTGGAAAATAAGTTCAATATTAAATAACAAAGAAATCATAATAATTCAGGTTAAATCATTCATGGACCAATCTAGAGTTAGTAGGAATTCGTGCAGTGCTGTGATGTCACCCAAGGAGCAGCCCCATCAATCTTGGTTAGCTGGATAAGCTTGCAGGTGTTCCTGAAGGTCTTGCTTTGGGTCTTCAGTAGTGGGCCATTTTGTGTAAACCTTCCCCCAGTTGGGATGATCTGACAGTAAATGCTCAAGTGTTGGCATTACATTTGGAAAATGAACTAGCACTGTTCTTAAGGAAATTGTGTACTCTAAGATACAATTCTAGTTTGTGATCAATAATATGCTACTATTTTCTGATAATGGGATTCATACATTAAAAATCTGCCTGTGCCAGGTGCAATAGGAAGAAGAGATTTTGAAGTAGGTGTAAAGCATCTTGGGTTCACTTCTGCATGATACTCATTTATCTGTAAAACAGTGCCTTTAATTGTATTCCTCCATCAGGAAAAGGGTGTGCTTGCCTCTAGAATCAGGTGCAAAGATCTTGGAGAGCTTCTAGTATTAGTTTTAGTGGAACTATGTTTGAGGGCATGTTATCAGAACGCTCATCTCGATCTCTGTTCAGATTTAACAGGTGCAGCAAAGTGAACAAACACTGCAACTGTGTCCATTTCTTTGAAAGTTGAAGTTTCTGCAGTATTTTGAGAGAATAGTAAACAATGAAGAAACTTTTTAGCTTCAGGAAGCTTAGGGTTTATTGTTTCTTTGGTTTTGTTGTTTGTTTTCCTTTTTTTTTTTTTTCCACTTCATAGTCTAACTTTTCTGTTAAACTGGCACCCCTATGAGGGTCCCAGGCTACAGCCCTGTCCCTGCTATTTAATGTCAATCATTAAGAACCAAGAGGTCACCTGTAGAGCATTCTGGAAGCCCTGTCTCTTCTAAACTCAAACCACTCATCTCTGTTCCTTGCAGAAAAGGAATACAAAATATTTCCATGAGCTGGTTTTATGCCTGAACTAGAGGATGTAACTTTGGTTTGTCTGAAATATTTCCTGGGTATTGACCTTTTGCACCACTCCATTACAGCTGGCCTTTTAGGCCTCTTTTATAATCTCTGTTGAACATTTCTCTCACAAGCAAGGGCCAATTAAATCAGTTTATCTGTATAAGCTGTGTCAACTCCCATCATATGAGCGAGCAAATACTTTATACTTTGATCCAGAGAACTACTAAAAAGATTGCTCCATCATGTGTGACTTTCATTATGTTTCAGGAAATGTCTGACTTCTAATCAAGTGTGTTATAATATACATCCACTTCTGATCTTCTAAGGGGGGGGCAAAAAATCACTTTTTCATAGGGAAAATGTGAATGCTTAAAGTGCAGCATAATAAGAATTTGTATGGCAAAGCTTTTTCATAGGGATTTGTCTTACCAAATATTTAACTAAATTGAGGTGAAATAGTGTTATTCAAGCGAACCAGGTTTGTTAGAATAATTAAAGTGCTTCAAAAAGATTTCTCTGCACTTTCTTTCCACATCAAGAGCAGATTTATTTGGTAACCCTTCAGCCAAGAGTGGGTTCATTTTCTAGAGGTCACTGATAAATGCTGGGCTATGTACCCTACCCTGGAAGCCGGAAAAAGTAATTAAAAGTGTGTAAGTGCTCAATGAATGACAATTACTGTCATTGTTTTGTTTAAAGCAAAGAGAAGAGAAATAGGATAACATAGGAAAACTAACTCTACTTTCCTAAATACGAAGATAACATCGAGTCTTCTCTGACCTCATTTTGAGAGGCTGCTGAACAATTGGCTGCTTGCTGCCTCCTCCAGTAACATTTCATTTAAGGACGAGAGCCTTCCAGCTCCAGGCTGTAGCTCTTCTGCTGGGCAATGAGAGCTCCTGTGAGCCAGAGCTCACTGTGGTGGGAACTACTGTTGTTCAGCAGCTGTTCCTGCTCTGGAGTGGTTTCTCTTCTTAAGCAGCACTACACGCACCCCTACTGCCCAAAAGAGGTTTTAGTAAAGCCTCTTCTCTAAGGTTTGAAGCTGCTGTTCATTAATGTGAATGCTTACCTTAGGCATACTTCAGTGGCCTTGCCAGGCCCTCGCAGTGCCTAATTTCCTCCCCTTGATGGCATAACTGGCTATAAACAGAAATCAGAGAAAATGCATGCACAGGTGTGTGTGGTTCAGGTTTCCCTCTTAGCTTCTCTTGTTTTCTTACTCTCTCTGTGAGGACCTGGCCTTGCTCTCCAGCTGTCTAGCTGGGGCACCCAGTGAGCAGGTTGGCTTGTATTTCAGTGACAGGGAAGCACTAGTTTATGCAGTGCAGATATAATTGATTCTGCAATATACCATCTTCTGAAAGAGAAAGCCTAGTGATTTAGAAAGATGACTTAACTAGAAAAAGCTGGAAGTGCTGTTCAGTATAAAGTAAAACCTTTTTGTTCATGTGAAAATGATGTTCAACAGTGAACACAAGCTTATTTTGTTGATCTTAAAAATTCTTCAGAAAAAAATAAAAAATTCTCCATATCATCAGTGACTATTCCTCAATCAAATTCCTGTGATATATAACCTCACTGGTTATTTCCAAAGACAACTCTGTAAACGTGTCTCTGCCTGTCACAACATTGAGATGTGACATGTCTTTGGGCTTTATGAAACTTAAACCTTAAATGCATGTACAACAGGAAAAACTACATTGCCTTTGACTATAAAAAAGCAAAAATCTGTTGTGCTTTGCCATGGTTCCTGCCCAGAATGATTGTGCCATTGGCAGCCTGATCACCAGCTACACCCTCCCCTGAGCTGCCCTGCCTGTCTCATGGGGAGCTCGTGGGGGCACGTGTTTGTTAAATCAGCCGCTGCTCCCTCTGACCTCTGCAGGGCGTTACCGCTGCCCACTACAACACAGCCTCCAGTTACAGTGCATTAAATTTACTGGGAAGGGGCACTCTTGGGTGGTGCATCTGGCCTCAGCAAGTAAAATAATTGGCTTGATGATGCAATAAATGAAATTTCCATGTGCTTATCTGTGGGTAAAACCTTATGATCATTATTCAGGCTTTGTGTTAGGTTCAGGTTTAATCAAATTTGGGTGCATATGGCTTTTTGGAGATAAATACAGAAGCTTCCTAGCGAATTGGATACTGTCAAATTGTCACAACTCTGACTTTTGCTGTGAAAATATGTATCGAGATATGAGGAAAAATATTTCATGTATGAAAAACAAAGCTCTGTGTTCAGTGTTCTGTGCAGAACTGATTGAAGTATAATCTAGTAGAGCTGCAAAGAAGAAGCAAGCAAAGAAGAAAAAGGATGTTTTAAAGTTTGTGTTTGTTATCTGGAATCAATATGGTTCATTCTGTTATTCCCCTACGTTTTAAAAAAGTTAAGACTTCTGCTGCTTTGGCAGATGGAAGTGGTGAAAATACAACTGCTTCCTTGTTTGTGTTTTGCATCTAGTTTATCAGGAAATTATTTTCCTGGACAAACGTATGTTGGTCAGCTGTGAGAGAAACTATTGTGTAAATCTTGAAAATGTTTATAAACCAAAATATTCATGTACAGGGATTACAATTAGAAAAAAAGCCAAACTGTGAAGAGCATGGAAAATTCTGGACTCAGCACTTATTGGCAGTTTAGGGGTGAACAGATGCACATCCAAAAAGCACAGACCCTTGTCTGCCTGTACAAGTGGTCTTTTTCAAATTAGTATGTAAGTCCTGAGTGAGCATCCTTTTAGTACATTTGCTTATGGTCAGGAAAGAAAGTAACACATGTTCTGCTCTAAGTGTGATTCAGAAGTGGACAGGCGTTGTAGGAGGGGGAATTCAGTGCACTGGTAAAATAAGTTGGTTTTCCCTTTATCTGTTTTTCTGGTTTTTTTTCCCTTCCTGCACAAGTTTGTTGTCTTACTGTGCACAAGCTTGTTGCTACAGCAGGGAAGAGAGCAGCGAGGCAGCTCTGGAGTTGCTTCACCATCTGTTTCTCAGGTCTTTGTTCAAAATCCCTGCTCAGAAACTCTGAAAGCATGTCGTCTTCTGTCACACATGGGGATATTGAGGCCTTTCCTATTATGTCACGATTGCTTTACTTTTAATATGCTTGCCATTTTTGTCAGTGAATTATTCTTCAGTAGAAAACAGAAATTCATCCATCAGCACAAACTACAAACGAACGAACAGGGGGTGCTCGAAGTTTGAGTAAAAATCAAGTTCCTGTGAATTTGTTCTAAATTTCTACTGTGGTTAGAAGTGTCATATGTTATGTTTAATGAAGAAAAGCGCTTGAACCTGTTAAATATGTTGTTTGTATTTAACCTGTTTGACCAGTCTCAAAAAAACTCATGAATGACTTGCTGACAAATAGAAATTGTAAAACTTTATCTTATAATGTATTTTGGTTTTATTGTTTGCCTTACATATTTAGACATTTCTTTAGGAATTCTTTATTGTCTTCAGGCTTTTCCTTTTCACATTTTGGAATAATCCTCTGTATGCAGTGCAAGATGGAAGGTTTTGCAGTGCTGTCCATAAGGGAATGTGCAAGGACAGGAGACTGATGGGGCAGCTCAATACGTGACAAAGATGAAAGTAAACAAAATCCTACTGGAAAGGAATCCATGGTTGGATAGTCTGAAGCAGGATGGAGGTGTTCAAAGGCACAGGTGATAAGAACCTATAGAGGCTCTTTGCTAGTTCCTGTTGTTTAGATGTGGTATGATTTTATGGGAAAAAATTGCAGTAATCCGTTGCAGAGTTCTGATATCATTGTAACACTGATTATCAAGATACCACAAAGACGGTATCAGGTGCTTTAAAAGGGTTAGAGGCATCCTTGTGTGCACAATATTCATGATTTAAAAATAGGATATGTTCTTTTTGCAGCAAGGAGATTTCTACTTACAAACCTGCATTGCATAAGGAAGGATGAAATGTGGGAGGTACATCTGTTCTGTTGTGCTTTGCTCTTGAGTCTGTTTAAGTTATGTTTATTGTATTCTTACTCTGTGTCTTGAGAATTCAGGCATAAATTGAGCTGACTGTATTATCCTTCAAAATGCTGTGAAAGGAGATGTAAAATAAGTTCAGGTGTCTGACAGAGCAGGAGATATTAGAGATGAAAAGCTGGCACCGTTTGTACAGTGCTGAATTCCATGGAAATAATCAGTTTCCCTGATAAAGTTTAGAAGCAAGAAAGGAAATTAAACACAAACCTATTCAATGTTATGGGCCTTTCTTAAAATAACAGGTTCTGCACATGTTGAGGGGAGATATTTACCAAAATAAAGTAGTAAACAAGTAGAACAGAAGTCTAAAGGCTATTGAGGGTGTGTGTCTATGTTTAATTTTGGGGCGAAAGAGAATGAGAAGGATCTCTGGCAGACAGACAAAATGCTTTATCCTTTGAAATATGTTGCCTTGTTCTATTTAATTCTGTTCTGCTGGGGTGTTAGGTTGAGTCTGCTTTGCTGTTGTTAGAATATGCCAGTTACTTCATTAACTGAGCTTGTTAAATGCCTGAAGACATCCTGTGTCACTTAATGAAGCCAAATGTGGCAAACCTCTCCTAGAGCTGTATAAAGCAAGTGTAGTTAAGAAAAGTATTTTCATACTATAGTTGTTGGAAGACATTAGAACCAAGCTTTTGAAAGGAACACACACTACTAGTTAGTGGTCTGGAGATCTGAAGTGCAGCTCTGAAGCTGACAGGCCATGTAGCCTTATGAAAAGAGGTAAAAATAAATATGGTTGGGTTTATAGTCTTGTGCATATATAAAATTCAGCTTTGTTTAATCCTAATATTCTTCAGCTGCCATTTTTGGGTTTAGTTGACTGAATCCTATGAATATTAGTGGATCAGGGACTTAAATCTACTTAAAAAATCTAAGCTTTTATTTAATATTCAGCTATGGAGGCTAAAGTCCAAAAAGGACACCAGAGTCACATCTGGAGTGGGTTGTTTCAGCCTTCCATCATTCCAAGGTGGCTGAAATAAAATTTCCTGTGGTTTCCATAAGAACAAGCTAATTGACGTTCTTGCACTCTTAACATGTGGGGTGTGCATAATCCCAGCAGAAGGGAAGCAGAGTGCACACACAGCTACTGACCAGGTGCTCACTGTAGAGGAACTCTAAAGAGGTTTTTTTAATTCCCTCCCCCACCCCCATCCTGTTGGTGAATTTTAATCATGTTCTACAAGAGCAGGAATGAGCATATAGAATTAGGAAAAGTCCCCAGAGCATAGAGAGAACTATTTGAAGACTAACTGGTTTCTCTTTCTTGCATATTAGCCTTCTGTATACCGAATTTTCAGGAACTGATATGGCAAAGGTTGTACTTACATGTGTGTAAAAGAACAGCTGTGCCAGAGGGGGAAGAGGAAATGTGTACACAGAATTGCAAAACATTATTACCATGGTAGAGTGTTCTCACCACAGTTGTTTAATTAACACAAGAGGGAATCCTTGGCAAGACAGATGAACATACCAATTTTGATACTGGTATTTGTTCCATATAATCACAATAATGATTAAAAAAAACAAATCAGTAAAACACTAGTGGGTTTCCAAAAAGAATATAATGGAACTGGTGTAAGAAGGGAACTGTTCTGGGGATACAGCCTTCCAGTGAGGCATTCTGCACAAGCTTAGTTGGTCTTGCTAAATCTATATTTGAAAGGGAATAGCTCATTTTGATAAAGCCCTGAAGAAACTGTGTGGATGATATGAAACAGATAAGGTACTGACAGCTCTTCTCATTATTAATATTTAGGGATTTTAGGGACAAATTCCTCTTGCTTGCTGAGACAACTACACCCAGTAGAGCTGCTGGATAACATATGGGAAAAATGTTTCTCTCAATTTAGCTTTCTCTGACTTCCTGCCTTTGCATACAGGAGTGGTGTCACAAAAGAAAATAGTTTTGTAGCAAACTTCATGTTTAGCCCAGAATTGTTATTGTACAATGTATGTACAAATTAACATAATAGTTAATAATGGCAGAGCTGACTTAGTTGGCTTGAACTTCTCCTAGAGAATTTATGTTGGGAGCCACATTTCCCCCAAAAAAGGCTAATGCCTGTGTCTCAGTTTCAACAGCCTCACTGCTGCTCTGTGCCAGTGCCTCGCAGATTAAAGTGAATCTCATTGTTCAGATTCGCACATTTCTTCCAAGAAATTTGAACAGTGCATTTACTTCTCCTCCCATGATTGAACTGTTGAACATTTCTTAAATCTGTCTCAGGTCACCTCTTAATTCAGTTTTCACTGCCAACTACCCACTGACAAAGTGGTTCATTTCCATTTGCATTATTGTTTTCTACACCTTTTCAGCCCTGTTCCCTTATCATTGGCTGCTTATCTGCTGTGACTGAATCTTGTATCCTTTCTCAGCAATCCTCAGTTCTCTCCCAGGCTCTCCATTCTTCAAGAAAGTCTATAGCAATACTGAATTGAATTTTGTCATCTTAGGTCATGCTCTTCCTTTCATGTTACTATTTTTGTGCTTGTCCTCTGATCCTGTATTGATTGCTTTTAGGATCTGATTTTTTTAAAAAATCCAAAAAAACAACAAACCACCCCGCCCCCAACAAACTGCTACCTTTTCTAGTTTGGCTTTCTCCTTTTTAACTCTAAGAAGTAAACCTTTTTGGTATACTCATGCATTTTCCAAGGCAAGAAAATTTTAATAGAATAAAGCTTGAACTAGTTGCTACATTCTCCAGCCACCTTCACCCTCCACAAGGTTACTTTGCCACTTGCTTTTGTTCTTCACTTCTCACTTGTTTGTTCCCTGTCTCCTGCCTATATTTGCATATCTACATTCTGAAGGTGTCTTTGCTGTCCCAAGGCTACTTTCAGATCCTGCCCTTTTGTGCACAGCATTTCAAAATGAAATATTTGGGTTTATGTGTACTGGTAAATATTCCTGTGTAAGACTGCTAAATATTTCTGTGTAAGTCACAGTTTCCTTTCTCTTTAACCTGTAACCACCCCTCTGATAATAGGATTTTATATTCTGTGATCAATAAATGTAAATTCATCATCCTGGTTTGTCATCCTACCATGTCTCTTCTTTTCTTTATTTCGATTATTCTGTGTGGCCAGACTTTCCATCTCTTATTACCCCTCAGGCAAGTCCTGCAGCTCCTTTTTTGTGCTTCCACATGCATTGCACTTGCTGAACTCAATCATGAAGTCATTGTCACTGCTGACCTCAACAGCACAGTGCAGTGCTTGGTATCCAAAAAGGCCTTCTGAGTTTTGTTTGGAATCTCAGGCAAAATTTAAAGTAAACCTGTCCTTATGTTTAATGTTTTCTTGATGTTATTTGTTGTTAGCCTTTTTTCAGAAGTTATATAGCAAATAAGCTTCAATTTGCCAAATGTCACCTCTGGCCTGTCTCATTGAACCCTGGCAAATATTTGTCCAATTTACAGCTTTGCTTCTGCCAGAGATGAGTAGAACCTTTCTGGTGCAGAGATGAAACTTCTGGTGTGTTTGTGTGCTCTCAAACAAGTTACAGGTTGTCAGCTGAGGTGTGTTAATCTACCAAGTATGTCCTGACACTCAGCCATAACCAGATGAGTCTCCTCAAAGAGGTGCTCTCTAACTATCCATCTATCTGCATCTAAGTATCACTTATATTGAGATGTTCTTTTGGCTGTATCACTGGTGATATATCTGTAAGGAAGTACAGACTTCACCTAAACTTAAACATTTGTTTGAGTGTTAGACTTGTTTAAAATGCCTTGTATCTCCACATTTTTCTGCAAACTACTCTCATCTGACTCCCTCAATAGGTCAAGTTTAGAAATAATCCCTATGGAGTAGTGCTTGTTGTGGTTTTGGCACTGGTTCATGGAGACAGTCCCCAGATTCCATGAATTCATATAAACAGAGCGCAAAAATGTGCATAACAATTAGGAAATCCTCACCCTGCAGAGAATTTTATTTTTGTTTTTTTATAAGTTGGGTATATTATTGTCAGGCCATTTCAATAACGTACTGGAGATGGTGTAGCAACTTTTTACCAGAGCACTGTGTTCCTGTGTTTGTGTTTTCAAATATATCATACCTTTGGAGATTGAACTATTACTGACCTTGAGCAAAGATATGTGCATGATTAGCCTGTGCTAATAAAACCTTAGTTATCACAAAACCACAGCTTGAAGGGTGTAACAGAGGTTACTGAGATGCACAAATACAGAATGATAGCATGGGTCTTGAAAGTACAGACACAGCAGGATACTACAGGTATCAGAGCTATAAATAACTCATCAGTGGTCATTAAATTAGTGCAACCTCAAGAGACATTAAACCCAGCTTTAGGGATAGCAAAGAAAACATTAAAATACATATCTATATACAGTCAGCTGAATTATGAGCCCATGAAGAGGGAGGCAGTAAGTGCTCTGTGTTAAAAATAATGCTAAAACTGACCCCATGTACACCCCAGAGCAAGGTGGAATAGATGATGAAAATCATACTCCTGACAAAGAATGTGGGATGCTGACAAATTGTTGTCCCTCTTTCTCCTTGCGGGAACCCAACCCCATAAGCTGTGAACCTCGGGGAGCACTGAAAGAAGAGCAAAGAAAGAAGAGGATTGTAGAAACCTGGAGCCAGCAGAGAAATCTCAGGGAAAGAAATATGTGGTAGAAAGTTTGTAAATGTCAGGTTTAACTGTCTTTATTGGAACAAGTTGAATAACTGAACTAATAATAATCTTCAGTTTAACTTGTAAGACTTTAATTACCCTAATAATAGATTCCTGCCTTCACTTAGAAGGTATGTTTCTTTAGCCGACATGATTTACATGGGGTAATTACATGGTAATTTACATGGGGTGTTTGGCATGACACCACGTGCTCCTGAGGCTCGGATGTTAAATTTGGAAGCAGTAATGCATGATAAAGATGTCAGTTATCACAATGGTTCTTTAGCCCAAGTTCTGTAAAAGTTTTTAGACACCTATTTCCAACAGCATCTCTGAGATTTGACTGTCTTTCTAAGTACTCAAAAATTTTCCCCGGGGTGAACAAAGAAAGAAGTGAAAAATTTCTTTTCAATCCTTTGTACCGAAGGATGGGATCTTGTTCTGGCAGTCCCTCACTGGAGAAAGCATGTGTCTGCTAAATTTTGCTCATTAAAGCAAGGTGATCACTTTTGTCATGATGTTCCATCCTCAGGAGAATTTATTCAAGTGGATTCAATAAGCAGACATGGTTGGGTTTTGAACTGGATTTCATTCACAGTGAATAAAATAATTGCTGGTAGGCTCCTTTAGTGGCAGAGGCCATTTTGACAAGCTTAGTGTTACTAACTAAGAAGTTATGGAAAGATCTGTACAAATTGCAGTTTTAGGGGGATACCGTGTTACTGAGTGACAACTGGCACTTAGGATTTGCCCTAAAACATGATTTTAAAGAATGCTGTTCTAAGCTGAAATAAGAAGTTTTAAATTAGGATTAGCTGAAATCCTCTCATGCAGTAGCGATTACCCTGTCATTCAAGTGGTCATTCCCTGCTCTAGAGCTCTGTACTTAGGGAAGGGTAGGCAAGCAGTTTGCTGATAGTAAAAGGTCTGAGTACAAAGGTGCAGAATCCCAAACTGGTAACTTGGGTCGAGTGATGTAGTTTGGCATCTGGGGAGGAATGGGCTTTTAAATCATAGAAATTCTACTTCTACCTGACTTTGTGACTTAGGGAACTTCTTAAGTAACCATTTGATAAGAAGATGACTCATTGCAGAGTTATTATCATCTATTCTAACCCTGCTCAACACAGGGCACGCTTCTAAACTGACAGCTTTCTCAGCCCCTCATCTGTTAGCCTTTAAGCATCTCCAAACACAGATTTCATAGCCTTACTGAAATCCAGTATTTGAGTGCTCCCATTCCTCTCAGCCCCCTAACTTTTTGGCCTTTCAGTGGATTTTCTGCAGCATTTCCATGTCTGTCTTGTTCCAGAGAGCCCTAAGGTGAACTTATTTCTACAGATGAGGCGTTATGAGTGCAGAGTAGGGAAGAGGAACTTTTTCTCTCAGCCTTCTGCTTTGTTCAGCAGACTTATTAATGCAACCCAGTGCACAGTTGACCTTCATTGTCTCAAGGACACAGTTTTGACTCACTTTCAACTCGTCTACCATGGAAGAATTTCTTGTCAGTTATACAGTCTTACTACTGATGTATTTTTACACTTACCCATCTCGATAACCATTCTTTTTCTGGTTAAAAAGAAGTACTTCACTGAACTAGGGAATTAAAGAGCAGGTGCATTGACTTCTATTTACTTCAGAAAGGAAAGTTTCAATCAGAATTACCTGTGGCAGTTGCTTGAACAACAGTTTTTGTATTATTTAGAAACTAATTCATAAAATTCCCTAATCCTGTAAATGGTGTAATGCAAACATAACTAAAATCAGTGTAGGTGTTCAAAATAGTTTTAATGTAGGTAAGTAAAAATCAAAGTTCAGTATTTTTTGCAGGAAGAAATATATTTCTCAAATTACAATCAACAAAAAAAGTTATTAATATAAAAAATTAAGGGATTAGAAATACTTAAAAACTTTTTTCATTTTTACGATCAGCCAGGTAGTAGACTAATGCTGTATAAGACCAAAACACTTTGCTGGGAAGAAGATGCTTTTGGGTTTTTTCTAGAAAATGATGCAGTAGAGAGGACATTACCACAGATTTTATGTGTTTCAGGGTAATAGCATGGGTTGTAACTAAGTGCCTAGTCTGATAAAATCCTAGTTGCACTCTGGGCAAATCACCTGCTTGGTACAACCATGACTTCCTCTAGAATAAGACAAAGGTATAGTTTGCCACAGAGAGCTAGGAAAACACAGCATCAATTGCTCAGAATGTGGACATCATGTAAAACCAGGAGCCAAAGTGGTATTTGTTGTTTTTAAAATCAGAAACAACCTCATGTGTCTGAAAAATTCTGTGCTTTGTAGTCTTAGCAGCACGTAAATCAAGAACAAGTGGTGGCTTTATAAGAGGTTGAGGATTAAGTTTTTTCTTCAGTATTAACCTAGAAAAGTTCCGTGAATTTATTTGTTTAATTTATTTTTCAGATAAAGGCTTTAGCTGAAATGCTACTTCTTCTGTCCCCTAAGCAAATGTCAGGGGCTAAATTTGGGAGGCTGAACTTGTAAAGTTTGTGCTGTGTGATTTTCCTATCCCAGGTTTTCTCAGCACATAACATTTGAGCATGAAGAATACCCTCCAAGAGCTGATATGATGAAATTTATACCTGTCTGGAAAGAATCACAACCTGTATATAAATGAAGTCACTGCTTTCCATCTTCATAAGTCAATCCCATTATGTGTATAACAAATAAGAAGGAACCTGTAATGGTCAATAGATTCTGTTTTAGGTTTAATCCATTTACGATGCCTTTGTCCTCTGCAGAATGTAAGTATTTGAATTCAGAGAGTCGTACTGCAAAATAAGATTTACTATGTCTCAGTATCAGCTGGAAAACTTTGGGATAGTGCAACTATGGTGTCAGGGTAACCAAGGATAAGTACAAGTTGACTATAGAAGAAGAAATAAATTTAAGTCTCCAGAACCCTACAAAGCTAAAAAAGGAGGCAAAAATAAACATATATTTTTTCCTCAGGTGCTGAATCTTTCTGCTGTTTTGATTTTTCATATGTGCAATTCTTAGAGTTTACTTTACCCTTGGTGATTCTTCCAGAGATTTTTGTTACTGAAATAAAGCCCTATAAAGTTTGGTCATTAAAGCAAAACTGCAAAAGTCTGTATAGCATTTCTCTCTTAGGAGATTGTAATGATAAATCAGAAAAGGAAAAAATAAGCATCTGTAACAAAATAGTCCTCAGAAAATGCATAGGAATTTTCTGTTAATTTCTTTAATTTCCCAGTTTTTAAAAGATGCCTGTAAGACCCAATGATGATTAATATTCAGGCCCATTTCTGACATTTGTTGTAATTTGAATAGTAATCTGTATAACTTGGTCTCATGGAAAAGCTTTGGAAGGAAGAACATCAGTCATACCAGCACACAGGACACAGAATAAAAATAAATAGAGTTTTCTGGAATAAATTTTGGACTTTTTTGGAACAGACCGCTCTGTCCTTGAAGAGCATAGCAAATGAAATCTGTGAAGACGAATTGTTCTGAGAGTTGATAGATGCAGCATCACTGGGAAAGACAGAACATGTTTCTGCCAGGCATGTTTGGGAATAGGGAGTTGAATATTTTCATTAATCTTGTCATAGCTTATTGCTGCTAACTTCCACAACAAAGATGGATTCTCCTTTGTAGCAGTGAATGAATATGCTTCCTGAAGAAGGCTTTGCCAATCTACCTTTTTCACATTCAGTTATTTTTTACGTATTTCGTTCTTGCTAGAATTAAGTAACTCATTAACTTAATAGCATTGGATTACCTTAAAAACAATGCTGTACCATTATATGTTACATCCAAATAACTCTTAATCTCATCAGATTGTTTTCTGTTTCAGAAATAGAAAGGTGTCCTTGTTTAAGGCTCAGGTTATTCAATAACGAGGTCCACAGACCTGGTGGTGACTTGTGCTGGATTGTTAAGGTCAAAATGCTGGTTCTATAGAACTGAGGAATCTCTAGTGACATTTCCTTCTCATTTCAGATTTCAAGAGCTCTGTCTCACTGTATGCACTTTGTATTTACACCTTTCAAAATGAATGGAATGAGTCATTATCTGCTAGCACTGATCTGGGGGCCCGCGGGTAGAAAAGGCCAGGCGGGACATTGATCCTGAGATTGATCAAGAGTTGTTTGTGATCGCTCTGAAAGTATGAGCTAGAATAGAGATTCAGAAACAGTGCTTATTAACCATGGAGAGGTGCAGGAATGACTGGGAGAGAGAGGAGGGAAGTCGCTTTTCAGAGATGTGCCAGGCTTCACCTTGGGGTTCATGGTTCCAAAAACAGGGCACCACATGAATGTTCTCAGAAATAATGATTTCTTTCCTATGAATGGGTTTGTGTCACATCTGCATTAGACTGAACAGTATAAATTGGCATTAAAAAACCCTGTCTTTAATGCTATCTAATTTTTTGAGCCTGGCATCTGTTTATTTCTCTGTGAGCAAATATTCATAGCAGTGAACAAATTCTTTTCATAATCAAGGGAAAAAAGACTCTTGAGACTCTTCCTCTTCAGCACCAGGAAGAAAAATGTTTTCAAAATAGCTATAAACAGGAATTGCAAGTGTCTTCAGCTGTTCACTCCCTGTTGCTTTGCAGCCAGCTTTTCATCACTGTCTCTGAGCTTGGGCTATGGGTGTTGCTGCAGGGACTCATCAGTTCTCAGCAGTCCAGGATTAAATGTATCTGATTGTTTAATATGTATGCGTTCAGCTAGGAATGAATAATTGCTGAAATGGTTTCTTTCAGCGAATGAGTGGCTGACATTTTCTTGGTGTCTTTTACTTTAAGAGCTTAAGTTAATTGAACTCTAAATGAGAAGTTTCATTCTGAACCTCTGAAGCCAGCGACATTTTGTCATGCCCTCAGGAGGGAAGGCATGAGGCCACATGGGCACAATTTGGGAATTCCTTATCTGTATGTCTGGTACTCCTGAGGTACTATTATGAATGGGATTAAAAATCTGAGCAGAATTATAGTCACAAAATTGGTGCTACGCCTGCTGCAGCTGAAAGTAATTTTTTGCACAACAGGAGTTTGTTGCTATGAAAGTGTTAAGGATCTCTGCCTGAGGGGGAATGAGAAATAACTGCTGGAAAAAATAGGCCCAGATCTGTACACATCCTGAAATCTCAGCTCTCAGAAAGGCACTTCATTAGATTTACAAGTGTACGTATTTAGATGCATGCAATTAATATATACATTTAATGCAGTGAAATTAATGAAAACACTTAAGAGTTTAAGTAGGAGCAGGTGCCTTTGTAGTACAAAATCAGTTCAACAAGAAAGAAAAGAGAGAGAAGGGAAGAGACAGATGTGCAGCAAAGTGTAGAGCCAGGTTATTTCCATTATAGACGTGTACTTTCTGACAGACGGTGAGTAGGATTTTTGTTGAAAACGTTCACCAAGGTTTTAAATTGACTGGCTGTAGATTAAATGAAATTCAAAGGAGAGTAAAAGGCTTAATGTAGACGAGTAAAAGAGGGATATCAATAATTGATGCTTTTCTTCACTAGTGAACTTGATAAAAAAAACTTGAGTTAAATCACAATTTAAAATTATCTTTTCCCCGTATATCTTCATTTCTAAGTTGAAGAAAACATAAGCTTCAGAATTCTATGTCTGTAAGGTTTGATACTAATTAAACTTTTGAGAAACATTAAAGACATAAATGTAAACAAAAATGATCATTTGGACAACTTCATTTTGAAAACAGAAGCTAAATGTAGCCAGCAACATTGAATTTGCCAGTAATATCTCAGTTCTTCATCTTAGAAATTAAATACTCCTTATAGCCAACCCCCTGGGGTTTTTTTGCTGGTTTGTTTTAGCAAACAGTATTCTGGAGAAGGAATTTCTTGTAAGTTATACTCATGATGGATTTGCAGCAGTCCATCGCTAAAGAGCCCAAAGATATATAGGAGGACTGTGATATCCTCGTCACTGAACATTAGCAGATCAATAAAAAGGAGGAATGGAGCAGCAGTTTTGTACTTCTGACTGTGAAAGATAGGATTATTTGGCTTATGACCCTATTTTAACTGCTGTGATCTCCCTTGAGGTCACAACTGCTAGTCTGGGAAGCGCTGAACGAGAGGGAAGTGTTAGCCAGGAGGGGCAGAAATGAGGCTTGACAGCAGGCAATTGTCCAGCAGGGAGAATTCCCACGCCGCTCCCTCTCACAGGGAAGGTGTCCCCTGCTGGCTGGCTTGGAGGGGAGTGAGAAGGAGCCCTGAAGAGGTGCGCCCATGGCCTCTGGTTAGCTAATATTGGAGATCATTTAAAGTAAAAGGATAAACCCAAACGACTCTACCCTCACGTTACCTTCTGTGTGGAGTCATTTGACAAGTTAGTTCCCTGGGTTTGTTCACGTTAGCTTCTTATTGCCTAATTATGATTGAAATTACTTCTTAGTAAGTCTGTGTTTTCTCCTAATAAGGCTGCATTTATGGCACTCTGTGCAAAGCTTTAGGTTCTGAACTAGCCTGCAGTGCTGATTTGTGTTATTATGGCACAGTGGGTTGTCAGCCTGTGATAGATGATGCCTAATCAGCTACTGGGTCCAACAGCTGAAGATCACACTTGTGCCAAGGAGGAAAATAAAGCCGAGTTAAAAATGTGTATTTGTGGTATTAAAAAGAGTGACAAGGATTGTCTAGTAGGGCCCTATGCAAGGAAGGAAAACTGCAGTCCCTTCAGTTATTTGAGGAGGTTACATATGCTGGGGGTGCTGAACACTCTGATAGAAATGAAAATACTATGTTTAAACATACACATAGATATTATTTGTAGTTTATGTTCATGGGGTTTTATTTTCCTTGCATTTCAGAAGTTTCTTGTTATAAGAGCAGCTGTGATGAGTTTTTTTTAGTATTTGTTCCTAATTTTCAATGAAAAATATCTCTACTGAATATAGGAAGTCATTAACCATGTTACACATTAGCATACTTGGGGGTTAGAGTCTGTTCTGAAGGTTGTCTCAGAGGTTCTGTGATGGCTATAAATTTTGGTTTCACTTGGATCATTGACTACCATGAGAAAATAAAAAATAACTTTTGTTTCTGCTGTAAAAAGGAAATTCGTGGTGTGGTGCTGCCATGGTGTGTTCCCTGCTCTTGCTGCTGGTACAGTAATTGTGATTATTTTTTCTTCAAATCAATTGATGTTTGTAAATCAATATTCTGCTTCTGATGTTGAAAATAACATATACTTGTGCTGTTGTGTCAGTACTTTTCTTTCATCTGGCAGTGAATCAGTGGTATTGATACTGAAAATCAAAACTGGGAGCTGTGCTAGAGTAGGAATACAGCTTTATATAAATGATGTGAAAAGTGTTGGTGTTTTACTGAGTGAAATTTTAAAACACAGAAAATTCACAGGAAAATCAAAATATAAACCTGGTTACTCAGCCCAAGTCATTTTGCTGGTACTGAGTGGTTCCTTTTTTGGCTCCTCAGTTGTCTTCAGAATACTTTATTTGAGGTGGGCTGTCACCACTCTCATCGTATGTGGACATCTCTATAGACCTTATGTCCAAAATGACCATGTAAGTAAAAAATTCTAGCTCAGAATGAACATGGGAAATCCTACTTTGTGAATTCCGTGTCTCATGCTTAATCCTTGATTATTAAAATTTCATTGTACCTTTGACTTCTTAGGCTTCTGTTAAAAAAAAATTATCTGTAAAATTGGTTGAGCAACAAAATAAAATAGGCTAGGGTGGAATCTTAGAAAGATAGGGAGATCATATGTTGAAATATCAGGTTAGTGTGAGAAGTATTAAAAAGGCAGACTTAAAGAGAAGAGAGAGCATTTTGGTAGATCTTAGGAAGAGCAAGGCAAAAATGAAGTCGCGTGGAATGAATTGTAGGTTGCTTTATTCCCTACTTCTGAAAAATCTGAATTTGCTTCATTTCTACATATTCCATGGTTCCATTCAGAAGCATTCTGAAGTATCCATTCTATGTGTGTCTACTAGGGACCTCATAGTTCTGCTTTAAGGAGAGGAAATAGTACTATTCTGCATATCAGTTCGCTGTAATTTTTGACAAATCGTGACTGTTGCCTAGTGAATAATGTCTTGTGATTACCTCTATCTCTTAAGAGGCTGGACTATGACTGACATAGAAACTACTACTCCATGGATAAATGTTTAATTATTATTTGGAATTGTTTAGAATCCCCAGATGAAAGATGTGGGAAGTGAAGAGTGGCAACACGCTGTAGAATGCCATTAATTTACAGTAATTGACATATCCAGTGCAATCACTGAATTTTATGAAGCAGTCAATAAGGAGCAAATCATGCTTATTTGCAGTCACGAGGCTTGCAGTGCCAGTCTTGTTGCAGCAGCTGTGATTCATTTCCTCTACACAGGGAGTGGAAAATGGTTTCCTGGGACAGGGGAAGGGTCAGGCAGTGTCACAGTCACTTTTTCACATACACTTATGTGAGGCGCATCAGAAGTATGCAGAACATTACCTAGGGGACTTCTCCTTGATTTCTTCATATTTTCTTCCTTCTGTTTGGAGAATGTGTTAACTAATCTAACACAATAGAAGAAAATGAACTATAGAAGGCTGAGGAAGACTACTAGATCATGGTCAGCTTGTGGTTGTGCCTTTTGGCAGTAGATTATCCTTAAATATATTATTGTGGGGGAAAACCTGACTTCTATCTAATGTGGGGCATAAAACAGGAATAGAGGCACTTCTTCCTTGTGTAAATCTGCTGTGATAAAAAAGAAAACATTTGTTTCAATGACTTCCTATAGATAATTGCTTAGTTACGTATTTCCTTCTCTTTGCTGAACCCAGAGACTTTCTCTAGATCTTGGATGTAATTGTTGATTCAGTGTCTGTTTGGAGGACCTTGCCGTGTTTTACTCTCTGATCACAATAAAGAGGGATATATAAGCTCTTTTTAATTATGAAATAAATCCAAGATAGCAATAGAGACTAATAGATTGGTAGTCTGAGTTGATAAATTGCTCTTTGCAATCTTTCTATCAACTATTTTCTGTTTCATCCTGGGGTTATATGAGCAGAGCTGTGCACATGATAACATCTCTAGCATGGTTTATTTAAATCAAGGAAGCTACAATGATGGAAACACACCCCGGCGCTGGATTAGTCAATCTGTTGTAACTGAGCAGTACATCACTATTAAGGTTCATAATGGGTTTTGTGAACTCAGTAGCTTCTCATCTAAATGAGGTTTTATGGGATTTATATGTCTTTAATGCTAACTGTTCAAGATTTGTAGATGTTAAAATCAAATTTAAGTGCCAGGCTCAAATGATTTCAGATGTTACAGTGTTGTTATTGGCTTTTCCCAACTGTCATCAAAATAGATGAGCACGGTAATAAATACCTCAAGTTTTGTAATATGCAAATAGTTAAAAAGCAGAGATTTTTCAACTTTTCCATTTTTTCCAATGGTAGATGGTTTGATAACTGAGGTTGTCAGGAGTATGAAAATGTGACAACGTACAGTGATTTGTGAACCAAGGAGGGAATAAATACTCACACTAAATAGGGAAAGTACATACCCTGTCATCTCATCTGCAATACTGCATTCATGCCGTAGTTCACGGCTGTACTAAATACTGTTGAATCAAAGTATATTTGTCTGATTAAATTAGCATGTAATGATATCTGAGCAATTTAAGAACATACATCAAAGGACCTGTTTCTGGTGATGGAGTAGCAAGCCCTTCCTTCTGTGATGTACCTCGTGCCAAAACACTGAGGCACTCAGAGTGAAGCCCAGCCCTGGCCTCTGAGCAGCCTTCTGCCTCAGCTCTGCCCAAGCCATGCCCAGCACAGCTCACAAAGGAAGATCTGCAGTGCAGGGGGCTGAAAGCAAGGGTGTGTGTGAGTGTGTGTGCTTTTGTGGTTGTGATTTGTTCTTTGAATGCTGACGTAACAAATTTGTATTGTTTTGATCATGCTTACAGTAACTGAAATGTTTGCAGCTTTCTCCTGAGCATGGCTCTGCAAAAGACGTGAGAAAACTGGGAGAGAACCAGACGTGCCACGTGATGCTGGCTTTGGGACCTCCAAGAGCCAAGGTGCTCTTGGAGCACAAGCAGCTCAGCATAACGCAGGGATGAAAAACCAATGTGTTCTCAACTTTTTAAAAGGTATAACTTCAAATGACATGCCCTGAAGGAGACATTCCTTAGTACGTATCAATGGTGAGCCGTACTGAGGATTAAATGCCATTTAAGAAAGTGCCAATCCTGTAAAGTAAATATTACTTACAGAAATTTTCCCAAATCAGTCCAGTCCATGTATGACTTGAATACAGCCTGATCAAGCCACAGAATAATGTTATTGCTCAGAAATAAACTTCTGGCTTGTGCTGAGGTTAAGCATTTAGAACCTTTGGTCTGTTTTCCAGCTGAAACCAAACTGTGAACTAGAGCTGCTCACTGTTATGGGTCACAGCCTTTTTTCTCCTTAATACTATTAAAATGATAACTTGAGAGTGCTTTCAGTTAATGAGGTAATTACACTATTCGGGATTTGACCTTGAAGTTTATTGCTCATTTAACAAGAAATGAGAAGCTGAGATATGTCTTTGTTGCTGGACAGATCTTGAAAATTTTGAATATAAGAGTCACTCAAAGGAAAAAGATTATGGTGGCGAATTGGAGTATATAAATTTGCATATTAATAGTGTTTCTGAGAAAAACCTGCACAGTGATCATGCAAATCTTTTAACTCTGGCTAATAGTGGCTGTCTGTCAACTGCAGCACAGGCATGCACATGATCCGTGTTCACTGAGAAATTTTGGTATAGCAGATTTGCGAAGAGCAAAACCAATTAGTAGTGCAAGGAAATGCACAACTGCAGAAACTTTTCTGCATCTCATTTGCTGAAATTATTCTGATATATAATCAGAATCCTTCTCCCCTTTTAATGACAGCAACTTTAAACAAACAAATGAGAAAAAAATACCCCACCTTTTCTTATGAAATGAAAAGTTCTCCATTAATTTTCTTTTTTTTGTGAAAAAAAAAAAAAAATGCTTGGAATTCATGGGCAAACTTCCTTTGCTGCTGTAAAATTGGGTATTTAAAAATACGATTAAAATAATATCCCAATCATAGATAAAAAGGAATTAGGGTTTTAATAATTAACTACAAGAACATTTGGGCAGAATTTCCTCTTAGAAGGCATGTGTAGGAATAGTTGCCATGGCTCTCTGGTTTGTTTTTTTCTGTGGAGAATGTAGAAGTTTGTATGTTCTGAAACTGCAGGGAAAACAAGGAACAGGTGGACCTAGCAGCAAATATGGCTTCAGGAGTAGAAAACTTAATCACACCCTTTTTATCACTTGTAGTTGTGATGTGATATAAAATACTCTGATATATTTTTCTGGAAGTTTATAGAAAGTATTATTTTTGTGCTTTAACCCATCTGTTTAATTAAGTAGATATATTGGTTTGCAGTGTTCTGCAATAGAGAGTTTTTCTGTAATTAATGCCATGGTGCGTGCTTGCTTAAATTGACTGTGTTAGTATGAACAACAATATCATAACCTGGTTAAATATCGTATAATAGATATTGTGAATTAGGAAACTTAGAATTTGGGATCTTTTATGAAACACATTTGTAATTTGGATTATAGTTCCAATTTAAGTATAGATATCCTTTTCTTTGCAGGAGATTGTATTTGTAGGTTTGTAGGGAAGAAAAAAATGTATTTCCAAAGTCTAGCACACTTGTTAGCCCAACTTGCCCTGTTGTTAATTCCAGTTATTGTAAGTGTCTTGCCCTAGGCATCCTAGCAGAATATTTCTTTCTTCTATTTATCTCCTTCCTCTGCACTCAATAATTGTTCTCCTTTGCACAGTGAGCTTGGGTTTGCATTTCTTTTCCCTGAAGGCATTGAAGATAGTGTTGAAGAACAGGCTCCCCTGCACTCTCCATCATTTTGTCCTGCCCTACCCCTACTAAATGGGGGAATCACCAAAAAGTTAGTGCTGAGAGTCTGTGCTGAAGACAGTCCCCCAAAGAGAATAGAAAAGGGAGCAGGGGCTAAAACTGATGTGGGGAACGTTGTGTGTACTTGTTTATACAGGCAGGTTTGTGGCATTCCTTCCTACCAGTGACATCTCGCATTTTCATCTTCAGGAATGACCTACCTACCAAAAAAAAAAAAAAAGGGACAGTTGCAGGTCAAGAGCAATATAAGGGTCAGATTATCTGCCATTTTTGTGCTCTTGGTTTTCACCCCCGAGTGTGCCAGGCTCAGTGCCCTTGTCCTGCATTTGGTTCTCTCTTCCCTTCTTTCTTCCATCATGGAGATACGACAGTCCATTTCTTTACATGACAGTTCCAGCCTTTCATTTAAACAGTGCCAAGGAACCCTAACTCATTAGAAGAGAAAAATGAGCTGGAGATTTGTGGAATGAAAATTAATTCCTGTAACT
This sequence comes from Anabacerthia variegaticeps, assembly GCA_035583185.1. Classification (NCBI taxonomy): domain Eukaryota; kingdom Metazoa; phylum Chordata; class Aves; order Passeriformes; family Furnariidae; genus Anabacerthia; species Anabacerthia variegaticeps. The sequence continues at coordinate 23,332,993 of JAWWEW010000006.1, read as the reverse complement.
TTATTACTTGGGCCTTTAAAGCTGCTTTAAAAAAAAAACCCAGCTTTGCACAGTCATCTTAAAGGATGTACTCTCTCATTATATTGGAATATATAGTTATCAGAAGATGTAATTATTTTTGGAAAAAGCTTTATTTTTCTGTAAGTGTTTCAATCACCAAAATTGAGCTCATTATAGAGAAGTTATGATGTAAAACTTAAATTAGAGGAAATAAATTTCATCCGTTACTACATGCAAGAATATACATTTTTCACTCCTTGGAAAATACTTGCTTACCTCTCTGGGAGATATTTCCAAGCATTAACAGCCAGCATCTTCATTTTCTTTTGACCTTTTGAATAGTTTTACTTTTAAATGAAAATCCAAACATCTTGATATAGAAATGAAAACTACAAGTATGAAAACTGTTCATCCTATTTAAACTTCAGTAAACAAAATGGAAGAGCGAGAATGTCACCAGCTGACATTATGATGATTTCTAAAAATCTTGTAAGAATTGACACATTGCACAAGGAAATACAATACAGCACACAAGAAAATTTAATGGAACGGATTTATGTTACCAAATAATTTTCTGTCATTAGCAATTCTTCCCAAAAATAGTGTTTTGTTAACCTTTTAACATTTCAGGTGTGTTGACAGAAACTAGTGAAACAAACAGAAGGCCATCATGCTTAACTGCACTGAATCTTCAGTAAAGCATAATAACATTAAAAGTACAGATCCAATGTAGCTCAGTGTTCAAGATGTGTGAAAGATATGGATGATAAAATCACATCAGAGTAACTAAAGATAGCAAATTAGGGTATTTCACTGGTATGTGGTGAGGTCCACATGGTTTTAAGGAGAGCAAAGCTTGGCTCTGGCCCTCAAAGAGTATCAAAGCCATGGACTTTTCCAAAAGTCAGGTGAGTAACTATGAGGAACTCTTAGTCATTAATTCTTCTGGGACTTTTTTTTGCTTTAGTTTGTTTGTTTGTTTTTAATATTAACTAATAGCATTAGTAGGACTTATGGACAAACTATGAACGGTTTTTAAATTGTGATCCCAGTCACCACTGAGTCACCCTTTATTTTTTTTGTTATCTTTACTGACCATTTCTCTAGTTATTTCCAGTAAATCTTTGTCTTAATACAAATAGTGCAAACCAGGCCAAAATGCCCCAGCTTACAATGTTGCCTAATTTAACCCATATTCAGATCTAGCTTCTAAGTTATTCTACTAATCAATACTAGTCAATACCTGAGCAGAAATGGACTTATGATAACTATTTCTTAGTGATGCCATGAAACACAGGAGTTCAATGATGTTGTATAAACCAGCAAACAGCAGAAAGAAAATCCAGTTGAAAATAATAGTTGCATGTTCTACTATTCCAGCCTCTGCCTTTAATGAAGAAGATAGAGTATTTAGTCGTTCTTGTGGGATTTTAGTCATCCCTGATTCAGTTAAACCATTTTGACAGAAAAATAATTAAGCTTCAGTGAATTAAGTACTGTTTTTTTCCCAACATCCTGAAAAGTTCTTTAATATTATGATTATGTTCGGCAATTTGACGGCAAATAAATATTTCAGATATTCAAATATACTTGAGACTCAGAAAAAGATTTCAGCATGACAAGACTTTTGATTTTGATCATGTAACGATTGTTACAAATGAGTGTAGGGACAGAAATAAAAAGTCAGAGAAACAGAATTCCTACTCCTGTACCTTGACTGGAGGAGATGTTTGGGTTTGTGATTCAAGAGTTGGTTTTATCATGCCTTGTATCTTTTACTTGGGTGTAATTATTTCCTGAAATCTGTCTAAAACAGTCTTTGGAAACAGCAAATTATAGTATATCCTAGAATATGAATAAAGAACAAAAGGTTTTCTACTTATCTGAAAATCAAAAAAGTTTTCATCATTAGATACCAACTAGAGCAGCTAATAGAGCAGATGATCCAAACATCTACAGAAATACACATCTTTTATTGTCTGAAATGCTTAGTCTGCTGAAAATTTTATTGTGTTTTCTTTGAGGAATAATCAAAACAATTAAATGAAACTAGTCAATAAAATTTTCTAACAGCTGCTGCTATCAAAGATGCAAAATCTGCCATGGGAAATGATAACTACAGAAGGACCATGATACCTACTATCCACAGAAGACAGAATACTTCACTGGAGGTTATTTAGTGTGATTTATCACACATCAGAAATTATTCAAGTATGTTGTGGCTGATGGAGTAAACTCAGCCTGGCAGAGAATGCTTGCTCTTGTCCTTTTCCCAGAAATTGTAATAACTTCAGAGTTTATATCACTGAGAACTCCAGCCTGAAAAGTAGTGCAATTTGTGCTGTAATTCGTGTTGTAAAATTTTACTGACATAAAACATCAACTGAGATATGTTTGGTTTGCTAATGACAACAACTTTTATTACCATTTTCATCAGTTAAGTAGATTTTGAATCCAAGTGGGGTTTTTCTAGATCAAGAAAAAGGCGTCATGAGTTTTAATCCAGCTAGAAGGAAGATGTTTTGAATCAAAGAATTATTTAAAGAACAGCGTGACAGCTAGGAACTTATTCTTTGTGTTGTGCTGTGATTTTCAGACACTGAACTGCTCTAGAGGCTCAGGAGCACCGACAGCCAAAGCCAGTTTGGTTTCTGAGTGTTTGGACATTTGACCCTGTGCTTCCAGACACACAGCAATGTCAGGATGCTTTGCAGTGTTTGCCCAGAGCGGCTGCACTGAGCTATACTCAAAGGGAATGTGCAAGTCAGCCAAGTGCAAAACCACATTGCTCAGATACTTTAGCAAATGTGGTGGAATCACTGTGCTCATAGGATCAAGTTTGTTAATACTGATCTCTCATTTAATAAGTCTTCAGTTCAAAAGATTTGTACTGAGAGCATTTGCTTCAGAGTCAAAAGATCTGACTCATATGTCAAGTTTTGGCTGCCCACCTTTTGTATGAAATGAGTACCAAGATGTTCTCTTGAATGTTTTGTAAAGTTTTAAAGTCTTGCTTGGATAATTTTTCTTATAAAATCTGAAACGTGGAACATTTCTCGAAAGTTTAATTTTACTTTGTTCCTTACATCCTTTCTGTTGGCCTGTACAGCATTTTGGGACTCATTTAGGCAGTTTAAAGCTGGGTATAACTGTATACTTATGCTTCAGAAATTAGTTAAGAAAAGCTACTATTGTTGTCGTTATTACTAACTTAAAACCTTTCTATTAAGACCACACAAGTTTAAAAACATGCGAATGGTGTATCTAAGAGGAATACTTGGTATTCCAGGTAGTAAAGTGAGTAAGAACTCTAATGGGTGGAAAGGCAAGCACATAAATAAGGAGGACAGAGCAACATCAGCTGTCATGTCACACCTGGGCAGGTTTTGTGGCAATTGTCACACTAGTTCTGTGGGGGTACTGGCCAGGATTAGCCTATTGAAACATCCATAATGTATGTCTTAAACAAAGAGTGGAAGTAGCAGAAGCACTGCAGTACTCGTTTCAGTGTATTCTCATCCATTTCATGATTTCATGTCATAATTCCTTATTTATTTATTTTTTTAAGGAGCAGAAGTGGTATGATAAGGTAAAAATTACATTCTCTCATCACTTGCTGCATCTAAGCTTAGTGTTCAGTATTCTGATTTTAGTCCATTAGCTTGTAGCACATTTATTACATGGTTTAAGGCAGGTACAGTTAAGTGACATTTTTTTTTCAATTGTTTTGGTCTTTTAACTTTTGCTGACTTTATTAAAGAATTTTATTTAACCAGACTATTACTGCCCGTGGCAATGCAGATAATAGACTTGAACCCCAAGTGGTTGCTGCTGTTGTAGATGTGGCTGCTGAGAATGTGGCATGTCCTTTTCAGTGCTGCTAATCTTATTTCTGGGGGCATTTCTGTTCCTTAAATGCTCAGGAGGGCAGACGTGCACTGTTCATCATGATAAAGAGCTATTATCTTCTGGTATTGCTGGCCATCTCTGTAATACAATAAAATCAAAATAAAGAGCCAGCAGACAATTGAAGACATCTGTTATCCCCTAATGATTGGCATCTTGACTTATAGTCTGTCATTCTGGAATGACAAATGTTTCATTTACCAACACGCACTTCCACTGAACCTTATACCCAAGCCCACATTTCTATCAAATGTGCTTTTGATACAAGGCATGTTTCAAAGGCAAACAAATTATGTGGGTTTGTTTTTTTACATATTGATGGTCCACTTAGATTTCTCTGTACATTTTGTAAAACTCCTACATAAGGTGGGACTTCTTTTGTCTTTGTTCTTCAGCAATAAGCTTGTTAGGGTTTCTTTAAATCTGAAATAAAAGAGCTAGTCTAAAGGACAGAAAATCAAAGTTTTTAGAACTTTAGAATGTTTTCACTGTATTCTTTACATGCTGGTTCTGAAAGTTTTGGTACTTATTAGCTGCCATTCTCCCACTGCAAGTTTGTTCATAGATATTCCATGTATTTTATTATCTGCTTCTATATTTCAGAAGAGCTATATTTTTCAAGTGCTGTTATGCTTTTACTAAATTGTAGAACTGTTTGCATCATCTATCAAAATGGTTCTTTTTCTCATTGCTACTATGTTTTTTTCAAATATTTACTCTTTTATGAACACTGCAGAGAACACAGTGTCAATAATTGCTAGGCTTTAAAATGATGCTCCATAAAAGGATGCTCCATTTTTAGATAAAGCAGTTTTTCTCATTGTGTAGGTATTGTTGGGAAAAAAAACAGGTCAGCCATGGGTGTGTTTAAACATGAATTTAGGCACAGATTATTAGCTAGTTATTTGAAAAATGTTGTTTCTTCTAATGAATAATTCCTTTAGCAGCCCAAAAAATTTTTGGAGAAACACTTAAAATGTGCATAGATCACGTAAGTGGGATAGAAAATGGCCTGAGATATGCTATTAAAATTGCTTTGCATGAAGAGGGGAAGTTAACCACTAACATAGGAGGGAAGCTAAGGTAGAAAGCACAGCAATGTTTTTTAGAGGACAGTTACATGAAAGGAGAGGATTCATGATCCGTGATTGTGGACTAAAATTATCTGTAAACCATTTTATGTAAAACTCATCCTTGTTACAGCATTTATGTTAAAGCTGGGGTGGTGTTTTTTCAGCTGGGAGATGACAGAGCTCGTAAGATGTGGAGTTTTGCCAGAAATGGGGGCAGGGAGGTGCTGGTGCAGAATAGCTGGTCTGGAGAAAAGTGTGTGTCAGGAGTAGACTTGGAATGACAGAGGTGAGAGAGGTTTAGGAGCAGGCAAACATGTGTGATCAGTGCTGTTAGGAAAACAAACCATATGTGAGGACTGGTTTTAGTGGACTTCGTCAAGGTCTGAATCAGAGCTCTCTGAAGAGTTACCCTGAAAAAGGAGAAAAGGGAAGCAGTCATTGTCTCACCTTATGTCAGAGATCAGGCTGGTAGACACAGCCTTTCTCTCTGTTTGTATTAGCTCATTTCCCTCTGTTAGTCACTTAGAACAGAAACACAGAGTCAAATATAGCAGGATTTTTTTGCAAGTGTGTTCCTGCTTGTTATACTTGAGAATTGTTTATCTCTTATATACATAATGACTTTCCCAAGGGCTAAAGTACAAATCCAAATTGGATGCACTCTGTATACTCATCAAGAAATTTTGGCAAGAGGCCACCTGGGAGTTGTCCATAGTTACTGGAGTTTCTGCATCTCAGATTCCACATTAATGCTTTATGGGTATAGCTCATCTTTGGAAGGCTGCACTGCATGAGAAAACATAATTTTGACAGAAAGACATTTTGTTTTCATTCTCAAGCAATAATTTGCAAACTTTTCGTGTCCCTTGTGTAGCATCTCATACTATTATGATGATTTTCTTTGAATGCCTTTCTGGAAATCTAGTGAAAAAGGAGTCTAATTAAGAAAAAGTGTCAAGGAGAAGATGTTGAGATACACACAACATTCCTGGGTGTATGTATGATAGCTTGACTACTGTTTAAGATGAAATAATTTTTATTTCATAACTTGACTACAATCCAGTAACATAATATCTTTGTAAAATGGTTTGCTAGGAAGGATTCGTATATGGTGACTACTGCTTTTAACTAATTTTATGTATTCTTTTGAGCTCATTATGTTGTACTTCCTTTTATACTGTGATTGAACAGAATCTGCTCTCTGACCACTGCAGACCATAACTTGCAGTTCATTTAGCCATTTATTGTTTGGAATGTGCAATGAAACCAAGTCTCGGCCTATAAAGCAATGGAATACAATATTCAGAGGAGATTCTCTGTATTATTAACAGCTGTCAATATTTTTGTAGGCAAATTTTAAGGGAAATAACATAGATTGCATTATTAATTTAGATAAGCAAATTAACCAATAGAAAATAACGAAGGGGAATGATGCTAGATGCTATAGGTTTAAGTGAATAAACACTTATTAAAAACTAATGAAATAGGGAAACCACAAGAATGTCCCAAAGCAAACCAGCTTCATTTTGGGTAAGGCAGCCGCGCTGTGTGTGACAGGGTGAGGTGCTTGTTCTGCAGTGGCTGCAGCAGAGCAGCACTCAGTGCTCGGGGCACACAGGGGTGCTCAGCTCAGCCCAGCTCAGCCCTGCTGGTTCAGGGCAAGGCTCCTGCTGGGCTAGCAGCACTTTCGCCTGAGCAGACCTTTGGAACCCGAGGCACCGCAGCTCTTGTGGGCGCTTGGAGCCAGTGGAACCTGATTGTCTGTGCAGGCTGTCTGCCAAAGCAATGACCAGTGTCAGCCATTGCATCACTCGCCTTCCTTCCCAACACTTGCTTTCTAAATGCTGCTTTTTGTTCCCTTGGGTTGCTATGGTATTACTGTAGGACAAACCAACACATTTAGAAAACCTAATTACGAACTACTTCTGGGATCTGAGGTGTTGATAGTGTTGTTCTATGGCTATTTTGTGACCAGAATACAGCACCTTGTTTCTATATCTGCTGTGAAGTTCTCAAGTCTGATTTATTTTTATTTTTGTATAGGCTAGCTGATGTTTTTAACTGAGACTAATATGAGCGTTCACAGGGTTCACATCATACTTGTTTTATTGAATTGGATAATTTTTAGCTATTAAAAAGTTCTTGTTTTATTTCTTCATAGTTTTATCTGAAATAGGGAGAGAAGTTGAAGAACACCTCAAAGACATTCTTCGCTTCTGTCCTCAGTTAGAACTGTAGCAGAATCTTTTATGAGAGAAATAATTCTAAACAATTTTTGCTATGAAATAGAGGACAGTCAATTAACAACACCATTTCAGTCAATGTTTCAGTGTAAATGTTTCATTTCTATTAGTACTAGTAAATAGTTTTGAGGTGTGGATTTTTTTAATAAAGAATCCAGAATATAAAGAGTTCTTATTATTTTGCTGTAGTAATTAACAAAATTAAATATTAGTTTATAGAGAAAAAAATAGTGTATTTGTTAGGCTTTTTTTTTTTTTTTAGCAGAACACCCCGACCATGAGAATAGGACTCCATACACTTATCCCTTCCTTCAATGATTTCATTTTGTATGAAAATAGATACAGATAAATAAAGGGAAGATGCAAAGACACTAAACTTGAGGATTTAAAAGTCTCTGTTTGTTTTCCCAGAGTCCTACAGGACATTATGTTCTTATTAGCTTTTTGTTTATTTTTTCTTCTCGAGACTTTGAAGCCCCGTTTCTTTGTTAGGATTGTTGGCTGTGGGTTTTTGCAGAATGGATGATAAATGACACCTTCTTGCTCTGTGATCAGCATTGCCACCAAAAGACATTTTCAGGGGAGGGAGGCCGCACATTTGAAAGACTTTTTTCTTATGGTTTCTTTCATCAAGAGCCTGTGTTCCCTCCCCCTCCAAAAAAACCCAAAACTCCCCTGACCTATGATATATTCCAGTCATGATGCTTTGGCATGTCTAAAGTCAAAATTTCTGTTGGTTTCAGAAAGAACAAGACTTTGCTGTGATACAATTCCAACCTAGAGAGAGAGAAATGAAGTAAAGATGGAGGTAAGAGAAGACCCAGATATTATAGCTCCATATCCATGGGAGAGTCTATTTGTAGTTCTGCTTCAGACTCACAGGATGGATTAAACATATTGTAGTAATTCTGAACAGCCTTTTTTAATTTATTTATTCTTACTTTCAATTAAAGGGTTTTCATGCATACACTTTTCTGTGTGTGTGCTTTAGAGTTATTACTGGAAAAACTCCGAACTTCTCCCCTCTACTTCTTATTAAATGACATTTATTAGGGACATAGATCTTAAGAAGAGGCTTACTTCAACATCTTGGGCTCTATTAAAATATAAACCTTTAAAAATGACATTTGGTTCTTCTCCAAATAATTATTTGTCTTCCCAAAATTTTTTTCTTGTATGATCTACAAAAATATCTTTTTAAAAATATATTTTCTTCTCTTGGCTTTGATAATACACCATGAAAATAAAGAAATTTCTGCTGACATTATCTAGGTTAGAAAACTGTGAATTTTCTCAAAACATATTGCACTCTCCCTTATGTCTAACATGCTCCATATGTTGATGTTCTCAAAGAGGGCTGACTGGGGGAAAAAATATCCCACTTCCTTTTCTGGGAAAAGACTTGAGTTTTGGAGAGAAATCATTCAGTAATTCCTTCTCTGTTTCAATGGCAAAGTATACAAGAGCTATGTAGGATAAGGGAAGCCAAGGGTCATTTGCTTTCTGCAGGTGCAGTTTGCTCCTGAAGCTTTAAGTACCTGTTGGGGAAAGGCAGCTGGCACTGCAGATGGATTTGGCTGAAGCTCTCTGGGAATTCAGTGCCCCTGGAGAGGCCAAGCCTTGCCCTTGCCCATCCCTTCCCCATGGCTGGCACTACGGCTTGCCCGGCCCAATCCTGCCCCTCTCAGGTTGCCAACCAGGAACAAACTGCTTTTCCTCTGTCTGCTGATTCAACAAAGCACACTGGCTTGCCAAGAGGGTGGGGGAGTCTCAGAGGTAGCTGAAGGACAGCAGAACCACGTGTGGGGTGCCTTGGAGTCACCGAGTTGTTTGAGAGGGCTGTGCTTGCCTGTCTCTGCTGGTGGTTACTGTCTACCTTTTGTCCTGGCAAGTAAAATGGGTGCATTCAGATTCCACCTGTGCCTGTTTAAGACCCAACTTAACCCTGTATCTCAAGGCTGCTCTGTGGTAAGTCTCTTCTCTTTCACGTAGAAAAAAGTATATTGTCTTCCACGGGAATGTTTCTAGGGGGAAAAAAAAAATCTGGAGTGTTTTTTTTGCTATTGGTTTTTTAGACCATGGTTAATTTCTTGGCCAAATCGCTATGGAAAAGGGACTAGCAACCTACAAAGTTGTTTTCCTGACCTGTGCATGTTTCATGCTTGCGTAACACACCTTGCAGAAAGAGGAAAAGTGAATGTATCTGCTCAGTGCTTTGAGCAATGTTTGAAGAACCACGCTCTGTCATGATCTTTTTCACTTTGCATTTATGGATGCAGTATATAAATACTGCGATAATACAAGAACCACTTCTGTATTTGGTGGCTCACCACTTGCCTTTTGGAAAACTCTGGTTTATGAACTTGCACATTCCCTAACGAGTTGTATTATGAGTGGAAAGCTCTATTGATGGGAATGCTATAAAACATAGTGACTGTTCCTGCAAAAGTCACTATACCCTTGATAACACTGCAGTTCTGCTTTTTTAACTACAGTACTTGAGAAATCTCACAAATCTTTGTGTGAGGGTGTATACACTGTGGTAATATAATGTTCTTCTTTATTTTAATGTATTTCTTGATTGAACTGTGCTCCTGAATTTGACCTGAAGACTTTGCATCTCTCTTAAAATAATACTCTGTATAAGATATAGGACACTGGGCTTGGGGAAGAAAGGAGTTGGACAGCCCTCTTATTTTTGATTGTCAAAAGTAATGTAATTAACACTGAGTAAATGGGTTTTGTGCTTTTGTTTGTGTGCTTTAGTACATAGTAAGTAATTGCACCTGACAAACAGAGAAAGTACAATTTCAGATCTCATACACATATAACCTACAGTAAGCATTTATCACACAGAACATTTAAAGTTTTGCTGTACTGGTAACAGTGATTTGTAATGCTTTTTATTCTCTCCCTGGAAAAAAAAAGAACAACAAAAACCCAACTTGGTTTGTTTTTTTATTGCGGTATGAACTAAAAAAGATCTTGTTTCCTCTGGAGACTGAGCAGTTGCATATCATTGCAGGAGGGAATTGTTTTCACATACCAGTCTCTTGGTTATGATATATAATACACCATTTTACCTAAATCCAGGAGTTGCTAAAATGCTTCTTATATTGCAGCAACCGAGATCGTCTGTCACTGGTTTATAACCAGATCTGTGAATCACTGGACCACAGCTGCAGCTTACAGTATCACTTTTGGGTGATTAACAGGTCTTACAGCAAAGTTTTTCATTGCATTTTATGAAATCTGTGGGTTGCTGTAGAAATTATTGCACATTGAGGCAGCACATATATTTGTGCATTACAGAAAGTGTGAAGAATATCAGCTACTAGATGTTTACTTTATTTCAGCATTCTGAAAATGAACCTCACTTCTTCATCAGTGTACCATGTCAAGGAATCCTATTACATTAAGTTTGATAAATAAACAGCATTAAAGATTGCACTGCCTGTGTAACAGGCTTGTTTGACAGTGAAAGATTTTTAAATGCCTACTTCATACAGAAAAAAATGAATACAAGCCCATTTTATGTGCCAAATGACAAACTATAATGATTAATAGACCTATTTAAATGAATAATTGTCCTATGTACTATACCGGCTTATGTAGTACAATAGCTGTATATGCAGCAGCTGGCAAACCTCTCCTAGAGATGTAAAAGATGAGAATTGGTAAGGATAACAAATAACAGCTGAGCCAGCCCAAGCTAACACTGAGCCTCTGCTGCATTTCCAGTGACCTCAGTGGAGTTCAGAGAGCTTAATTGGCATCTCAAGGATTCATACACCCTCCCCCTCAAGGTTTCATACACCCCTCCCCTAAATTTATTCCCAAGTCTTCCATGAATCACTTTACTGTAGAATATCATGGTTTAAACAGCTAAATTAATCCCAGTGCAACAAATATATAGCCAGTTTTTCTTTGTTCTATATAAGATCAGTGATCTGAATCTATTTTAGCTTAATAAAGAGGGAATTAACATGGCCAGCATAGTTGTAACAGAGTTGGAGTTCACAACACATGCTTTCATTTCTATTTCACTCTCTGTTTCTTGAGCACTGAGACAATTGCTCACTTGTTGCAGAGGGAAGTGTGACAGGGCAGGTGGTTCGTCAGTGAGCAGTGACAAGCACAGAGAGGTGTGTTTAGCCAGCTTTGGTCAGGGCTAACAGCACAGCCACGCACGGGCAGCTGTTTGGGAAGCTTTCTCTTCAGTTTGGCATTCTAGGTCTCTGCATCCTCAGTTCCAAGATGTGTACTGCAGAATGCATTCTATAGCATGGCTACGCAACTTCCCAAAGGTTCTGTAGTATTTTTGTTGGCCTTTTATTAAGTTTGTTGGTTTTTTTCTCACTTCTTGATAAATGTTAGTTTACCCCTGAGCTTTTGTAGCCTCTGAGAGTGCTCAGCAGACTGTGATGCCTTGTTTTTGTGAGACTGCCTCGTGTGTAGGTTGAAGTGGCTGTGTTTTAGAGACTCAGTGTCAGACAATCTTATGAAACTATTTCAATAACCCAGTCAGTTCATTGGAACTGTTAACTTCTTGTTCACCTACTCCATTTGAAGGAAAAGCTTTTCCTTTTAAATCTTTTTTAAATATGTTTTCTTTTCAATGCATCTTTTTTCCTTTTAAAATTACATTCTTTGAAGATCAGTATCGACGATAATTTTCCCTATTTGGAGGACTCAGGCTATTTTATTTCCCCTTACTAGCTTGCAAGCAGAGGTCTGCCCTTCTAGGTCAAAACTGCAGCGAACTGAGGTTATATGTGTTAAATACATGAGGAGCTGAAGTCAAACATTATACAGACTTTCTTAGCTGCATGCATTGACCCAAAAGTGGTTTGTGCAACATCGCTATCCCCCAGCATGAGACCAATAAGTTAAGGGAAGTGTAACAGCTTCTGAAGGGTTTTGTGTCACTGCTGGGAGGTGTGGGGAGTCAGCCTTGGCTAAGAATGAGCCAGCCTGCCACTCATCCGCCTCATCCTGTGGGGAGGGGATGAAAATGGGCTGGGAAAGCTCATGGGTCAAGACCAAGACACTTGCCAAGTACTGTTGTTGGGCAAAACAAACTCACCTGGGGGAATAATCAGGTTTTTATACTTTAAAATACATTGCATAGTGAGAATGAATAACACAGATCTTGAAACACCTTTTCTCCCCACCTTTTCCTTCACTCCTTCACCTCTTCACCTAGTATCCTTTACCCCCATCCTGAGAGTAGTTTGTTTACTCTTATGTAAATCTTTTAAGCAAATAAAATAGAGTGTTGGTGGAGTTTTGTTTGTTTGTTTTGGTGAGTACAGTGATTTTTACTAGATACACTTCAATGGAATTTAGTAGCACATGAAGCTTATCAGAGAGAAAAGTTAGTAGACAAAAGTTCTAACCTTCATTAATTTCAAAGCTACTACTATTTCACTTTCTATATTGCAAGCTATTGGATTGTTTTAATAATTAATTGCTTTCTACATTATTTGAGTTAAAGAGAGAGTGAGAATGAGTTCATAATGCTATGAGACTCTCCTTTGGAATTCATGCCAAACTACTCTACTATTACAGAATGACAGAAACAAGTAGTAGAATCTGAGTCTCTGAACTGTGTGAAAGGAATTACTAAACCTTTCGAAATCTGTGTCTATTTTAAAATCACTGATGAAATCAATGTTTTCTTAGGGCTTAATTCAAAATCCATTGAAATTGATGTGAGGATTTGCAGGTTTAGGTTAAGGTCACAATCATACAGTTGTGATAAGCAACCCCCAAATAACTCTGCTTGCTTCTTGGCTTCACTTGTATAAAATATAACTATCATAAGTACATTTAGTATCTCAAAAAATACTTTCAAATGCAGCTTGCTGAGAAGGGCTGTGAAACCTAATGCAAAGAGAAAAAGAATAACAGTAAATGGGCAGTGAGCCTGCGATGCCCTCACAGAATACCTTTCCTATTGTTCTAAAGCACCTTTTCATTCTTTGAGGCCTTTTGGCAACAACAACAAAGACAACTAGAAAATAATCTCCAGATAACCTGTCCCTGAGGCAATACAGAGTGCGGGCTGCAGAAAGAAATGAAATAGCTTTCTTAAAATGTTTTGTTTCAACACCGTATTTATAAGTCGAGGCTGTATGGAGCAGCACACACAGTGTACTGCAAACAGCACCGGCTCTTCCATCCATCTTGGTGCTGTTGCCCTTTCAGGTTTGCAAGGATTGATAAGATAGTGATATCATAGCCCATCCAGACCTTTTCTGTAGGCTGGTAAACCCGCTGAAAGCGTACACTTTTATTCAGAGACAAAGCTGAACTTCCTCCCGTTTCTTTTCCACAGGCTAAGATTCTCACCTTTTCTTTCTGTCTAGTTTTATTTCATTTTAGCAAGTTTTAGCGCGGCATAGGGAAGACAGTCTTTTTTTAATCCATAAAGTGCATCCTTCCCATGTTTGTGTTGGTTTTTTTGTCCCTTCTGAAAAACAAAATAGGACGTTTACTGAAGGCTTTCCCAATTCAGTGAATGGAAAGCTGTCGATATCTATGTTGTGGGGTCACAAGAGGCAGAATACAAAGGATACCGTAATAAAGTAGTATATGAGCTTGCAAGGGCTTCTCTTTCTCATTGTTACTTGTTTGAATTCTATCAGAGCAGGGAGAAAGAATGCCCTCATTTTACATTACGTTGTGTAATGCACTGAAGTGGAATATGTGTTATTTTAGCAGACATGTTGTAGAGAGCAAATGTTTTTCAGTGCTTGTAAGAGACGTGGAACCTTTTTTCTTAGTCTTGCCATTTCATTTCAAGTACCATTCTCTTTTTTTGAGGCACATCTAAAATGGCAGTAGGAGATTTTGTATTTAAGATAATTAATTAAAAAAAATAAAATTGGAAGTGCCACACTTAGGAAACTTGACAGGTGCAGGCAAACAGTTCTGTTGCGTAAGGGCATAAGCTTGTAATTTATATCAGTTTTCAGAATTAGAATTATCCTTTTATATTAGCTCATAATCTTCTATGGGTTTCCTGATCTCTCATGAACCTGTAGTAGCTATACATAAATTTTATATGGAGATGGAGTTGTTGAAAAAATATCAATTTTCATTGTCAGGCCTGGAGAGGAAAGAAGAGTCACTAGTCTCCTCATACCCTATAGTTTTCCTGTTATTTTGGTGACTGTGGACTTAAAAAAGACAGAAGGATAGCCAATTCTCTTACTTTTTTCAAGGACTGAGGTGTTATTTGATGTGAATTGGAGTAAAAAATTAAAGTCATTCAAGAAAGCAAAAAAACAAACCCAAAGGTTAACAGAATGTGTATTAGAAGATGTGTATTTCTAGAAATTGGAATGATAACAGTGTGATTAAAACAGCGAAGGTCTGTGGTTTGTGCCAGTTTCCTTTTTATTAAACTAAAATGCAAATCTTTCAGTGGGTGGGAAGAAAATGCAGGAAGGAGTTGATAGTTCAGTCTATAAACTGAAACTTTTCAAGGTTGTGTCCAGGTATTCAAATCAATGCTTACAAGAGATACAGCTTGCAGCCCAGCAAAAATCAATAACATTAATAGATCATGTTACTGAAAGCTATGTGAATGCCAATTAAGTAAATAAATGAACACAATGAGATGTTGCCAATGAGAGATCTTGACAGGAAATAAAAATGACTGAGATGGGAGAATGTAGGTTATAGGAAAAAGGCAAGACTTCAGTCACAAAGACAATGTCACACTGATTAATAATCAAGGCACACTTGGATAAAGAACATAGTGGAGAGGACTACAAATCTGCAGTCAAATCCTGGCTGCTCCAAAAGATGTCTTCAGGAGTTAATTTATGCAGATGATTTATACTTGATTTCTTAAATGACATGAAGTATTAAAAATTATTTACGGGATGAGCATGACCTAGATTGTCATTGTGGAGAATGATAAGCAAAAGTAGTATTACTCGAGGAAGAAGGGCATTTCACTCAGGTGAAATAAATACTATGGTAAAGCACAAGAGGTTCAGTTTAAAATACAGTCCTGTAATGTTTCTGAGGGAAGCTGAAAAGGTTGAAACTTGAATACCTCTGCCTTTGCTTCCTGCTAGATTTCACTTTGTTATCTAGAGATAGCGTCTGTTTTGACTACAACTTAGCCAGAGATATTCTAGGCTCTGCATCACCTGAACACTTGTCAGGTGGAGAAGGTCTCTACCTGCTATATTAGTATTTCTCTGGGTTTTTCTAAGCATCATAATCCTTCTCTTAGTTTTTATGATTCTTCCTTCTGAGTGCAGTTCCACAGATCTGTAGTGTAAAATCAGGTGTGCATGACTGAGAACTTCATGTTTTCCTAATCCTTTTTTCTCTCGCTCATTTTCTTTTTCTTCTTTCTTCTGGCATCTTTATTCCCTCTCTGTTTAGTGGAGGCTTCATTTCTTGTCTGTTTGACCTAGATTCAGCAATCTAAGCAAATAATTCTGATCACTTATGTTTTCCCCTTTTCTGGGGAGCTTAATTTTTACTCATCTTCTCTCAGTGGTGACCAGTGAGCTAGGAGAGGTTTTGCAGAGTAAGTTCAGTAAGGTCTTACTACTTTAAATGAAGGAGACCTTTCTAATGAGCTGGTACCAGAAAATTTACCATGTTAAGCAGCTTTCTCCAGTCACTGAGCAAAATCTTGTCATTCAAATGCAAAACATAAAGCACAACCTGGAATTTTTTGAGTACTGTATAAGTTACAGAGTGGTATTTGGGAAGTGCTGTTTTCCAATCCACTCATTAATTTTCTTGCCAAGGTCTTTGGCTACTTGCTAAGTGTAGTATGTTTGGTTCACCTCTGGAGCTACTCTCCAGTACATTTTGTGTAATGTAAATAGAGATTATTAAAAATACTCTGGTTTTGCTACTGTGATATAAGTCAAACCACTTTTAGTCTTCTGACTTGTATGAATTTTAATCAAATGTTGTAAAAAGGCCACGAAAAGTACTTGACTTTGAGGCTGTATCAAATACATCTATGGCAGCATCACAGTTTTCTGTATAATAACTTATTTTTACATGGTAAAAAAGGTGTCTTAAATATCTTTATTTCCATCTGTCTTACTCTCCTTTAACTATTGGGTCTTAGAATTCCTGTCAGAATATCTAGGAGAATGTTCGTTTCTGAGCATACATTTCATGCAATAGAAAGTAGTATGTTCTTATGCTTTATAGGAAATCTGTCTCTCAGCAAGGCTGAAGAGACCTCGAAAGTTCCATCTGAGTGATCCAAAAGTAGCTTTGAAAAGCTATTCTAGCCCTCCAGAAAGATGAAAGAGCTTTTTACTTGCTTCTTGCTACTATTATAATTTCAGACTGACAAGTGATTAAAGCGGCATTGGACTGAGTGCCTCCCACAGTTTTTAACAGCATATCTGAACCATATGTAATACTTACTTCTGTACTCATCTCAATAAAGATGTTCATTCTAAAAAAGTGGAATTTTGGAGGTTATGTTTGTGTGTGCAACTTGATGTGCACAAAGGATACAGCAATTAGCTGTGCAGATATTGGTAACATAGATCCCTTTATTCACAGCTATTTGAATGCCAGTTAGGTAGAACAGATAAACAATGATAATGATAAACTGTCAGATGAAGTGCTTAGAGGGGCAGGTAGTGTGACAGGAGATGACAAGGAAGGCAGGAAATGAGCTAAAGCACAAGGGGGAAAAAAAGACTTCTAAAATCCTCTGAGTATACTGACACCAGCTGACTTTGAAGTACATTTTGAAGAGGAGAATTGCACAATGAATATATAGAACAAAGCCCACACAAGTTATAAAAGCATTAAAATAATTCTTCCTTGGAAGTGTCTGAAATAAATTTTTGCCCCATTTTTAGAGGCTTAGCAGCCTCTTTGTTTTTCCACTGAAGTATTGTACACCATCTGCTATTGTTTGTCCTTTTGTTTATAAAACCTACTGATAAATTAGACCTTATAAACAGTTATACTCTTAAATAAAGACTTTAAAATAGAAGTCAAAATTGTCATCTACATTCTGTGAAACAAAACAGTTTTCTGCAGTTGGAGGGATAAACAAGATGTGATGTTTTAATGTTATCTGAAAATGTGTGTTTTCACGTTCCAGCACTGAGATTTAATAATTAATCTGGAAGTTCCTTCTTTTGATACATGGGATGTTTTGAATGTGTCACTGCTTATGTGATTTTGGCTTGTTACAAATCATTCCAAAGATATCCATCACTGCAAGAGAAAAAGTTGGGCTTATCAGTACTGAAAATTTTCATAGTTTTTGCAAAAAAAGCTTCTCTTAGTTACCAGCTATTATTTTTCTGTCTTCAGAACAGGCATAATATGGAGTTGAGCATATTTTTTTTTTTTTTTTAAGTTTACACTTATATTTTATTGCTAGATGCTGAGATCCCTTAGAGGATGTGTGACTGTGAAGTTATGGAACAGCCATTGCTGTAAATGGGGATTTCCCCTAAGGGCAGAGATTACAGAACTGCCTGGAGCAAGGTGACTGAGAGAAAACAGGGACTGCAAGGACACGTCTGAAACTGGCCTTGCTCAAGCCTGAGTGCTGCAGAGCAGCTCAGCCCTCCTGAAGGGATGCTGCAATTTGTTGTGCAGGCAAAATAGAATGCATTTACTTCACATTCTGGATCAGGATAATTTCCTTTCTCCTTATTTGGAATTGCTCACAGAAGAGAATTTCCAAGTTTCTATCAGCTTTGTTAGCTCTTCCTTTTGTCTGCTTCGCTGAGGGAACAGCAGATTCATCTAAAGCCTCTATTAAAGCACACTGTTATGGGGGTGTTACTTTGTTGCTTTCTTTTTGTAATAGTTTTGTCCTTACCTGGAAGCATCACACTGTGGAGACTGTCAAACCAGGATTTTCACAAATGCTACATTATATGATTTGAGGGAGGGTAAAAGGAAAAAGAAGAAAAAACTCCCCAAACCACTGATACTTCTATTTCTTTGATGTATTACAGTTTTATATAGGAGTAAGAATTTAAACTGGAGCGCAATCCATTCCCTATGTGTTAGGTTTAACAGTTTTATAGCTATACTTTGAATAAAACTCATTTAAGTCTGAAATGTTGCTGAATAATTTGATATTACATTATAAAAATCATATAAGCCCCCAGTGAATATAATGCAGATTTATTTTTTAATGTCAGGTATAATTACTCATCCAATTTCCATCCATCTCATTTCACTTCACAAATGGAACCTTAATTATTTCTTTTTATAGGAGGTTTTTAACAAGCTATTAAAACACGTTGAAAAGGGAAACATTTACGTTATTCACATTGGATTGGAAGATGTGAGGTTAGGATGGGAACACTGGCAAATTTTAAAAGATGTTGGAGTGCAGGTCAAATAGACACAGCATATGATGTCTGCATTTAACAGTACTTAGCACCGGGCAAATATTGGGTGTTTCAACAGTTAAGCTTATCTGTGAAGCTCTCTGCTTTTAATGGGAAATTGGATAATTCAAGTGCCTGCAGCTCAAGTACTGCTAGCTCGGTATACTTCAAAAAAAAGTTCCTTTGATGGCAATGAAAAGCTGACAAGCATTTTGAGGAAAATGATGATATTCCTCTCTTGGTTCCTGACAGTGAGGCTACACAGGAACACCCCAAACTCCAGTGCAGAAAGTTCTTGTAGTGTTTTGAATATATTCCCTGGTTGGATTAAATTAGTCATATGATTAATAAACCTCCTTGAAAATGTGAACCAGTTTATTTAAAAGGTACATAGTATTTTGCCGTTTCTGTTACCAAATAGATCTTTTTGTTTTATCGCCTTGCTTATGTGAATTCCCAAATGAAACAACAGCTCTGAAGGTGGGGGGCAGGTTCTAGGTGCCAACACCAGCAGTGAAATCCATTTCCTACAGAAGGCAAATACAAAACTCCAGTGGGTTAGAAAACATTTCACTGGATAACTAGGAATATTAGAAATTACCTACAATCATTTTTTCCTGAGTAAATATGTGTCCTATTAAATTAGGAACAGTTCCACAACAGATGCTTTTTGTATGTTTCAGATATGTTACAACAGCAATCCTTATAACTATCCATGTTGTCTTTGTGCCTAAAATCATACTTATGGGATTCACTTGTATATAATGAAGACTTTGGCAAGAAAAGCAAAACTCCCGAGTACTTAGAGAATATCAGTTACACTTTTTCAGGCTGTTGCCATAACATACTAATAACTATTTTACGGTCTTACTAAATAATAATTAAAATTCTTAGTTTCTGTCTAGAATGATTAAGGTAATTATGAGGCTTCCTAGTGTGGCAGTATCTGAAATTACCTTTTCTGCCTTCTTCTACCTCTGAGAACCAATGAGGAATTTTCTCGTGGCTGAATTCCAGAGCTGCTGGAGCTGGGCAAGGTTTTCACATGTGTATACTGCCACAGCCTCTTTTTCCTGAAGTTGCTTTCAGGCTATTTAACAGAAGCCTCACCTCCTGACTCACCCAGGGAGAGCTTCGTTTAAAATGTTACATTAAAACACGCAAACATTTGTTGTACCTTGGCCCATTGTGATGTTTCCAGCAGAGTCCAACATCGGGAAGGTTTAGGGGAGGCCAGGCAGCGGTGGGGCTGGACACAGGGCATCCTGCAGTGCCGTTCCTTCAGCAGGGCCGGGGGCGGGCTGTGGTGCGGGCACAGCTGCGGCCGCTCAGCGCCATCAGCCTGCACACACCTGCAGCCCATGCCAGCTTAATTACCCCCTGGGGTATAAATACCCGTGTGGGGCAGCGGAGCAGTGCAGTGCGTGTGCTTGTCTTTGTAACAGCCCGGCTTTAGAGCTGCGAAGCTGCAGGTGCGAAGCCGTGCCCAGCCGCCTGCCCGGCGCTCTGCCCCTTTCCTGCTGCCCCTCGGCAGGTGCGGGGGCTGTGGGAGAGGGAGGCACGCCCTGCTCGCCCCTCCATTTCGGTTCGTCCTGGCCTGTGTCCTCCTGCCCTCATCCTCCTCCTCCTGGGCGCCCCGGCTCTGCCCTCGGTGCCCGTCGGTGTCCCGCTCGGTGTCTCAGGTGACCGCCAGCTCCGGCCGCTCCCGGGGGTAAGTGAGACAGAAGTTTCCCTTGTGTTTCTGCGTGTTTCGGAGCCTTTTTGTGAGTTCTGTGAGCTTTGCAAGCGGAGCGCCTCTGAGGGCGGGCAGGCGAGTGGTTTCTGGCCGCCGTAAGTGCGCTCATGTCCCACCTGTGGCGCACTTACAGACAGAATGTCAAACTTGGCACGTAATACCTGAAACAGCGTGAGTTTAGTGCTATTTCTTTCAGAATAAAGTTAGGTAAGTGGAAATTCGGGAATGTATAGTTAGTAATGAGTATTTGCTTGGCGTGTAAACTCTGAAGGTGTGGGAGCTCCCCTGAAGGGGGCAAGGAGTGTCCATCTTGGAACTTGCGCGTGTTCGTGCTTGGGAAAATAAACACTTTTTGTCAACACACTTGTCGGAGTTTTCTTTGTGTTATTCGGTGACTTCTTTCAAGTTTGTTACTTGTTTCTTTCTTATTGTAAAGGCGTTACCGTATTTGTACCTTTCTGTTTTGTTTATTTGTTCCTTACTGTCTTAGTAAAAGGGTGGTTGCAACTTAGTATCTTGCAATGTGTCTTTTTTTTTTTTTTTCTCCCGTCTTTTTCTCCGGGTTGGCATTGAAGATTGATTTTTGTATTGCTACTTGTTTTAAAAGAGAAATTAATGAGCACTGTATCACCAAAATACTTTTCCCTTTCCTCAATGGCTCGTGAAGATGTCGGGCCCATAAGGCTGGAATTTTCGGGCAGAACCAAAATGGTGGAGTCATTAATTCCCACACAGCCTTTACTGCTTTCACCTGCGTGCTGTCTCAGCTGGGGGAATAGTGTGGCCGTGTAAATCAATCATGGTGCTAGTAGACGTTTTAGAAAAAACAATTCTTTTTTTTTTTTTAACAGATCTAACTGTTGACATAAATGGCAAAAAATTTCTGTTGACATAAATGGCATATCCATGTATCCTCTTGCTCTGTGTTCTGCATCTTGCTGACTTCCAAAATTTTAAACATCCTTGAAGTTTTTAGAAGATGTGTATTTGCATTTATATGTGAAATACCATGAGAGAGATGAAGGGTCATCTTCAAATTCCAGAGGTCACTGAGTCTCCTAGACTGCAACTCGACTTTGAACTTCAACATTTGCTACCATTGATATGTATTCTCTTTGGTATTTGAACGGTCCTAACATTTTTCAAGAGGTCTTTTTTTCCTGTTTTGGGGGAATCCCCACCCAGCCCAAAGCAGCCCAAATGTGGTATTGATATCTAAATATATATGTAAGTATAGCTGCGTTTAAAATGTGTCAGAGGGGAAAAGAATCTTATAGTTCATAAAAATGGTTCTTTAACTTTGGGGAGGTGGGGAATTTCAAGATCATGAAAAACCAAATTTTTAATGATTCACAAGTACCTTAAAGGATGCTACTGATCAGAGGCATTTGATCTCTGCTTTCTATTTTATAAATATAATGGTTTTGAAAAGTCAATTGCAAAAGAATAATCAATACTGTGAAGTTAATTTCAGTGCTGCAAAGGTTCCACTTGCAAGTAAAGCAGAAGGTAAATGTACACAGTATGCAACAGATACATGTACATGTGGAAATTAAGGCAATTAAAGTTCATTGGACCTGGACTATATGATAGGCAAATCCATAAGTTATATCAATGATTAATTCTCACTTGAGACATTAGTAATGACTTCTGCTAAGTTACACAGATTATTTTGTCAAATTCAAGTAGTGTTTTTGTACTCTCCACTGGCCTTGTGTTAAGCTTTGTTTATGTTACTGAAAAACTATGGTAAATATTTTTGCTTGGAGTTGGTTGGCAAAAAGCTTTTAACCTTGTTTCATTCAGAAAATCATAAGACAGATGAGGAAATAGGATGACTGTCTGGATGTATCTCTCATTCACCTCAGATTTTTCTTTAGACCTTATTTGTTGCTTGGTTTTCCCCTCTGTCTAATTGTTTTGTCCATCTACTCCAGTGTGTTCGTTTGGGGGCAGTACAGTATTTATTTAAAGAATGCAGATCAGTTTCTGACACGTTCTTAACTGAAAACAACACTGATAAATACAAGAAATTCTGATTTATTTATTCCCCCCCCCCCCCAAGAAGTAAAACCAATCAGAGGCAGAAATTATCTTCCTTTCCTGTCTCAAGAAAAATATGGGCTTTATTCTCACTTGCATTATTATTCTTCTATTGCAGCCATTAGTGTACAAAATGATACTAATGGAACTTTTATGCCTACATGAAGCATTAGTCTAAATCGTAATTCAGCCTTAACCAGTGCTTGTCACTTCATTTATTTATTATTTTTTCCTGTTGGGCAGGTGAGACTAAATCATGATTTCCAGTATTGAGTCTTTATTAGATTATTCATGATTCAGACTGTTCCAGCTTATGGCTGCATGAATTGTCACTGTAGTGTCAGGTTTTCATTGGTTCTGTTCTATTTTCTAGTGCTTAATTTCTGAGCAAAAATATTTGTTTATTTCCTGAAGACTTCAGGAAACTGAATGCCTGATTAAAGTTACTACCATGTGTGATTTCCTTTTTATGGTGCAAGCACACTATTGAGGAATACACTGTATTTATGTGGGCTTTCTTGCCTGATCTGCAGGAGAGTTAAAAATTCTTAAATGCATAAGGGTTTTTTTTTTTTTATAGTCAACACAGCTCAAGTTTTAGTATTTGTGTTGAGTTCATACTGGCAGACTGAAACAGGCATTTGTCTTTATTGCCTTTTTTTAAAGCTTTATGTTTTTTCATTGGTATTAATTTAACTGATTGTAAAACAAACTACTGTGTGCAAGCCTGGTCAGAATGCCAGGCTAATGATACACAAGAACCTTTCCAAGGTAGCTTGCCAGTCGTGTTACCAGCTGAGACATCTGTGAGTGCCACTTGTAAGAACACCTTTCAGGCATTCACAGGCACTTCTGCTAGAGCAGGGTTAATCTCTCTTCTACCTGTCTCATGGGCTGTTTGACTAATGGGTTATGGTGAAACGTTTTGGAATAGTTGTGGTTTCACTTCAGCTGCCAACTGAGCACCATGGAGTCACACACTGCTGCACCAGCCCCATCCCCTGTGGGATGGGGAGAGAATCAGAAAACTGAGAAATTATCTGGGTTGAGAGAAAAAACAGTTTAATAAGTAAAACAAATGCTGTACACACAAGCAAAGCGAAACAAGGAATTCACTCACCATGTTCAATAAGCAGGCAGGTTTTCAGCCATCCCCAGGGAAGCAGGGCTTGGTGACTTGGTAAGGCAAACACTATCACTCCAAACTCTTTCTTCTTCTTTCCCAGCTTTATATGCTTTATATATAAAGCATATAATATATTTATATATATTTATATATATTCCACACCATATGGTGTGGAATAGCTGTCGCAGCTGTGTCCCCTCAAAACTTGTTCTGTACCCCCAGCTACTCCCTGGCAGGGTGGTGCAAGAAGTAGAAAAGGCTTTGGCTCCGCTTAAGTGCTGCTCAGCTGTAACAAAAACATCCCTGTTCATGATCACATCCTACAAATTGGAAGTTTCAGAGCAAATCCTTCATTGTGTATTATCTTAACGTATCTACATAATCTGGAGATTAGGACACCTACCTTTAATGATGTTTTCATTGATATAAAATTCACGAGGTCTGAACAAATTAAGGTTATTTTTAAACTTTTTCATCCCCTGAGGGCTCTTAGTATTTGTAGTCAGCAGCCGTACCATATTTGTGATTCTGTTTAATTATGTGCAATTAATTGGGTCATAACTCTGTGTGTTGGAAATAATGTTCATAAAGAAAATCTAGTTAAGATATAACATGAGTTGCAGCATTTTTATTGTATTCAATTTCTGTTTCTGGCAGAACTGGGAGCACTTACTAGTTGAGAGTCGATGGATTTTTCATTGATGTTCTGCTGCTTAATTTCAAAAGATGCAATAAATTTATATCAACTTGAATTTGCCAAAGCAAACATATGCACATTCTAATTGAAAGTAAATGGCCATTTAAAAGAAAGCAATAATAACTTTATATGCTGCTGAAAATATGGCTGCTCTGCACTTATGGGAAAAATGTGAGGCCAAGGATATGTATATTGAAGGATGTATGAAAACAACTCCCTGAAATATAACCAAACAAAAATCCTAGCCAAAATCAAAAGAAACCATGACCACATTCTTCTGGCTACTGTGGTTGTACAGTCATGAGTATTTTCATATGCAACTTTCAGATGTTCCTGTTTCAGAATTTAAACTTGATAAACGTACGTAAAGTTGTCTTGAATACACATGTACACAGCTGAGGGTCAGTGTCTTTTCCATACTCAACCATCCAGAAAAAAAAAATAAGCAGGGTGCACCAGTTTATATAGACACATTTCAAGTCTAATGTTGAGAATCTACTTCAGTTATCAGTTATTTCAATATGAGCCATTTTGGTAGAACTACCTTTGGATAAAAACTAAATGGGGTCTACTTGCTCATGGGGTTGGAACATCAGGGTAAGTACTCCTAAAAAGCTTTCTGTTGTAACATTTAATGTTACATATTAGCACTTGATAGTTTCATGTCCTGCTTTTCCCTTTTGTTAGCAAGAATTGAGCCTGTGAAATTAATGTTTTACTGACACAAGAAAAAAAAATATAAACCCAACCCCTTTTTTACTGTCATGTTAAATTTTTGTTTAGAGGCCATAGTAAACAAGGGGTTGAAGCTTTGCCTGACAGATCATGTGCTGCCTATCAAGATTTATCAATTCAATCTAACATCTGAACAGAACTAGCTAGCTGCTAGGTAAAACTGTTGTTAACCTTATTTTATGCAAGTAAACATTGATTCTTCCTGCAGAATTGGAATAAGCTGAATAGGAAAGGCTTTTCTATCCCTGTTTTTAGTATTTCTGTGGTTTTAATCATTATGATTCTCTTACAATTCAAGTTGAGCATGTTTGAAATGAATTTTTAAAATGTTCTTTTTCTTGTTTTTTTTTTTTTTTCCTTATTATAGAAGCATAATTTTAAAAGTATTTAACAATTCTAGAAGGGTCACAGATAACTGTCAGTTCTGTGCAGTCAAAGAATGAGTATGCAGTGCAGTACTGCTGTTGACAATACATGATCTTAACTATAAAATGTTGAGAAATAAAATGAAACTTAGCAGTCTCCCTGAAACAGATGGTTACTATTTCAACCATTTTTAGAGTAAAGCCTATGACCATTATCTTGTGAGTCAGAGTTTAATTTTTAAGGAGCTGAGGAATTACAGTAGCCTACTGAACTGCAGCATTGTGTGCTCCCAGTTTGGATGGTCAGTTGGTGCTGTGAATGAATTTCAAGTTTGGAGCAGTGTGTGCAACTGGAATGGAGTGGTTCTGGTTAGAGGGTTTGGTTAAGCACTGGGCTCAAGAGGGATGTCGTTTCTAAGGACAGAAAAAGAATCTGAATAACTGTGTGTGATTGCAGTTATAGCTAGAGCATTCAGGGCAGTGTCCTGGAGTGTCACTTGTTACTTTTTGTTTTTTTCATGCATACATCATTGTTCAGGTTTTTCTTCTGATCAAGCATTTAATCAAGGAGTCATCAGGTTTAGAAATTTAACTTGTTATGATGGGTGGTTATAGAAACTGCCATAAGCCTCTGACAGGTCCTCTCAAGTGTATGTCTGGGGGCTCAGACCTCACTATCTTGTTTTTTCTGCAAGAACCACCATGATATTCAGACTGTGGATGGTTAGTTTTATGTGCTTTAGTTTGGACGGCTGGTCCCTCTGTTTCATAATGGTCTCAGAACAGTGGGCCAGATGGATTTAGTATCTGCAAAAGAGACCTTTGGGAATCTGTGACAATGCAAGTTTGTAGTGATACAGGGAAAACCTTATGAGGACAAATGTTCATTGCTTACTCACTGAAAGGATCTGATGTGTAACAGAGATCTTTTTTCGGTATGTACTCAATCAGTAGGTTGTAGAGTTTGACTCTACAAAGGAGAGGAGGAGTTGTAGCCATAGTCTCAAGTGAAATAATATAACAAAGTATTATTATACTATTAAATAAGAGCTCTTTTTGGTGGGTAATTTTGGATATGTGTCCATATATGCAGCCTTTCAAACACGTGTGCTGTTGAAAGTACAAATTTCATTTGTATTTCTTGGTCAAGATTGATGTTTTCTTTGCCTAAGCTTGGAACCACCATGTATGTATGGTACCTATTACATAGAATGTATTGTAAAACTAGTAGGTATGAGCTTATTGACAGCTCTAGATTACGTGATGCATTTAATGTAGTACAGAAAACATTGTTTTATTGCATGTGCATGTAAGAGCTCTGTTAAAGATGGACTGGGAATCTGCATAATTTGTTTAGATCTTAAAATCTCCTGTTTAATACAGAGTGAACAAGACAAATGGTTGCTAAGAATAAAACTGCATAAAGTATAGCTGCTTAAGGGCTGAAAAGAACTCTCAAAAAGTGAGACAGTGTAGCAGTACTTCTACCTAGTATTTCCTTAAACAAGGCAGAATTGTCTTGTCTTTACGCCATTCTACCAAACCTTTATTTAAACCAAGAAGCTTTTGAATTGTGCTCATCCAGCTTCCCAGCAGATTCTTTGAATGAAAATCCCATAGTAGTTTAAAAGAGCACTCTTCCCTTGTAAAGGAAAACACAATATTTAAAACCTTGCATGAATCTATACATTACTGCTTTTTTTTCATCTTCCTATAATACTGTTCTTCTAAAGCTAAAAAATCAACTCATACTCTTTAATTTATGCTGTCCTGTTTCCCAACATTTTGCAACAGTGGGCTGGATATTTTTTTGCTGTTACTCTTTTAAGACAATTGGATGACAAATGACTGGAACATAGAAGCGATCCATACAACCTATTTTGGGGAAGAGAGGTAGCAGATCTGTATTAATAAGGTGATGACCGGGACTCATTAGTCCTTCCTGAGGGCAGTACTGGCTTTGATGCTGCTGTGTACATGGCTTGGGTTGACCAGAACCGCTCAGTGCTCAGCAGCACCTGGTGCACTGCAGTTATTACTTGAGTAGCTCTTGCCTGTCTTTAGGTGTCCTGGATCATCTGTGGTAGGGTGGCTATTGAGTAGAAGTCCTCAGTTCAGAAACTGCTCTTGCGAGCTTGTGAAACAGCATGAATGATGACTTTGAATAAGAGCTGCTCCTTAGTGGGAGAAGTAGAACAGAGTAATTTAAACCTAATTAGGCCGTGGTTATTTTCACTGTAATAGCTATGTGACATCTGTAGACCATATGAATGGGGGAGTTAGGCAAGATTGTACATTAAGCTCATTTTAGTACTTAGAGGAGTAATGATATTGAAATTATATGTTGATGTCTCGGAATTTGACTCTGATAGTGTTTGACACTAAGTTATTAGAGAACAATACGTAATGTTGCATGTGAAACAGAATGGCTTATTTAAGGTGTTTGAACTCTTACTATTTCTCTTCCAAGAAAATTAACTTAATTCATTAGTGGTAACAGTGGAAAACAACCTATCAATGTGTTGAGATAAGTCATGACTACAACTGTGTTCTAGAATATTGTCAAAGTCAAGCAGCAACTGAAGTAAAGAATATCAGCGTTTTAATGGAAAAAAATTATTACTGGCTCAAGGCAAAGCAGAGAGGAAAAATAGTGAGCTTTAGATTTCCTGTCAGAAATGTAGAAAATGGCTATCAGAGTGTACTCAGATTAAAATTGGGTAGGTATTCTAAAAGCGTGTATGTTCTTATGTGTAGTCAAGTCACTGAAGATTGTAAACTTTATTCCTGATTTGGTTGTTGAAATTTTAAACACTTGCTAAAGCCCTTGGAGGTCAGAATTTCAAATCTTGCCCGCTGCTTCAAGCAAGAGTTTTGTTTATATGCTGGTTAAAATATGTGGTAAGGTCTATGTAAGTAATGTAAACTTGCCTTTTTCACCCATTTGGTTCTAAACCATTATTGTGCCTCTCTTGATGACTGGAAGCAGCTTCTTGCTTATGAATATGTCTCTGTGTTAGTTTGCTCTCCTTTTGGATCTTGAGAGAGTTGAATTCATAAGCACTTTCGCCTTGGAGCTGACTGACTTGCTGGCCCAGGTTACGCCACTGTCTTGCTGATTCATAGACTTTTAGAAAGATAATTGCAGGTGTGAAAGTGGGCTATAAGTGTAGATCTTGTATCAATGGGACAGGCTTTAAATAGAAGTAGGACTCAAATGTATATGTTTTAAACTATTTACAGGTTATCAGACTAAATTATCTGCTTATGACATCCTTTGAGTGTGGATTTCAGAAATTAGAAATCAGCTCTTCCCTTTATATTTATTTTCCCCCCCCCCCCCCGCCTTAATTTTGGGGGTTTTTGTCCTTAGCAGTCCCCTTTGGCTGAAGCTCCATGTATGTAGAATTTTTTTTTCAGCTAGGAAAGGAAATTGTGTATGTTGAGACAAATCTCCCAGGAGGCTGATAATTAGATGGTAGGATTCTGTGGAGAATGAAGTTGTGAGCTGAGAATTCGTCCTGCACTGAACAGTCCTGAAGCTGTCTGTCAATCATAACTTACAAATTCCTTTAAGTACAGAGGATGCAGGTTGCTTGAATTGTCCCTCATTGCCAGTCTGCTGGTCTGGAAATTGGAGGCTTAGGGAATTTTATTACTGATCTAGACAACTGAGACCTTTTATTACTGAGGGAAATAGAGTGTAGATTTCATGGCTCGATGCTTGTAATGGTTGGATATTTCAATCCCTCCTTGGGATAGAGGAAATAGAATTTAAGTATGAAATCCTAACTGATTTGAATCAGTAACTCCATTAAAGTTACCTACTGACAGTGATCAAGGTGTCATTTAATAAATTCAGCACTGATGCTACAGTGAAATCCATGTCCATGTAGAGCTACCAAACAATTCATTTCTCATTCCTTACAAACACCTTTAGGTTTTTCTTACAAAGAATACTTGTAGTAGATAGAGTTTAAAAGTAATAGTGTTTCTGTTAACAGTTAAGTAATTACTGAGGTCTTGACCCGTACTTTTCAGAAAAATATAGTGCAGGAAGGTAGCACACACTAGCAAAGTACTTCTAGTCTATGGAAAATCTCAACTACCTTAAACATGGAAATGAAACTGCAACCCTCATGAAAGGGAGCGTTTTCAGTTTTTGGTATTGTACCCTGAGCACTCTGGATGCCTCTGTGTAATCCTAAAAGAGTTATTAGAGATGACAGAAATTTACACCCTCCCACAGAGATCACAACAAAACACCAATCACGGCTGTTTGCTGAGTGCATGAAATATTAGATGTTCATTAAGAAAGCCACTGGGCAGTGTAATTGTGTGGAAAACAGTCTGCTTATGTTTCAGAATGGAAATGTTTCACAGAGATCTGAGTTGGAGCCTTCTAATATTAATGGCATAGGCACAATTCTAAGGGAATGCAACTCATCTTTTCTTTTTTGCTTACTAACAAAAACCTCTACATCCACTGGATGACAAAACCCTGTTTTGGAAACAATTGCTGTATTGAATGGTGCTTGACACATTGAATTGATTCTTTAATATCAGGAGAAGCTTGAAGTATTTCATAGGAATAAGCCATGACATTTCCAGTATATAAAAATATTTATTTTTTTATTATGGATATACTGGGATTTTTCTTTTCCAAGTAATGTTCATTAAATCCATCTTTTTTTCCACAGCTTTGAACAGTGTATCAAATCTCATCCTTGTCTTAGTGATGTCATGTAGAATTTCACTGTTATATTTGACAGGGACAGACCTTTTAGCAAAGACATTAGATGAATGGAACTATAGAAACACTAATGACAGAGTTAGAAATGACGTTTTTAGGTTATAATAAAAAATTTACTCCATTCAGCAAATATAAGTCAAAATATAAATCAGTTGTAAACACACAGTGGAGTATCTTGTAAGTTTTTTAAAAAAATCTTTGATCTTATGGATAAATTCCATAGAGGTAGAGAATTTACATAGAAAGGATTTCAGTTCTATTCCTCCTGTGGAAAATATAACATTTTGATGAAGAAAATGTCTTGTTTTGTTGGTTTGGTTTTTTTTTTTTTAACCAGTTTTACTAAACAAGTAGATTTTATAGAAGGGAATGTCTGTAGAAGGAATTGATAATGTCCTGCTTAGCATGTAAGAATGCTGTGGCATCATTTGACAAAATATATCTTAATATAGATACAAAGCACTTGATTGGTACTGCATGAACTCAGATGAGACTTGGAAAATAGGATTTATCTCTCAAGCTTGTTGATTTTCAACAGGAATGTGGCCACCTTTCCATTTCTGTGGCATGTCACGGTATGATGTCACCTGCAAGAAACAGTGTGAACTCTTCTGTTTAAAAGCTGGGGTCCAGAAACTCATCAAACCCAGCCTGTAATCTTTTATATCTAATCCTCTTAAAACATGTATTTGTTAGTAAGAGTATTAGGATAAGTAAGGATATATGCAGTGGCTTAATTTTTGCAGGCTAACATAGAAAGTGGGACTGTTAAATGATTTTGCCATAAGCTCTGGTTTAATAAGAAAAAACAGCGAAATGAAAACTAATCAGTCCTGTAGCATTATTGGCAGAAATGAGGGTAACCACAATGAGGTCTCGAACCACATCAAAAGTAATACAGAAAATGGTGAGCCACTTGTGCCTGAGAAGCACAAGCACACTTAGACCTGTTCATTTGTACAGATGAAAGTAGGAGGGTGAAGATGGTTCATAATCAGCAGGCTTTTCACATCTGCAGCAGGCTTGCACACATGGTGCTAGTATTGGTACAGAAACATAGCAAGTCAAACACAATACAGTGGAGTGAAGCATTAGTTTTTTCCCCAGCAATACTGTAAAATGTAAAGGAAATAAAAACCAGTTTGACTAGTTAAATAAAAGGGGACTTTAAGGGGAAAAATGCATTAACAGTTTTGTATTTGATCGCATCCTTGTGCACTGAGACCAAAACTTCTCATAAAGGTACTATGTGGTGAGAATACAAACGGTCAGGAAATCATCATCTTAATTTCAGAATAGTGACTTGTACTATTTACATTAATATATCTGAGACTGTTGACCTCATGGGAATCTTTCAATAGGATAATGTTAAATACTCCAGTGTCTGAAAAGCCAATCTCCTTTGGAAAAAAATGCCTATTTTGAATAGTAACACAACAGAGATGATGTGATTAGAGAATGGATTTGTTCTGTGCAACAAGAGTTTGCATTAATAACACAAAATAACATCTGGGTTCTTTTGATGTTGGTTACAGGTAGTGTAATAGTGGATCTTTAAACAGGAAAAAAAGGCTGTATGTGTAGTGAAAAGTACCTTGTAGCCAGAAAGCTTCCTTGTAGTATTAAGTGTAACAGCATCTTACATATGAAAATGTCTAGTCAGATTATAAAGAGTACTCCTGTACTGGTGAAGAGCTTTTACCTGCATAAGATTTGGTTTGAAAAGCAGCCACTGCTCCAGATTCATTGTGCTTAATTGCGGGGAAATCAGTCTCAAAAATGGTTAGGTTCAAGACTGGTGTTTCAGTATCCCGTTCGTAGCAGACAAGTGAAAACAGGGAGGTTTGCTCTCCCTTGTCATCTTTATTGGATTAAATCGACAATATTAAGGACAACATGAGAAAAGAAATGTCAAGGTAATCTCAAATTTAGTTTTAAGGGAAGAATCATTAGTCTTCAGGAAGAGCTGGGGATAAAAAAAGTGCTTAATATTACTATTAAGAGGTAATGCAACAAACTATAATCCTTAAACTGTTGACAGGCCATTTTCTTCATTATATAAGAGATGGCTTTGAGGGAGAATGGCTTGGATTTATCATAAACAAGGAGGCCCAATATTAAATTGGATAACGAGGAACTTGAGTGGTTGCCAGCTCACAGATAATGAGGATACTGTATCTTGCAGAGGGGGTGTGTGGGATTTTTGTTTTATTTTCTTGATAGAAAGAAAACAAAACCCTGTCAGGGATTTAACTTTGCAATTCCAGTGAGAATTCCTGCTGTAAACGTTGAATGTGATTATCCAAGCTGAAATTTTTGGTAAACAAAAGCTAAATTGATAAACATGAAAAAGGTGCAGTGTACATCTGTTTTGTCAGGAAGCATTCAAAACTGGTTGATGAGAGCACTTAAAACCCAAAGCACTTAGAAACTCAAGCTTGCTGAAGTGAAATTGAAAATTCTTCTTGCATTTCATGGGCTGTGGATTAAGATCTAGTTCCTCAGTACCCTTGAAACGTGGGCTTAATTTTAACCACATTGATGATTTAATTAATTTAATGGAATCGCTCACAACGTTGAGTGCTTCCAGGACTCTGAGAGCAGATGTGAAGTTGCTGTGTGGGTACGTTTCTCTTGCAGTGTAGAGTTCCCAATGCCCAAGAATGGGGGCAAAACAGAAAGACAAGTAGAGAATTTATTTCCAAAACTCTTAAACATTCTCTTTCTCACCGAGCTTGTCTACTCTTTCTGTAAGAAAAGAAGTGACTTCCAGTGATAAGTGACATCACCCTGGAAATTAGATCCTGAGCATTCATATGCTATGTAGAGCGATGTATACTGTGTGTAGCCTTGTTGTATTTTTATCTGTATTAGTTATATCTTTTTCCATATAGTTGCATGCTTTAAGTTTAAAATAGAGTGAAAATCTATTCAGATGGGACAGGGATTCATGATATGCCCCATATGTTCTAGAGCAGCCCCTAACTGTATTATCACAGGCTTCTTTTCCTCAAGCTTGTTAACCTTTATTCAGGTTGTTTTTCAGTATTAAATAGAAGATAATTGTGTCTTCATTATTTCTGTGATTTGTTGTCAAGATGAGCTGATGTAATCTTTCTTCTACCGTTCCTTTTTCCTTTGGATAAAATGTTTAGATAAGCGGCTAATAGTCACTGGTTCCTACGAAGAAATCTGTTTCTTGTGTATGTATTGAGTTGTTTTCTTTGAGCTGTTTAACTCTCTTCTATATTACTCTGCACTTAAGACAGTGTTTACTTACCTTATGGAATAAGATGTAGCACTTGTCCATTTAGTATTCTAAGGAAAAAAAGACAGGCTGTGTGACTTGAGACTGTTTTCTAAGTTGCCACGACCGGTATTTACTTACCTTGTTTGGGGGATAAGGGAAACAGAATTACTGTGTTATTTATATTTCAGGTTTATCTCTGCTTATTTCTGTGAAATCTTTGCTTAAATGAAGGGAGAGGACTAAAGATTGTTGTAAAAAAAAAAAAAAAAAAACCTAAAAAATACCCACATCATGGAAAAACATTCTAGTAGAAATTATGTGATGCTTGTCCTTAATATTGGGTGCTGCATTTCTGGTAACTTTGTGAACATCATGTAATATTTGCAAGATTCTGGTCAAATAATCTTCAGACAGACGAGAGAGATGTTTCTTCCAACTTGAGCAGAAAAAAAATAGATTGCTACATACAAAACTGCTGGGTGTATTTAGGATAAATATGTTGATCTAAAATTTTGAGAGTTCTGTCTTCCTGAATGACGGATGTGAACA
This sequence comes from Anabacerthia variegaticeps, assembly GCA_035583185.1. Classification (NCBI taxonomy): domain Eukaryota; kingdom Metazoa; phylum Chordata; class Aves; order Passeriformes; family Furnariidae; genus Anabacerthia; species Anabacerthia variegaticeps. Next base: position 23,299,149 of record JAWWEW010000006.1, on the reverse strand, counting down.
TAAATCCTTGATTTATTTGTTATTTGTTTAAAATAAAATGAAAAACTGATGGTATCTAGCAAACACCATCCAACATATCAATGATGCTTGATGAAAGATTTTAATGAGATTTCTGTCTTGTTATTCTAGTTACATTTTTCAAGTACCCCACATCATCTGCTATGAAATGTCTGCTACAGAAAACAAGCTTGATTAAATAATATTTAGGGAACAGTTGAAGCCAGATAATGCAGTTAAAGCAAACAAACATAAAACCTCCAAAACTAAACAAACGCCAAACCCAAACAAAAATTAAACAAAAACACATGCACAACCAACAAGCAAAACAAAACATATACTGTATGGGAAAGATGAAGAGCAATGCCTTTTCACCACAAAAAATAGATTTACAACAAAAATGAAAAGCAGTGAAGGGCTTCTGACAACTGTTAGTTTGCTTTGGTCTTTTTCAGGGCCCACCATGTTACAGGAAAAGTTAGTTTTAAGTGTCTTGGTCCTTTGACAGATCTCTGATAAATTTTTAAAATACATGGACAAGAAATAAGATTGGACTGTTTATATCCTTGACTCTTCTTCTGCCATGTAGGAAGGCCTAACTTGTCTCTCAGGTTTAATACCTGTTGTTGAAAGAATTTGTGAAAACATTCATTTTTTTGCTTCTCTTGAGTGAGCTGGAGTAGAAACCAAGCAGGCTGTGGTCACTGGGGAAAAGAGCGACTGTTATGGCCAGTGGTCACTAAACTCAAAAGTTTCCAGGCCTCAGGAAATGCCCCTCTGTATTTAACAGATTAAACAGTCCTTTTGCCAAACTCCCATATAAGAAATTTTATAAGGATAAATACAAAGGAATTTGTTTAATTTTTCTGTGATGTGGGCTTCTCTCAGCTATGTTGTACAGAAACTTATATTTGCCAAAGCACTGTCTGCATTTACTCATCTGTGTGTGTTTGTAGCTCTGCCTTAGGCTGAACAAAACCAAGAATTATTGAAATGTAGGTTCTTGAAAATCCATGTTTTGTTCTCTTGGGTTCCCCACGCCCTCCAAGGTTTTATAGCAAAGCTCCTCTAACTTTGTTGTTAACTTGCTCTTTCCCTTCAGCACATTCATTCCCATGTGTTCCATAAGCGGAATGTGGACACCTCTGCTGCCAGGCTGACTCCACTGCTTTCTGTCTCTGCCACTGTCTGCCTGCTGTCTCACCTGGGGCACCCTGTGTGTGCAAATACACATGCACTCAAAAAAAGTAGACCAAATTAAAGTTTAGGTTCATTAGCACTGAATCCTATAAAAGCTCCCTTTAGCAATGCTGAATTTGACTTTCAATAATACGCTGAAACAAATATTCTTTCATTCGTGGTCACCCAATTTGCAGCATCAGTGATGAGAACGTTCATTGAATTCATTACTTGACCACATAGTTTTGTAGTTGTTTCTTCATTTTCCTGTGAATCTGTGAGGGAGTACATAGTGCTTGTGAATCCAAAAGGAATTCCTGTGGTGCTGTAGTTACTGTTAATTGAAATTTGGAGGAGGGAAACTGTACAAAAATTCCTCAAAAAAGCAATGCACGAAGTTTAGTGCCCTTTGCATTACGTAATAGCAGCACATTCTTCTGGCAATTTAAACCAAATTACATTTTCCCAACAATCAATAGGCCTTAATCTAAGTAATAAAATAAACTTTGTGAATATTTGCAGATATATTCTGTCTGTTTAATTTTAATGAAAAGGCTTATTTTATCACCTCCTTCAGGAATTATTTGGCAAATTGTAGTTAGGTATTTGACTGCTACTAGTTTTAGTCTGTCGTCTATAATTCTGCATTTGTGCCTTTATGTGTATTTAATTATGAAAGAAAAATATTTCTTTTTATTCAAGGTCTTACTTGAACAAAACTGTGTTTTCCCAAAATCTTTGGCTGCTATTTTGTTTTCTTATTATAAGTTCTCCTTTTAATAATCTGCCTCTGCATATTCAGAGACTCTGAAAAAAAAAATAATCCTTTCTTTTTCAGCCTTGCATCTGGAAAATTAGTCTTTAAGTTAAAGCATCCTGTTTCAACATTCAGCCGGAGTATTATTAATAAAAAATTTGTCCTGTCTTTCACAGACTTGCCTTTTATCTTTAAGGCCAGAGGTTATCATTAGATCATCTAGTTTGAGTAATACATAACAGCTAAATGATCTCCTGTCAAACAAATTGGCCCTGGGCTATGGCCAAGAGCAAAAAAATATTAGGTGTCAGGCAAACATCACTTGAGATTATTCAAAATAATGTTGAGGTTCCAGGCTGATTCTCCAGATGCTGGCAGATGCAATCTCATTTCCTTCCCTATAGTCTAGTTTATGTAGTATAAAGGACTGTTCCTGTAACAAGTTACTGTTCTTGTCTCATGATTTAGGCATATTGATATCTGCTTTTGGTTTTAAGAAAGTGAGGATGAAAAGTACTGAAGTAAATTGCAGAGCAATTCTGGGACCTGTGATCTTTCACCTCTGTGTTTTGGGCTGAATATCGACCTAGAATTCATAGGGAAAATGCTGATGGGCTTGAGTTCGAAGATTTTAGGTGGTTTCATGGCTTCTTTCTTAGTTGATTTGTGAACCACTCAAGCTGCATTTGTGGTGCTCTTATGGAGCAAATCCTAACTTTATCACATGGAATATGTGTAACAATGTTATCCAGCACAAAGTGTAGAAAAATAGAGCCAACTATTAGGAATTCCTTAAACATTAATCCTTAAATATTATAGGTTGGTTTTTAGTGTAAGTAATGCATTGGTGTCAACTGAAGTTTTCTTTGCCCTGCTAAATCTTTTTAAAATTCAGGGAAAGTTAAGGCAGGGTTTTTTTGAACATTTTGTTTTGCTAGTGCCAGCAGTGGCTCTATAGCTGTGAGGTTCAGTATTGCCTTACAGGAGGTTTACAAACTCCGGGAGCTGCGGACTGGAAATTACAGAACGGGAATGTGGATTTCACACCGGCTTGTTTCAATGCAGAGGGAGTTTATTTCAAAATCTGTAAAGAAAACTGAGCCTTCTGAAAGGTTGTTGCTATTCTATCTTAGAACCAGGATAGAGGTGGGGATTCTCTTTCATGTCAGATGTTTGTCTCTGCAGATAGGGATGCTATAATCAATGCATGAGGGAGCAGCGTTTCATTTTCTCCCACTAGCTGAGCTCTGTACCATTGCTTCCAGACAGCTGTGTGCAGATGCATTGCAAAAAATGCTCAATGCAACCATTAATATGACTTTTTTTTTTTTTCACTAGCAACTTGTGCTTGAGAGCTCTATCATCAGTCTACTTCTATGAATTTCCCTCCACCTTTATTTATTCTGCCAATACTGATATGATTTCTGTGTCATGAAATAGCTGCTCTGGACTGCTAACAAGAGGGTATGTGAAGACCTATGAAAAAAATGGAGTAAGAAAACATGAATTTATATTTAACTTGGTTTGAAGCTTATTATTGTTCAGAAAAAAGAGAGAAAACTCACTGAGTTTTTCACGTCTGGGAGCCAGAGTGAGATATGGGAGAAGCTCAAACCCTTTCCATGTAATATCTCTTGGGACAGCTCTTTGCTAATCCTTTGGTCTTCCCCATTTCATCCTTGATCTCCCTATCTGGCTTTGATGGTAGTTGATTGCCTATTTCTCTTTGTCTGCATGGCCTCCTCCATTCCCCCCCTACTGATATGATCATTTCAGTGAGAAAACAAGGTAAATTATCTCATATTCTCCCTGGTTTTGCTATGTCCTGTGATTTATGTACCCCTTTCCCTTCATTGTGGTTGAAACCAGTGTCCCCTCCTAAGCCCAGTTAGCCTTCTTTGCCTTTTCTCCTCAGGCTGCTCAGCGCGTCCCTACTGCTGCTACTTGTTTTATCTGCCTTCATCCTTTGCATGAGCAGATGGTGACTGTTCCAACTTTTCTTGTTTTGCACAACCAAAAATCATCCTTGCATAGCCCTGATTTACTTTGGACTACGACATCCCTTCCCAGATCACAGCCAATGCAATTCAGTTGCTCTCAGCCTTACATGTATTAAGTCTGAGCCTGAGGAACTCGTTAAGAGGCACTAGACTTTCTCAGAGTGATTCAATACAGTAGATTCATTATATGATGCTCAACTCTCTCCACTTGTGAAAATGAGAAATTCTACTTTTGAATAACAATATCCTCTAGCTGGCATAACTTTTAAGCTCTCTCAGGAATATGTTTTGATGTGGAGAAGAAAAAAGTAGCAGTGAAAAGTTCTGGTTAAAAATATAACCTGCCTTCTTGACTGTACCAGCATGCCACTGTTTCTTTCTGTACACTGTCTTGCCTCACTGGCTCCCCAGTTGTCTTTTGACATAGCTTTAAAAAAAAAAAAATCTGATCACTGATGATAGGGCACTACCAAGACTTCAGGGAAAGATCTGGACATAGTATTTTTCTATAAGAAATTATTGTTTCTTTTCCATGAGTGACAAAATGCTTCTTTCTGTAGCTGCCTGCCCGGCAGCTTAAATTAGCAGCTGAATGTTGTTTGATCATTCTTTCATTGATAATGTCTTGTACTGTGCTTGCCATTTCCAGTCCTGCATCAGCCCAGAACCTTTGCTGTGATACAGTAATTGCTGTCTGGCTGTGCTAAATGTCTGCCCCTGTTCAGGAAGTAAAATGTACAGTTTTCTGTTGGGTTAGGAAACTGATCTGTGCAAGTATTACATTTTAAATATGAATCTTAATTCTGGTAAGGAGCAGCCATTAACAGGAATTCTTTGCAGACTTGTGAAGCCTCCAAACACTGATAATTTGTTTCTCTTCATTGTATTCTAATTCAAGAAGAAGAGTTTAACATGAACCCTTTTCATTGCTCCTTGAACAGCTCATCAGTAGTAAGCCCAGGCAAAGGAAGCTGTTTTGTCATGTAGAAGTTCCAGGTTCCAGAATTCCTGTTCTTGCCTGTTTGTTACTGCCTCTGATGTACAGTGTCCTGTTTTACAGGTGTACTGAAACAAGTGTTTATTGCAGGTCTGGCAGGGACTGAATCAGGGCACCAATGTGGATAAAGAATAGTCTCTTTTCTTTTTATTTTACCCAGACCTCTGATTTGATTCTCAATTCAGCCTTACAAACAGTTTTACTGGCACAAGATGAGGTGGCAGAGCACTGCAGAATCTGTAACTGCAGATAAGAAAAGACAATTTCTTACACTGGCAAAGCTGCCAAAACCCTTGTTTTGTGAAACTTTTCTCTCTATTTATCTTTTCATCAGGCAACTGAGGAAATTGGATTGTAGGCCTTAAAAAGACGAAAAATAAACAAATGAACTCCACAACTTTGTGTTGATTTCATATGTAGTCTGATTAAGTTGCAGAGCATCCCACTGGAATCACTCAAAACACTTTCAAAGCCAGCTTTTTTTGGCTGACAGGATGCTAAGTTTTGAAGTTCGTAATCTCTAATGATAAGGAAGTTAGTCTGTCAGAATTTGCATCCTGTCAACAAAGCAAAATAAAAACTATGAACTTCAGAACTCAGGTTTAGATTGTTGGTAAGTGATTGTTTCCTTGGAGGAACTTTAAAAAGGTGAGTGTTTATTTTTTAGTATGTCTGGAAAGTGATGTAGAGTTAAAAACTGAAGTCTAGGGCAGAAAACATGAGCAATTTCCAAACTTTATTCAGCTTTGCTAATTCCTGGATTATAAAAATTAATGCCTACCACTTTTAACACAGCCATTCATGCTGTTGCCAACAGTTGGCATTTATTAACTGTATCAAAACCATCTAGAGTACAACAGATTAGAAAAGCTGTGAGGACTAGTGTAAAAATGCCTAACATAGGTTTAATATTAATCACACTACCCGCATATTGAATTAGTTGCTCTCAAAAATATACTGTCCAGCTGCAATTTTTAGTCAAGACATTTTCATTCTGGAATGCTAATTAATAAAAAGGAATACTAATGGGAATATTTTGTTTAGAGTTATGGTGGTGTTTTTTTTTGACTTGAGTTTTCCTTTTTAGCTAATTCTTGGTCAGAGTTGAGAAAAAAATATAGCGATGCTAGTGAGAATCTCTTCTTAGTTTAACAGTTCTTAAATGGGCTTGTAGTAAAAGAGCAGACAGAGTTCCAGGCAGTTGAATGCATTAGAGTGGAGTGACTGGAACTTGAAAGTGCAGTGATGTGCATGCCTTAGTTCCTGGCTGGCTCATCCTGTGCCTTCAGACCTCAGCATTCCTTATGACTCTTGGTAAGCAAGAGATGCTGAACCAGGTTGTTGTTGGTATAGAGGGAGGCTCTGGGAGCAACTCTGTCTGTGCTGTACTTTGGTTCCAGCTCTGCAAGCTCTACTCTAATGCATTTAATTGCCTGGAACTCTGTCTACTCTTTTGCTGCAAACCCCATCATCTCACTGGACCAGTTTATTTTACTCACTGCGGTCCTTATTCAGAAAAAAAAAAAAATTGAGTAGTTAATTTGGAGTATAAATATGAGTAGGTTGTACAGATGGTTGTTAGTTTCATTTTTGTCAGAAGTTGGATGCACCTCTGTAGAAACAGAAGGGACATCCTCTGATTAAAAGTATGTGTAACTAGGGCTAACAGAGTTTGGGCTTTTGCTTGCTTCAGAACAACATCATGGTAGTATGACAAACATATCTTTGAAGTGATGCCTAAAATGGCCAAAAAGAACTCTCTAAGACTCTTTTTCAGTATTAGAAAGCAAAAAGCACATGTTTATTTCCAGTTTGCTGGGTGTGTAGGAATTATTTTCAAAGTAGTCACACCAAGTTACAGAGGTGCTATGGTTTTCTACTACAGTATCTAACATTGCATCATCTGTTACATCCAATTCCCAAAACTGGCAATGTGACTAAAATCTATATAATGTAGGTTTTAAGGCACCAGAAGCTACAGAGTTAGCTAGCTGTATTTCAGCAGTGTACATAATACAAGTGACTGTTAATGTTGAATAATTTTTAAGTAGTAATGTCTATTTCTCTACTAGTTGGACTATAGGGCTCGTCTCATCCAGTATATTAAGGTGAGAAGTGCTGGTGTCAAGCTAATTCCCCAAGCTCTGTGTATAGACTATGACCAAGAAAAACAACCACATGATGCTCTCTAGTGCACCGTTTGCTGTCACTTTGCTTCAAGATGTGAAATAATTTACTTTATATGGGTAAGTCACTGTGTGCGCTCTACCTGCTTAAAGGCAATAGGGTCTAACTATTGTAGGCTGAACCTTGCTGTTTGTATATTCCAAACTCTGGTGTAAATATTGGAAGAATTGTAGGGGAATGTAAAATTGCAGAACAGCTGGAGGGTAGAAAAATGGAATAGGAGCTTTGTAATCATAGCCTGTTGGCATTTGAAATGAACACAAATACTGCAGTTCGCTTTTGGCTATGTATGTAGTTTTTCATCTTAGAAAACAGCTATTCAGTTTAGTATCGATCCCTGGATAAAACATTTCTTTGTTACTTTCATTAGAACAAAAGTTGTACCTGCTAGTTGGAAATGGCATTCCTGGGAGAAAGAGTTTTGCCCTGGCTGTCAGGAAAAGCTGTGAGATGCAGTTGCTTTTAGTTTTGGTCTTTCTGCCTTTGATCTACTTCCTGGTAATGTTTCAAAATGTCTCTGATTCTGTGGTAGAATTTCCGTGTTTGTGAGGTAAGTTAATTTGGGGGTGGGGTGGGGTGGGGAGAGGCTGAGTAGTAAGAGAATTTTCATCTGCTGAACAAGGCTTGGGTTTCCTATTGCCTGGTGAAGTATCTGCTGGAAATGACTGGGTACCAAAGGAATCTGATGAGGGTGATTCAGCTGCTTATTGCCTAGGAAATGCAGTGATAGTGATTTTGTGTGGCTTTGTAAATTTTTGTTTACTAAAAGCAACCTTTCTTTGAGACTGTAATTCTGAACTTTCCACTTGACAGGGATTTCTACTCCACAGTAGAATTTTTTAATTTATGCTATCCATGGTTGCCTCATGTCAGTCTGGGTAAGACGGTGTTACCCTGTTCCTGGTTATCTCCAAGTTTTATACAATACATTGTCAGCAAGACTGTTTTCATTCAGTGCAGGATAAATTGGTCCCTGCGTAAAACTCATAAAGCCACTAGGATTTTCTGGAATGAAGAGTGCTTGCTAAATATCAGACATTAAACCTATGCCATTTGTGTAGCAGTTATGTACAATTATTATTTTTTAATACATATGTTTATTGCTATATTTCTAGGTGTAACTTGTGGGGTTTTGTTTGTTGGGTTTTTTTTGTTGTTGTTTTGTTTTGAGTTTTTTGTGTGCATTTCTAGATCAAATTACTGGCTATTTTCTCACTGTAACAGAATGTCTCCTAAGTTTGTAGAGTGTAAAACACAATCTGATTACTCTTTCCAGTATAGAACGCATCTAAAACTCAAGTTATCTTGGCACCAGCTAAATTCATTAATGCACTGAGAACCTGGTAGGGGACTAGTCTGTTGCTCTTTGTTTCAGTCATTCTATATCTATCAGTATAAAGGGAGAAATTCCCTGATGAAGTATCCATTTCTGTGTTCACTGTTGATTGGGGCAAAAACAAGATCTTCAGGTTTTAGAGCTATGTAATTTAATATGCAGCCTAAAGTATAGTATATCTAGTAGTTGTAAAGGAATTAAACTTAATATTTTAATAGGAGGGCTAAAAATAAATTTTATATATTCAACATTATTTTAAATTGAGTAGTTGATATCTATTTGGCAGGAAACTTATTTCTAATTGTGTGATTTATGAGCATTTTTATTTTATATAAATGATATCCAGTGCACAGTTCTTTCTAAGTATTTTCCAAATAGAACAGTAATTTTTTAATTAAACATTGCTATATGATGATTTGCAGCCACTGGAATAGGCCAAGGCCCTTAAGATAGTTATCAGTTACTTAAGGTATTATGAATCAGTGTTAAAGCCTGGGGGTGACCCCTTCCTTTGGGAGCAAAGTAGTGAAAAGGTGGAGAGGACCAGAGTGGCTGCAGCTGAATGAATGCCTGCTGCATTTCTGTAATGTTGCAGGCTTTAGGTGTGTGCAAAGTGTGTACTTTGGTGAAGCAGAGCCAAAGATTCTGGTCATTTGTTTTGGGAGAAATCAATGGACTTAAGAGCATCTGAGTCATGGTGGCAGCCAACTCGAGGCATGGCAGGTAACAGATTACATTTTTAGGTGAATTAGGACCTTAAGTCCTGCTTTCAAAAGCAATATAAGCAGCTTTGACAAAAGTTAGTGCTCCTAAAGCATCTGTAATTTTTATAATAAATAAGAAAATCATATACATCACTCAGTTGTCTCTGAAAACATCGACTTTTTCCCCACTAAAACTTGGATCAATAAAGAAGGAAACTACCTTTTTAATTTTATTTTATTTTTTTTTTATTACAGCAACTTGCAGTTTTGTTGTCCTCCACATAATGACCTTTGCTTCAAGTAGAGCATGTCTGTATATTTCTGAATTTTCATAAAGGGCTTTAATTGTTATGCTACTTGTAGCATGGGATCTTTGAATTGCTGATGTGAAATGTCAAATACATCCTCAACTGACTTGAACACTGAATCTGCTCCTGCTGACATCGTAATCTACACAAGCATTTAGTGAATGCAGCACAAGAATTAGGCCGAATTATATTCTAAAATGCTTCATGTAAGTGTAAAGATGAACTTAGGCTTTTCTTGGTTCAAAGATCATGTAATTCTATGGAAAGGTGAGTCACTTGTCTTTATTGCAAAACCTTTTAGCTGTAGATGGTTATGCAGAGACAGTGTTAGACGTGAACAGACAAATATAGATTTACAACTCAACGTTTTTCGTGTATGTAGTGAAACAAGATGCTTATATCTCAAAACACGTTAAATAATAAGGCTTGCAGGTAGACATTTTATGTTATGGAATCTTTTTAATTACTCAAATTACTCTGTTCTTTACTCCTGTTCTGACACAGGATCAACTCTGGATAATATGGAAGCTGTTAATGATACAGAAAATAATTATATGATTAAATATCTTAGAGGACTGCTCTTACTGAATGTCATCAAGTTGTTCCATCTGTATGAATTATATAAAATACCTGTGCTATATAAGATATATGCTATATGCTTGCTAAGAGCATAAAAATAAACAGGCTAAATGTGTGAAACTCACTCAAAATAATTCTATTTCTCTGTGATTGAACCCTGCTTTTTGACACTTCCTAGGTATCGGAAATTAATGAGCAATCATATCTTGTCATTTCTTAAATGCTCTGTTTTCATTGTAATGAAATTCAGAAAGCTTTTGTATTAAGGTCATAGTAATTTTTGTAATTTAGTATTTGTTTTGTGTATTTATCAAATAGTAAAGGATGAGAATCTAGAAGATACCATGACCACAGTCTAGTTGTAACAACCTAAAAAAAAATCAAGCCATGTTATCTGCAGACCTTTTCTTAACCCAAACATTTGAATGTATTTTTTTAAAGAAATTCTAATGTCAGGAGTAATACTTCTTAACTTTTAAAATATACTTTCATGAGGTACATTAAATGGTTGTTATCCTTAAATTCTTCTCTGTTATTAGCTGATGTAAAGCTTAATCAATAAGTGGATGTTAATTTGTGTCATGTAATGTTGGACTTCCCGGGAGATTACTTTGCACAGCATATTACATATTCATAGTGGTACCAGAGTAGACACATGACTGATACTGTTCCATTTTTCATTCCTGATGGTTATCCAGCAATGACAAATGTTTCCACGTTTAGCAGTAAGAAGATACTGTGACTGTTTGAGCTGACACTTAACACAGACTTAGCTTTTTTCTCAACTTCTTTTCCTTCAAGTCCTATTTCCTCTTAAAACAAAACATCTAGAGTCTAAAATTGATGGAAAGATGGGTGTTGGTTCACTTTGTTACCAGCTGTAGACAGGCAATTCAGGCCTTTTGATATATTCCTTTGGTTAAATCTTTCTCTATGCAAACTAATGCAGTGAGTTTTTTTCAGTGAGTGCGCTACAGCTTTTTTAAAAATCACCAAGTTATGTACTAAAAACATTTTATGCCCATTAAAGGAGCATAGGTATTGATATTTTTGGGATGTTATTAGAGGATATCTTTACTGAACATTAAAAGTAACTTGGGGAAAATTGGAGGTTATTCCCTGTGAGTAATCATTTCTGTGCAAGCATCTTGTATGCTGCAATATGACAAGTTAACAAAAAGGCTGGGATACTGCAAATGATGGCCTGTACAGAATCTTTTATCTCTGTTGAGTCTCTGCTGAAATGTTACAATGATGAATGACTTTGAATTCCCACACTTTCCCTTCCTGGCACTAACAAATTTTCATTTGGTGCCAAACTTTCAAGTCAGGCAGATTGTACTTTTCAAACTGAAAAGTCCCATTACAGGACTATTTGAAAACTGTGCTGACACTTGTAAACCTGAATAGGTCATTATTTGCAGTTACTCCCTCATTTTTTCCTTTGTACTCTGGCTCCTATAATTAAGTTTTCTGCTATAAGTGAATCAGCAATAGTTTTCTTGCTAGATCATGAGAACACTTAACTATCTGTACTCATATTCATATGAATCACACAAACTCATATCTCTCATAACACACTCTTTCACCAGTCAGTGTATTTTCTGTCAGACTAATAAACTCTTAGACACTACAATGGTGCTTCAAATTAAAAGCCATAAAGGGCTATGATTACTGTGGAAGTCCAGCATCTTAAACTACAGCTTTCACAACTTAAATACAAATTTACACAGAACATCTGTTAAGCAACAGTAAAAAACAAATTCCTTTAGCATAGGGAAATAAAAAATAAGAAGGGAAGTCTGAAGTACACTTCTGGCTAAGTAGAATTTCTCCAACAAGGATGCTTAAAATTTTTAAAGTTATGAAATGTTTTTTAAAAAAAACATTGGAATGTAAAGTTAATTTTGCAACCACACATGAGATTTTTTTTTTAAAAAAAACACCCTGGAATCTTCTGTCTATTTACTGTTTAGGTGGCTGTATACTTTTTTTTTTTTGATAGGAAGAGATTTCTACCCTATTTCTTGAGGCTTAAGTTGTATTTTCTAAGTTGTTTTTTGGGTTTTTTTCCATCTAACCACTAGTGAGTGTCCCTGTGGTTGTTTTTCATGCCTCTTTGTACTGTTCAAAAGGCAAGATGCGACTCTCTCTTGTCCTCTCTCCATTGCTTGTAGGTATAGCATACAAGGAAATTCAGCAGGGAAAACAATGAATCCTGTTTGTCATTACCATTCCTTGATTGTATTGCTGTGGTTTTCTCTTCCACAATAAAATCCTCAGAGCAGATGCAGCTTCTTTTTGAAGAGCCTCACCATGTTGTGAGAATATTCATAAATAAGTAATTCTCATTTGCTGGAAGTGTGAAGAGACTTTAGAGTTCTGACTCAACCCAAGCTGGGCCACAGTGTGATAGTAGTTCTGCTTAGCATACTGTCTCTGAAAGAAAGCTAATAGAGTTGCATAGTTAAGAACTTTGAAAATTAGGAGTTGCTAATACTTTATTTTTATGCAGTTTTAGCTTAGTCCTTTAAAAAATTTATCTGTATGTCTTTAGCATTATATGAAGCAGAACCTTGTGTAAGGAAGTGTGTTTGTCTAATCAGTTTAGACTAAGTGACTACATGCATTTCAAGTTATGTGAGAGTTAATTCAGCCTTGTGTAAAATACCATTAGAATAATGATCTGATGTCTGCTCTTCTCTAATGAAGTTTAATGAAATATTAAATTCTTTATTGCCTAAATTTTTGTGGAGTTCTGTCACAAGTGATGCCAGTACGTGATTTCCTTAACATAATAAGGAAGGTGTGAAAATGTAAAATATTGCCATAGAGATTTTTTGATTTTTTTTAAAGCTTTAGGAGTTACTTGTATCCTATGGGTTTCCCAATAACAATAGCATCAGCAGATACCTATGGTTTCACTAATTTCAAGGCACATAAAACCAAATTGTTTTCAGTGTTAAAACAGTTGCCTTGTTTATTTTCCTGAAAATTTAATTCCTATGAAGGTTTCTATTCAGTTAGTTTATCTTGCTCCCTTTTTCCAAGTTTTCCATTGCAATTGGCAAAATCTGTGAGCCTGCGGTGTGTTTAGAGGTCCGTGTGTTGGTCAAAAGTCAGATTCAAGATGAATAAAGGTGTTTATTTTGGTTTTGTGAGAAAGGGAGAGAATATTAAGTATTTCCTGTATTAATGAGATTTTTTTTTATGTACTGGAAAGCACCATGAATTAAAATAAACTCAGCAATTATTAACATTGACATTAACATCAAATGTAACATTGACCTTCTCTTTAAAAAGTCGGCACCTTTTTTGTTTTGTTTTCGGAGCCACCATTTGAGTTGCAGGACTCCATGACTGTAGAAGATGTTTAACTGCCCAGAAATTTGTTGATGAGACAGTGTTCAGAGGATACCTTGGTAAATGGAGAGAAATGAGTTTGGAAATCACTCAGCTAGAAGTAGTTGTGCATGAGAAGGAAGGGCTAAGCAGAAGTAGGTAGTTGTTTTGGAAAGTTATGTTTGACTCATCAAGGCTAAGACCTCTGAACTAGAGAAATAAGTTGTAATGTACAAAAAAACTAAATATGAGATCAACTAACTTCAAAGTCTTCAAGTATTTCACTGCTGCTGTGAGGAGGGAGGGGAAAATGTGGGAGTTTACTGGTTCTTTAGATTTCAGCCAGGAAAAAGATTGCTTTAAAAAAAAAAGTAAAATTAGAAGTATGTGCATTAGGGGAAAATTGCCAGAGCATTACATAGTTAACTAATCTATTATTTTGGATACCCTAAAGAAGCTTAAAAAGTGTGAGTATATTAATGCATATGTATGTATTTTAAATCAAGTGTGCTATTGCCATGGGATTGTCTCCAATTTAGTCCTGTTTCAATCAAAGTAAGCACAGCTGCGTGTGTTTGGGCTCTGATAGGAAATGTAGGGAATGCTAACAGAGGGAATGCAGAAAGTGAATTCTCATCCATCACTTTAACACACTGTACCACGGGCTGAACTGTGATAAGGGATTCTTGTCACACTGCAATTTCCAGCTTCCTGAAATACTCCTTTGTACTCTGTCTTTTAGTGGGGTGGTAGAGGGTGCGGGGAGCACAACATGGATGTTTGCGGAAGCTTGAATGAAATTGTTGTGAAGTTGCTTTTGATGAAGCTTCTTGTACTGTATTTGGTGTTTTTTAAACAGCAGGACAACCTTAGTTTAACACATGGCTCCTAAAAGTTTGCCCTTCTATTTGATTTTTTTCAGTTGTTACTTGATTGGTGGAACCTTTTGCATTTTCAGTGACTCTATCATTTTGCATGCACAAGAGCTGTTTCAGGCAATTTATGCTCAATTATGCAAAATGCTGCTTGCTGTTTACAGAAACTATTAATAATAAGCCAAGAGCTTTGCTGTCCTTTTTTTAATAGTTGAGTATTTTATGCTGCAATGTGGCAAGTGAAATTAGAGAACAGTATCTCAAAACTTAATGCCAGTGTACACTGTGAATCTTTTTACTGGTATTTTTTTTGTAATTTGAGAATGTAAATGGGTATTTGCATTCAGTTAGTGAGGGGATTGAATCTGTGCTTGGTAATAGTTGTCCTGCTACTCTTCTGGATTAGAAAGAGAAAAAACCCAATTGTGTTAGCAATGCTTTATTTAAAACTGTAATTCTTCTTTTATAACAAGGTTAGGATTAGCAAGGTATTTTGCCCAATTACCTCACTGGAAAGCATTCTTCAGTCAGTAAGCTTCAATACCTGAAGCCAAAGCATATTTTCAGAAAATGGGTTATGAGACTGAGAATGCAATGCCTTGAGGCAAAGGCAACGTATGAACTCCCTCGTGACATGTATGTATGGCCTGCTTTTCTTTTTTTTTTTTTTTTTTGGAGCACTTGAACTGTGGCATTTCATTACTTGTGTGTGTGTTTAGTATGTTTCACTGCCCAGAACTCAACTCTGAAAGTGCTTTCTTCCCTTTGTCTCAAGTCTGTCCCCTGTGTATTGATCATGGGCCAAGATGCTGGGATGCAGTTGCATGTCCAGCACGCTCACAGACTATTCTGGCTGTGTGGTCCTTGCACAGAACATACTGGAAGTGGTGATTTTAATTTATTTTCCATGCTTTCCCTTTTGCTTTTAATAAATCACTCAAAAATATACTGTATTTTCCTAGGTGCTCTAAAATATTTGCCCTAGTATGGAAGGAGACTGATTTTGCCAAGTGCTTGCCTGGGATGTTTGTAGTATTATTCCTTTATAAGTTCTTTGGTGTCTTTAGTTTCCATAGAATCTTCCTAGCTTCTGGCTAATATCCCAAACCAGAAGCTATATTTTAAGTTATTTAACAGGAAAATACTGGGTGTGAAGTGCCTTCAGTGCTCCAACCAAGGGATGTGTGTATATGTGGCTATATGTATATGTATGTATGTTCAGATATATTTGTGATTTTTCTGGCCTTGCTTATACTGCATGATGTTCTAAATTAGTCTTAATCCTTCTCTCACATCACTGATCATATTCTTTTGTTAACTGCATGGAACATATTGCCACTAAGTATTGTTGATAATTATGTTCCTAAAACTCATTTCTGTAGGAGAGCCATATGGTATGCATAATGCTGTGGTCTTGAGTTATCCGTAAGTGAATAACGGTTCGAAATGAACTGATGTTATGTTTGTCCCCTTCAGAAAAAAAAATAAAAATCAAAGAATGTGTATTTTTCAAGAAATGAAAGATGATAGAAAAAAGAATTCATTTTGCCTTGGAAAATAATATAAAATTTCCACCATGCAGTGACAGGAAGGTACTTAATGTTCAATAAAGCTGAATTGGAAGTAATCTACAGCAAAGAAGTAAACCCTTACTTTAAGCCTCTACTAACACTGTCTGAGTGTGAGGCTAGTTTGGCAAGAAGCTATCAGGACTAAGTGATGGATAAACTCCTTGTGATGAGTAAAAAGGTAGGGCATGAACTCATCTTCCTTGTTTGCTCCAACAGCTGAGGCAAGTAGTATGCATGACTGGTTTAACTTTAGACTCATCTAGATGTTGTCACTAAGAGGTTTTCATGTGGATTTGGAGCTGAGAGGGAGCACTGCCTTTGTGACAAGCCACAGAGGCTGCACACATGCTGTCCTTGTCACAGCAACAGCTTCACTGTGAGTGCAATGAATGCAAACTGTGATTGACATGCTTTCATGGAGTGTATATTGTGTGAGCAGAAATAAGAAAAAAGAACAAAAAACCACCACACAACTAAACACATATGAGAAAGAAACCCAAACCTGGCTAGTTTTCAGCCTTCTGATTTGCTGTAGCAGTAACTGATGGCTCTTGCCTGGGTAGTATTGCTAATGGCAGCATACACAGGAAGGAGATACTGGTATGAATTGCTCAGTTCAGTTCCTTTTCCTGCATTTCATTGTAATCTGTCTATCCTCATGTGATGTATTCCAGGTGAACTGAGCAGGAAAGTCATTCATTATTGTGAAAAAAGAGGGAGTTGAGTTAAAAGCCTCATTTGTCAAGTAAATGAAAATTGTCTCTATTCTGATCGCTTGCTTTTGGTGAAACATTGACAATTTCAGAAACCTTTTTTGAAAGTGAAGAAAAAAGTGTCACTGTTCCAATTAGAGTTCTTTGGGAAGCACTAATTATTACTTACCTTTTGCAGGAGAGAAAAAAGTAAGGAGCCCTTCCATAATGTCACCACTAACCTTGATTAGTCCTTCAGATAAAATTTCAAGAAATGCTGGGTTTCATACAGTATTCATTATACTTCTTTTTCACAGAATTTAATAATTTAGAGCTGATTAGTATCCTGAATATTTTCTTTATTCAAACGTTACTGCTAAAACTGTCAGTGGCTCAGAAAAGGTCCATTATAGACATCTTTACAGTCCAAAGCATAGAGTGTTCTCCTCTGCCTGTGTGTATTTGCTTGTCACAAAGGAAGCATTCGAAGGAATAGGTTTTCCAAAATCAAGTTTTGAAATATGTACCTATCTCATTGGGAATGCTCATCTGAATAGGCGTTAGGAACAGCCTTTCACTAATTCTTGTTATCTGGAACTTAAGGGACAGATTTTTCTTGGCTTCTCCTCAAAGTGAACTTGCAGACCTAAATTAATCTTGTGTTTCCTTTAAGTATTCCTTTCAGTATTTGGTGAAAAACTCACCAGCAGAGAAGTCCCACACCAGTTGGAAAGTACCCTCTATGCAGCACATCTGCAGCAAGCAGGACACAGTGATCAGAACAGAAATTACTTTTTATTTTGACAAGATAGCTATAATTTAGTGAAGGTTGCAACTGCTAAGAGAACTGGGCAATTTAGATATCCTCTTGGGAAGAAAATGGAGTTTTTTCTAAGCTTCAAAATTTGTTAGATCTTGTTACTGATGCCTAAACTACTGGAAAATAGGCACTCAGAGGAAACATTAATGGAGAAAGGTAGACAATACCTTTATTAGGAGTTTGGAGGCTTTGGGGCCTCCACTAGGGCCTACAAAATGCATGTTGTTTCAACAAGGATGTCTGCATCCAAAAATCCCCAAAGAACCCTGCCTTCCCAAAGGTTTTTATATTCTCTTATACAAAGAGGTTTTTATACTCTTCCTAACAATGAACATATTAGATATCTATAGCCAATCATCATTTCTAATTCCCTCGGTGATCCACCCATCGGGGTCCTAGGCTATGCCCCCTGGACCACCTCCAATGGTTTCTGGGCTCTGCTATTGTTTTGACTTCAAGTTATCTTGAAGGTGTCTCTGAAAAACATCATGATCTTCAGAAAACCTGAGAACATGTGAGAAAATCACTTTAGTAACTTCTAACACCACTTCATATGTGACCAGGAAAGCCTATACTTCTAAAACTCTAAAAATCTACAAAATACACACCAAACCTTTAGGCATCGTTACGACTGTAATAACAGTGATTTTAGCGTATGTGTACATGCATAATTTCTGTTATTAAGATAGAAACAAACTGCCATTGATGCAAGATTCCTAAAATCCTCTTAAAAGTATCCAGAGAAAGAAGGAGGAATGTTGAACAGGGAAATGGTATGCCCTGACTGCATGCAGGAAATGTAAAACCAGCTAAACTAATCAATGCTGAACTTTGTTTAATTTAAGCAGCATAACAGTAATGTCAAGATTTTGGCCATGCCTGGTCTGAAACTTGCTAGTGCTATGAAGATATTTCAGTAAACTACAAAAGTAATTAACCATTCATTACCCAACTTTACTCCAAGTGTTAAGGTTTTTATATGGGTTTGACTTGTTTCATGAGCTTCAGTTATCAAGTAATTTTCCAATGAATGCTTTTTCTATTCTTATGAGTTGGTTTTACATCCTCCTGTATTTGGTTTAGCAAGCACACTCATTTAGAGTCTGTAAATGTAGTGTAAATGGTCTCATCTTTTCTGTGAACTATGATTAGATGTTACTTGAGAGAATAGAGCTATTAAATTATTTCTAAGGCATAATTTCTGTTTAAAGAAATTGAGAGATCGAAAGTTGTGCAGAACCTGAAACCAGGGAGTTAAATTCTTCAGATGTTACATTTTCAGCATTTTGGATGCCAGCAAAAAAAAAAATAAAATAAAAAATCCTGAGTTTCAGCACTACTTTATCAGTCTAAAAGACAGTGATCCCATCAGCATCCTGTGAGATAAAACTCTGGCCTCAGTTCTTGCAAAGGAGTGGGCTTACCTTTGTTGTTTCCCTGCAGTTTCAAAGAAAAGTAAAAATCCCTGAGCAATGCTACTAGATTCTAATTTATCTTCTCCCTGTAATGTGTTTTTATTTAGAACTCGTGTGTAAGCATATCAAGCCAGATATATTTGGGCTAGTGTACTCTAATTAATAAGCTGCAACTTGAAGATAGTGGCTTAGAACATTTTTGAAATATGTAAGGCTTATCTTAAGCTTTTCTATTATTTCCCACTGATGTACAAATGAAATATCACTAACTGATTATAGAGTAGGAGGCTTCTTACTGTGAGAAATGAATGAAAAGTGAGCCAGAGGTTAACGCCTGTAGCAGTGTGTCCTCGTGTCCTCAGACAATTTGTTTCTAAGCTTTACGCCTTCACGACTTGAAAATCTCTGAACACAGCTTTTACTTTAATTTGTGTTTAAAAAAAAAAGCAGCAAAACCAACAACTTTGGAGAGGTTAATTTAATATGTGCTATCTGGAAACAACCTTATGCAGTGATATATCAAGAAATGGCCAAGTTGTTTATATGTGGAATGGTATCCAGAGCTGCTTTTAGGAGAAAAGTGCAAAAAATTCGTATGATCTAAATGAGATTTATTTTTTGGGGAACATTTGGCATATAAATATTCTTCCTTCACTTTTTTGGATTTTCCTTAATACACAAAATTCATACCTAGTCATGTTTTATTTTTCTTTTGGAAAGTAATTATGTACCTCGAATCGTACATATATTAACTAACACACAAAATTGAGTGTATTTAATATTTCAGGGAGGGAATAAGTAGCAGTTTGATATTCCTGCTGAGTTAATGTATTTATGTGATGTATTGTTTGTGACATGACTGGTGTAATGCCCATGGTTCTGCTAACAGTTCTCTGAGAATCATAATTTTAGCAGTTCTCATTTCTGATTTATCTAATCTCTTGGAGTTAACAATTGAAGCTAATTACATTTCAGAGTTCAAACCTGATAAATGAGGGGGCGTGAGGGGAAGGAAAAATATGTCACCCACAGACTTGACCTGTGTTAAAGATCATGTCTAAGGACTAATTAGTCTTGATTTGCATGGAGTATTTTGCTCTTTTAAAAGCAGAGAGCAGCATGGGAAACCTTGAAGTGGAACTTAGAGTACGGGAAGAACTGTGAGGATTTGGAAGAATTGCAGGACTTTGGTTTTTGAATAGGCTGAGGAAACAGAAAAGTGTAAGAGAATTGCAGATGATGAGGATGGAAATATGCATTAGTATAAAATGTACTCTAGAGCTGTTGAAAAACCTTTGCTAGTTATCGAGCTCTTTCAGAGAGAAGCAAAGGCTATGGAAAATGTAGAGGTGAAAGTTCTTCCTGGGATTTGATAGACTGTGAACACACAGGAGGACAGGACTCACTCCAGCCTCATAATCATTAGTAATGGGTCAGGCAACTCCCCTGTATAATTTTCTCAGTAGTGAGTTTTCATTGTCAACTCTGTGACCCATGGGATTTTTTATTTGCCATTTCATTAGTACTAGTGTAATCAAAGGAAAAATTGGGGAGGCAAAAGTAGACTGGGCCTGTGATGGTGATAAACTCAGTAAGTGGGGAAAAATGTTCATGGCTTTTTTTGAATGCTTTAAATTGTCTTAGGATAACATTTAAATGTTTACTTCAACAGACTAATGTTTAAAAGAGAAAGTATAAAACCAAAAATCTGTGGACATGACATATGAAAAAACCCCTTTTTTAATTATAAAATAGATTTATTGTCATATGTGACTGTTACTTGAGAATCTGTCTTAAAGCAGACGGTATACTAATCTAGGTGGGCAGTAGCTTTTTTAGAGTCTTATTTAGGAACTTGATTGCAAACACAACGATGTGGAAACACCATCTAGTGCACAAGGCTTCAGCATTCTAAAAGTCAGGTGGTCCAAAGTGCTATCTTTACACTTGATGCAACTAAGAAGGCTTTTAGGAGAGCATTGACAAAAACTGGATGCTCCATTGCATGGTGCTGAATCACAGTCAAAATATAACTTGGATAGGACAAATAAAAGTGGGTCTGTGATATTATAGTAAATGTTAGCTTCACCTTAGAAGGTAAACAAAACAGAGCAGGAACAAGGTTTCTCAAGATGTTTAAATAAGTGATAGTTTGGTTTTTGTTGATTGTTGCCTTATCTTTCTTTCAAGAATACCTGGTTTAATGGGTCCTTTCTAGGTGTGCTGCTTTGCACTTCCCCATGCTGAACTGAATTGGCCGTAAAGGCAAATTTATTTATTTGAAATCCTACTAGACTTCATCAGACAAAACACCACCAATGTAAAATAAAATTCACTTGATACTCATGAATAGCGCTTCTTTAGTGTGAGTCCTTTCACCAGTATATTGTACTAAAAACTGAACTGAAACCTGTAAATAAAATAGGTCTATCATACTGGCTCTCCAGGTCATAACATATTTATTTTAGGTTTAGAATATTAATAGCATTTATTCAGATAAACAGGTTTGCTGTGGAGCAGCTGACAGTATGTGATTTATTCCAGTGATTCTTCACTCACACACAGAAGTATGGTTTCCCAAGAAGCTTGTACAGCCCATTCTGCCCCTATTCCTCCAGCACTCCTTGTACCAGTTCTCATGCTCGTGTTTAATTCTTATGCTGAGAGGGTGGGTCATTAACCACAGTGAGTTAAAAAGTTGTGGGATCACTTTGTGTCTCCACAGTTTCACAAAATGACACTAAAAGTCTGATGTAATTGAGTTGTAAACTGTGGTGTGACTCTGAAGGGGAGGTTGGCCTCAGTAGGATTAAATGGAAACATGCTTCTTTGACTGCAAGGAAAAGCTGTCCTGTGCAGGCTGCCTGAAAGCATTGGTCCTGTCACTTCCCAACCGTAAACAAGCAGTGTAATTTGGAGGACAGTGCTACCTTTTGTTCATGCCCCACTCCCCCCAGTTCATGCCTAGTCAGGGTCAGTGGTTTACTTCATCATTTCACCTCTGCTGATCTTGCCACTGGACTTCAGTGATATTAAAAAGATCACAATTGTCCACATGACAAAAATGAACTCAGTGCTGGAGATTGACAAACTAAACTTGTGTCAACCTGGTCATTGTGTCTTTTCTGGCTTCTTCTCAAGTTTTCATTCACTCGTTATCCAGTAAGTGGCTACAGTGAGAGAAGCCTGGGAAATCATTAGTGGCTAAACTGTTGCACTGTGGGCTGGTGTTAAGTACGGAGGTTGACTGAATGCTATTAGACTGCTGCATGGTTTTGAACTTTTAGTGTTTTTGATGACACGTGGACTTGAAGTACTTTTTCAGGACAGTTAAGTTGAAAAAAGGATACCTGTATTTCAATCAATACTGTATATTTAGTAGACAAAACAAAAATTCCACTGACGTTATTTTTGATCAGAACAGAATATAAAGTGTTCTTTAAAACAGGGATCAATTATTTAAACTTTATGTAGAGTTAATTTCATAATAATGTTTAACAAAGAACTCACTGAATCACCCATGAAGAGGATTCATAGTTAGCTATTCTCTTAATGGGTTTTTTAGAAACGTATATGCTTTTTATATTAGTGACCAGGATAAGAACTGGACTTGTATTAAATCTATTGACATCAAAGCAATCCTTGTTCTGATTTCTAAGACAAATAGCAATAGAGTGTTGTTGTGTTAACTCTACTAAACTACTCAGAGTTAAATCAAAAAACAGTACTATTAGGATTGTATTGTAAGCCTGTTGCATACACGATTACAGACACTTTAATTGATTTTTGGAAGAATAGTAAAAGCACAAGTGCACAGTAATTACTTTTCACTGAGTTAGTTGCACCGTGATGTCCTATTCTGAATGTGAAACCTGCAGACCTCGGTATGCATTTCCACATGCCATGGAGTTGTTCCTCAGAGCTCTGTATAAGGAACTTAGGTGCCTGAGATCGGAGCCCTGACTAACGAGCGTATTCAAGGCTTTGAGCTCCTTCCCTGCTGTTTACTGCTTAGACTCCCATCTGGCTCGCTTTGTGCTTTTGTGCTCTTGAGGTTCTGTGATTGCTCCACTTGGGTATGAAAACAGGACACAGCTGCTCTGTCAACCCTGAGCTCTCTGATCTCTCTTGCCAGTTAAAATCAGCATGAGTTTGGTCTGCAGTGATAAAGAACATTTTTTGTGTGTGTGTCTTACCTCTAGTTTTATCTTGAGGGACATCATAGTTTCCTATAGAGCACAGTGGTAGTATTTGAACAGAAATTCATTCAGCTTACATTATGAAAGTTGTTTAACAAATTTCACGTCTTTATGCAATTGAACAGCAATGAATGCATCTGGAAAATCCAGGGATTAGTTTTGCATTTAAATAGATGAAAGCTGCAAGATGACTTTTATTTTGCACAAAACAAAGATGTGCCACAGAGGATGCCATGACTGGTTGTTAGAATGGCTTCCTTGTGCTGGCTGAATTGAGTGTTCTAGGTGACTTCAGGTTGGGTGGCAAGTCAAGAATGGATGAAGCTCTAAGGTAGAGCTGTGCATGGTCAAAATCTTGAACTTTGATCTGCTGCAGGTAACACTGAAGCAAGATCTTTTAAAAGCGCTGATTCCCTATTAGGATTTTGTTAATTTGCATGTTCTTAGTCTGGCAGTTCTGATGGAAAGTGGTACCATGCTGTGTTTTTTTGCTATGGGACCCTTCAGGTCATGTGGTGGAGTAGGAGTTAACTTGGGTTTTGATTCCTGAAGGAAAAGCTTTGACTCATCCTATGTTTTAGTAATAACACCTGTGTTAGGGTTGACTTAGGGATCTTTATTCTCTTCTCTCCCTCCCCCCACCATTGCTTTTGGTGATTGATTTCAAATTTAATTGTTGAGTTCTGCTTGAAACCATCTTTTTTCTGAAATCTCATTAGGGGTTTGGACTTCTGAGTTAAATCCTTTATGTGGCAAAAAGCTGAAAGGCACAATATGGTTTTCTAGTCTGTTTAAACACTATTCTATGAGAAACTGAAGCTTTCAACAATTATAAAGGAATAAGACACCTCCGAAACCTGAACTTATTAGATTGTACAGATACATTTCAAGTTATTGATATTTCTTGAACTTTGAAACAAAAAACTCAGGTAAAATGTCCTCAGTTGAAGGAGATTTTTATCTGTGCTTTTGAAGTTCCCTTCATTCCCTGTATAAATGAGAATAAAATGCCTCTTGAGCATAGGCATGTGGAGCAGAAATAAAATGATCAAAAGGATCTCTAGCTCTCAGGTGGTTAACTCTTCTTTCTTTGTGTGAAAAGCTATAATAAATTCAAATTCCTGTGGAAAGTATTTTTGAGTAAACTTGTAAACTCCATAACTTAGAATGTATGTTATATATATTTGTTTTCTGCCTTAATATCTAGCTTGCTTTTCTGGAAAATGAAGGGTAAAGGAAGCACTTGTTTTGTGTCTTATCCAACATAGGCTGGTCAGGAGAAAAATAAGATGTAATTGATCCAGTCAAATGAAAAAGTAGCCAGTAAAGGTTTCATTTCTAATTCAGTTCTATTCCTAGAATTAATTTTTAAGTGCTTATATCATGGAAGTGAAAGAATGGTACTTACAGAATATATTATAAATTCTTTCAAGCATTGTTAGCAAATAAAGATTTCAGACATGGTGCTTAGGTGGCTGGTTTCATAGCTTTGAAGATGAAGGGTATCAAAAGATATTTGTATGTTTGCACTGTACAGTCATGGTGTTGCCTTCAAATGCAGAAGGAAATAGTGGCTTTAACACTTAGCAAGATGTTTTTAATTTTATACTACTATAAAAATCAGTTTGAAAATGTGAATTTCAGGCATCTTGTATTTTTGGAAAATCTGAGCATAGAAGAGCAGATGAACTGCTTACGGTGTTCTTTTGGCCACTACTGGAGGTGGGTTACTGGACTTGTATGGGGATTTAGGCTGACTCAAATTTGTTTTGTAAAGCTATAAGAATCTGAAAGGAACAATTTCTTTTTAAAACTGTGGGTGTTTTTCACTGGGACTCATGGGATAAAACTCCTCAAAGGTACTCGGAACGCATCCAGATATGTCTCTAGAATTTTCACATCTGGCTTTGTTACAATGTAGAATAAGGTCTAATTTTGTAGTTAAATTCCAGGATGAGAAATACTGACTAAAGCAGAGCTCCTCCTATGAAACCTTGAAAGACTATATTTATTATGTACTTATGAAATAGTTAATTACTGGATATGCTTGTTTCTAATTGTGACTTTAATCATGGTTTCTTGTTATCCCCCAATGAAATACTTAACTGCTTTTTCAGATTGTTAAAAAAAAAAAATCTCTATTTCAATGTACACAAAATAAAATACATATATATAAATCTAACACTAATACTTTACACAGGGCATTCTGTATATGTTTTTTCAGTACTTTTTTTTCTTATGTTTATTTCGATATTGATTTTTTTATTTCAATTTTTACATCATAGAACTGACTTCAGTAATTCTGTTTAGATGATGCACTTCTAGCAGAATTCCTGGAATCAGACTTATCAAATTGCTTTTTTAATGATGGTTTTCCTCTGGGGTGTTAGCTGTGAGTTTGTGCAATATGTTTTAGAAACTATATTGCTTTCCCTGGGAAATGGTTTATTCATATAGCAATAACCCAAACACATTTTATTGTCAGAGATTGCATAAAATTCAGTTGTGGTGCCTCTGCAAATTTTTTTCTATACGAAGAATGAAACTGTGTTTTGCTGTGAAAGATCATGACTCAGTGGCATTGGTAATTACACAGCTTTTGTAAATTCAAACATTAAAAATATGCTCTACTACTGAAAATGATAATAGATTCCTTTTTATCTCACTGTCACAAGGAGTGTTTCAGTAGTTTAGAAAGATGATGATGAAGGAATTCTGTGCAATTTGTAGATGTTCAGAAAATTGTGAAGTTGTTGATGCTATTACTGACCAGAGTGTGTTCAGACCAGGTAACAGCTGCTCCATGGAGAATACGAACAGCATAAAAGATCCAAGCACTTAGTTATTAGTAATGCTTACCGACTGCCATATATAGTATTTTGAGATCATGTGATGTACAATACCAAGTATTGTGCCTCAGAATTTTTACAGATCCCTTCGAAAAGGTCATATGAAAAATCTGATTAGCTTGATTCATTGCCATTTCAACAAGTACAGAACTCATGTTATTACAGTATCAATTATTTAGTTTCTTTTTCTTCAGCAGTCTGTCTACTCTCACAGAATCAAACTTAGCCTGATACCTTACAACAAGTCTTCTATTTTCAATAATACCTGTTGTGGTTTGAAAATGCCACTGGCAAATGAAATACTGTCTTATTATATTGTTTGAATATTTTATACTTTTAGTGTTGTTCCAGTAATAAAAATAATTATCTTCAACTATTCCATGTGACTTTCTTACCTTGGTGTATTGCCTGCACTGTAGTCAGTGGGTGATTGCTTCCCTTGATGTGAAATTCCTTGTTAAGAAATTCATACCGGTAGTTTTTCATCCGCTCTCTTTGCGCTTCCTCCCCAGTCTGGGGGATCAGCACGTTGTAGGGAGCAGCAGCAGCCACAGTTCCAGTCACTGTGCAGGAACAGGGCAACCTGCACCTCTGGGAGAGCTGGCGGAGTGTCCTTACCTGCCTAGACGGTGAGGGGGTCAAGACTGCAGCTCCTGGGGATCACTGCTTGATGTGGGCTTGAAAATTACTATGCTTACGTGAATACTTTGTCATGCTGTGGTTTATGTGTTATTGCTGATGTTGATTCTGAACATTTACTTCACACACTACTGATTGTGTTGCTAATAAATCAGACTGCTTTGATAGTGGATTGATTTGTAGATTTTGAATTGAGTAGCTGTTCCTTCAGACAAGGTACTTAATATTGATTAACACACTGAAAATTTTTAGGACTAATTCAGCAACTGTTCAAGTATGACTAAACCAGTTTGTTGATCCTTCCTTACCGTTCTTGACTTTGACTACTCCTAACTGGTTTCACCTCATAGCTAAAAAAAAAACAAAACCTAACCCTGACTTCATTAGTGAGCCCCGTGGAATGCAGTGTAAATTTCAGATCTTCATCATAAGCATTCAGTTAAACAGTTGTTGTCCATAAATCAGCTAAATGTTATTGCACTTTATTTGTAGTTCTGTCATGGGCAGTTAGTGTTGAAAAAGCAAATTAAGAACCAAAAAAACCCTAGAAACAGACCTAAACATACACACACCATTTTTCCCCTGCTCCCTCGCTCCTGAGTTACTCAAAATATTTTCTATGCAGCCAACTTTGGGAAAAAAAATTAAAAAAACCCACCCAACTGCCTGCCTTGTGCAGCTGCTTCTCATTCTCTCAATAATTGCCTGGCATTTTAGGTGCTTCTCTCAGGACTTCAGTGAAATTGCATGCAGAAGGCCTGACTAAGTGGTCACAAGGGTCTATTCTGGCTTTAAAATCCAAGAAATTACTGACTCCTGAAGGTTGCTCAGCCCATTCAGTTTCTACTGAATGAACTGGAATTGAATGTACTGAGTCTTTGCAAGGAAGCACTTTTTATAAAGAAGCCTTCAAAGATTTAATAAGCTATAAAAGGTGAGATTGAATCTGCTCTGATTAGCACCTGTAAATGAGCTCGAACTGACTACAGTGATCAGATGCTGACAGCCCCCTTCTGCATAAAAGTAAAGATAATTACCCAAGAAGTAATTTCCTGAATGGGTTTAGCCTTTCAGAGTTTGTTCTTTCTCTATGTATCACTGGCTTTGGTGGAAGTTCCTGTCATGCTGAAACTCCAGAAATCAGCATTTGGCACTGTCTGTTAATCTTGCACCTACAGAAGGCAGCAGGAAAAATTCCAGTGGCTGCAGCAAGTTTTTGACTTGCAAGCTAAATCTGATCAAGTAGTCTATGGTAGTTTTTGAATACTAATAGCAAGTACATGACTTGGTTTTCATGTCTGCGTGGGGGGTGGGGAAGAGAGAAAGCAGACAGTTTTGGTTTTTTAATCGCTGTTCTGGAGTTCTTGTGATGTTTACAGTTTATAAAATCATTTATAATTGGTTTTCTGTGACTTTTTTCAGCTGTGCATTAGCATCCTGCAGCTTTTGGTTATTTTCCAGTTGATGAACTGGTGTTGGAACTTAAGTTAGGTCTTTTTGAGTCTGAAATCTAACACAAAGATATTTGCAAGGAATTGGAGACGAAAAACTTAAGAAGCTTTATAATGGGCCTCTCCATGATAAGTGATGAGACAGAGCAGATCAGTGTCCTAGAAATGTTTCTCACCAAGATTCCTAGCAAGCTGCCCCCTTCAGAGGGGAAACGTTATGCGGTGCCTGGGTAGCAAACAGTGTGAATAATTGTGCCCACTTTTTGTTCTTAGTAGTCCCAAATCCTCTGTTAACACAGGCCACTGTAACCTTGTGGCAACACAATTGCATGGAAAATCATGTCCTCAGAGCAGTGATGATGTGATGTTAAACCGTGGGCACCAGAGGCCCCGAGTGCTGATGGAGCCTTGTAGTGTCTTCACTGGAGACTCCCACAGCAAGAGCAAGCTCAGCCACGGGCTGTGGCTGGTTTCAAGTTTTTGTTTGTTTGTTTTCAGCTTATAATTTTTTTTTTTAGGAAGAGTGTTTTGAGGGGAAGGGGTTGTGTAAAATGAACTGTTTCTGTCATAACTTCATATATTAATAGTTCTGTCTTCCAATAATTTCCAGTATTTCCAGTATAACCACAAAAATCACTCAAACATTTGCCCTGTGCTTACTTAAATTAGATTTAGTATTGACTTTTACAGTGGATAAAAGCTGTTTGGACCTGAGTTATTTTTGAAAAAATGTCTCTAATGAACTAATAAGCTTTACTCTTAGGATTGTGTTGCAACTAACCAAGCTTTAGAACTAGTAAAATAATGTTTTTGATGAGAGTTGACCTTTTTGTACTTGGATCTTTATATCAGTTTTTTCTGAAATCTAGTTTGCTGGGAGTTTTGAGTTGTTTGTTTGTTTTGGGTGTTTTTTGTTTGTTGGTTTGTGGTTGTTTAAATTTTTTTAAACTTTTAAGGATTTTTTTTTTTCAGGGATGTCTCATAGTAGGTTTCTGTTCAACAGCCATTCTTTTAACTACATGATATTGGAGTTCAAAATTATTTGTCAATATACATTGAAAGAATTTGAAAATTATTTCCTGATTATATGGAGACAACTTTCAAAAGCAAGTTATATCTGATACTTGTTTTTCCTAATAATTGTGTAAAGGTATTGCTTCTTATTGAGTAAACTGTGTTCCTAGAATAGCTTTGAAAAGTATGCCAAAAAAGAACTGCAATCTTGTCAAAGTACATTCTGTATAGAATTTAAATGAATCCAAATTTGAGAGTCATCTATTTTAAATTGTCTTTCATTGTGTGAGAACAAACAACTTAGTTTTGAACGTGACACAGTCGGGGAAAGTCTCAAGCCACAAAAAAGCCCCAGACAAAAAACCCTATAATGATAAATTTATAATTTTGGGTGATTATCTGAGCTCCCTTCAATGTGAAGGGAAATAAATTTGCGTAAAACCAAGATAGAACATTAAAAAAAAAAAAGTTAAAAGGGAGGTGCTTTTCTAATGGGCAAGGCAGGAGTTGAGTGGACACATCTTTATCAGAAACCCTTTTCAAGTGAAGAAACCTGTCAAATTTGAATGAATTCTGATACCCCATGAGTTGTGCTTCCTCTCACTCATGGAGACAGTGGAGAGCATGGTTCAGTGGGTGTGAGTTGGCTCAAGACAAACAATGCACTGAGGGGTATGCTGATTTTAAGTCCATACATTAAATTTTCAACTCTAATAGCTTCTGGAAAACGGGGAAATTCAGCTTTTCGTTAGTACAGCACATGAGCTAAAATTTCCCTGGGAAGGGAGGGAAAGCTATTTCTGTGCTGGCGCAGTTGCGGTGCAGGTACAGCGTAGCTCCTGCACGGCTGTGCTCAGACAAAGGGGAGCCAAAGCACACCCGATGAAGTGTCGGAGAACAAACTGGTTCTTCCAAGTTCAGTGCTGATGCTCCACAGCTTTGGCACCTCTTTTGAAGCAGGGGGTTTGCAATGGCTTAGCTGTGTACTTTTTATATTAGATGGTTGTTGCAGGCTTCAGTGAAAGTTCAAGGCAGTGCAGTGGTGGTGTATGTGCTTCAAATGAGAGGGGTTCTTTTTGCCTTTAGAAACCTTATATTATAAACAGATTTATCCAGGAATACTCTTTAAAAAGAGAACACATGTATCCTGTATGCTTTCTGTTGCCTTATTTATACTAAATGCTCCCTGTTCTGTTTGTTTTTTTCAAAATATCTCTTGAAGAGTATTTTCCCCCTAATGTATTACCTCCTTTATTAAAGCCTGTTCATTCTTTCTTACTTGCTCTTTCATGTTGTACCTGTTTTGCAGGTTTTCTGTCTCCTGTTCTTTGCATACACAGCTGCCATATGGTTTCTCATCCTCTATTGATAGCTCCTTTGATGCCCCAGTTTTCAAAACTCTAACCCCTTTTCTGGATCCTGTGGCCTTCAAAAGTATTTATCTGGACATAGAGGGCTATGCTCTCCTTTTCTACAGTCAGTTGATAAATAATAGTTCAAATAAAGTAATTGCTGATAGATTGAAAGAAGAAAAAACCCAACCAAAAAAACAAAACAGAAAAAACAAACACAAAGCACTGCATATTCTTTCACTCTATTTTCACTAGGATTTTCCTAGAAAGTTGGAGAAGTGTAAAACTATATCATAAGAAAGCATCCTTTG
This sequence comes from Anabacerthia variegaticeps, assembly GCA_035583185.1. NCBI lineage: Eukaryota > Metazoa > Chordata > Aves > Passeriformes > Furnariidae > Anabacerthia > Anabacerthia variegaticeps. The sequence continues at coordinate 23,268,575 of JAWWEW010000006.1, read as the reverse complement.
GTCTTCCTCTTGGTGACTTTACCAGCTGAGATGAACATATAAAATGTGCACATCTATCTTCACACTGCAGTGGAGTATATGAATTGAAACTTCTATATGTAGAAAGCATCCAAAAGTAGTGGGATACTAATAACTGAGTTATTTAAAATGTAAAGTTTAAATCTTTTCTATAAAATAAAAAACAACATGCATAGTAGGGTCTGCTTGTGATCAGGATTACTGGTATTAGGAGCTAACAGACTGTCATTAAATAGGATAATTAGTGGTCTTTACAAAGGCTACTTTTCGTTATAGTTTGAATGACTGACTTAATTGTGGGTTCAGTCATCTGATTAATCTTCTTGCAGCTAGTGGAACCTAAGATTTGTAAAAAGTTTTATGTTTGTATTGTGCTTTCAGTAATCTCTTCTTTTGATGCTGGAAGGCCCTACAATGCAAAGGCTGCCCTCCAGAGGGTCCTGATATCCCCAAGTGCTTCCTTAGCCCCTCTAGATTTTGGAAACTTCACTTTTTGGTCATGGAATTGCTTTAAATTTAAATGGTAGTGAATTAAATAGTGTAAACAAGATGCATATGACCTTTAGGTTCCATGGTAACTTAAGTATAGTGCAAAAGTTTAATGAGGACCAGCTACAGCTGTAAAAAGTCCTCTAGATAATGTAGTCATGCTGGTTTTAATGTAACACTAGAAATTACAAAAGATACCAAGGTCAGTCAGCCAAGCAGTAAATCATCATGGAATACACTTTTTGCTGGACCAGAAAAGGCACTCCAGTATGGACCTAGATCAGAAGCTGATTTTATAGCATTGTAGTGAAAGTGTAGCCTGTGAATTTTCAGTCTAATTTATGTAAAATATTTGCTTTGGAAAGAATTAATACTAGTCAAATATTTTGAAACAACGTGGAGGCATTGAAATGTGTTTGATAGGGAGTAAATTGTTAATAGTCAGGTTAAAAGCACAGTTAAGGTGGATACTTTAGACTGTAAGCCTGTTTTAGCTCTAAGCTATAACTTGTTTCACCCCAAGTATTGGTGTTAGGTCACTATTTAGAGCAGTCCTAGGAGGGTTCTGAGTTCTGCAAGGTGGAGGTGGTTGTGCTGTCTGTAGCTCGTGGCTTAAGGAAAGCTGGTGTTCTCCTGCTGAATCAGCCCTGTGTAGGATGCTGTCTGCTCCCATAATGTGTGACTGGGAGACTTTAGCCTGTCTTGCAGGATAATTTCAGAGCCCGTTACACTTCTCAAGTGAATGTATTCTGGCCCCAACTCTTTCTAACTTGAATCTTACAAGTTGTCTATGATGTGCTAAGCCAAAAGGAGCTGAGAAAATTGTCAATGTTCAGTGCTTCAGGATAAATAATGATTTGTTCTTTATTTTAGCGAGAAGCATAGCTGTTTATAGCGTTTTCACTCTCCCAGAAAATTAGGTTGCAAACAGCTGACTTTTCTGAGCAGTTATGCAAACTTATGAGAGAGATTGGACCTATTAATGCTGGTCAAGTAATGAAGCAAGACAAATAGCATTTTTTTAAGGGTTTCTTAGGTTTTGGAGACAATACAGAAATGCTAATTCAACCATCCTCTAGCAGTCTTGTTCAGTTCAATATAAGTGCTCTCAGGCAGACATTTTGGAGAACAGTGAGAAGGCAGAGCTCTTTTGGCTGAAGGGATGGCGGGATCACAGCTGGGGCTGGTGGAAGGACAGGGCCTGACTCATATTGGGTCCTGAGGAGCTGCTTGGTGGGGGCTTGTGCTAGAACCAGAGCACAAAGCTGAGTCTTGCTGCTTCTCTGCTGAGTTCCAGTTCTCCATGTTGGCAGAGCTCTACAACTCTGCTTCACTGATGAGGAATCTTTAGATTGGGTTTGAAAGGCAAATGTGACTCCTGTGTATTGCCCTGATCCTAAAAAGCGCTGGATTGATACAATGACACCAGTCAGAGTTAAGGTAGGGTCATGATGTACTTCAGATTATTCCGTGAACCTTTTGTTCATCTGCACACATAATTGAAAGTCAGGCCTCTTTGTAAATGACATTTTAAAGAGTCTGACATTTAGTCAAGGTGACCACCAGCTGGTAACTTTTGAAAAAATCAATAATGGAAATAGTGGTCTGTTCGTAGAAATACCACTGTGAGGTCATGTTTAAAATAAAGCTCGTTCTACTTGCATCATTGCCACCCCACCTCTGCAAAAAGGGGGAAAGTCACTGGTTTAATTAATATATGTTGTGTGGCACTAAAGTGACTGCTTGTATAGGCAGTCTACCAGTAAGAGCTGTTATTTGCTCTGTTAGGACAGGGGAACAAATAGTCTAATTTTAAGTCTGCACACTTGTCTTTCATTAACAGCGAAACTGTCAGGATAATAAATGAAAGCAAGGGTGGTGATTTTGAAATGAACGGTCTGGATCATGTATCAGCAGGCATTTTGTTAATATGGTTATGCTTTTTAACAAAACAGTGTCTAGTCTAGGAAAGGAGGACATGTTGCTTTTGTTTCCAGAAGTTAAAGCCTAAATAAAACAATATTCCATCAAGGAGGAAGATGCAAAAAAGAACCTGCAGTCTCTAAATAATTATCTTATTTTCCTGCTGAAAAATACCTGATCTTCAAATAGAAGTCATGTTTGAATTCCAGATTGTATTTTTCTAATAACATATGTTAATGCCACTACAATGTTACACATAAGCTTGTTCTATACCACTCTTTATATATAGGAAGCCCCTTTCTGAAAGGAAGGAAGACTTTATAGAGTCACATGAGAGAATGCATGTGTGCTAATTTCTTTAGCAGCATTTGACAGTTCTAGTCAGGGTGAAGAAATATGGAGCTGAGAACAAGAGAATACACTGAGGATGAGTGTAAGCCAAAATACATAGGAAATGTTGTCTATTGTGTCAGTAAGTCTATGCTAAGAGGAATAGTGTAAAAACTGAAATATTATGTTTATTATACATGCAGTTGCAGTGCATGCAATAAAATAGCAGGATTGACTTGTTCAGGAACGTGCCTGCAGTATGTGCACCTTTTCCAAGAGATTAATAAAATGGATGTTTCTCAAAACCAGGACACATCCCAGGGCTTTCACCAAGTTTTGAAAGCTGTGAAAGTCTTTATGGAATTTTGGTGAACTTTGGTTGTAGTATGGTGTACTCATGTCTGCGAGAGTGAAAAATTCCATTCATAACAAATCTCTTTTAATAGTTGTGTTATGTTAGAGTTTGAAAGTCTTCAAAAGATCCAACTTAATGAGTGATAGCTTGCAACTGATTATTTTGTTGCCGTATTTACAGGCTAAGAGGTTAGGAAGAAGGGACTGTATAGCTGTCACACAATGTATGTGGAAAGACAGAAAGGAGTTTACAAAATATATGCATAGCACTGTCCTGCTCACTGTGCCTCCTTGGTATTAGTTTCCTGGGGTGTTTGGTTTGTGGGTTTTCTTCCCAAGTTTTCTAAAAGAATGTTCATATGAGGGTTCATCTGCTTTTGTTTTTTGTTTTTTTTTTTTTTTTCTGTTTTTTGTTTGGTTGATTGGGCTTTTTTCCCCCCAATAGCAAGAATAACTGTCAAGTTTCCTACAGTCTTGATAAGTTGGATCTGTTTTCTTTTATTTTCAGTTCTTCAATTATCTAAAGAATGCACTGACAAAGCCACAGGTCTGCCAAGATATGGTCTTGACAGCGTATTAAGGTTGTGATTGTGGTTCATTGTTCCCAGTATCACCTGAACTGGGGAGACAGCAGTGAAACCTCTCTAGTGAAGCCAGGGGAGATGTTGGCTGGCTTTGCAGTCTGGTGGCTGGGGCTTTCGGCAGGCTCTGCTGTCAGAGGAGAGCTTGTCCCACCATTTCCTTCAAGCTTCTTCCTCTCCATGTCAACACAGCCAGGAATCAGACGTCTCTGTGTCCACAAACACAGATGGTAAAACTAAACACAGTCATAAAAGATTGGTGGCAATTTATTTTGTTGTTGTTGTTGCTTCTGTTTGTCTGGTTTTTGGGGTGTGTGTTTGTTCAGTTACTTAGGAGTTTTTTGTTTGGTTGGTTTGGTTTTGTGGTTGTTTTTCTTTTGTTTTTTTTTTCAATCTCTTGGCTCTAATGCTAAAAATCTTCACAATGGCCACAATTTCAGCATCTTTGTTTCAGACATCATGAAGATGGAAAACTTGCTTTTTTGCAAACTACTGCTGTTAGTCAGAAAAAAAAGAAATCTGACATTTACATCTGATGAGTCATCTTGAGGAGTGAAAGAAATAAAAATATTGTGAGGGTCATTGTAAAATTTTAGCTGGGATCACTGTGTTGCATTCTTATACTGTTGTGTGAGTATGTTTTCTTCTATACAGAATCATTAAGGTGCATATCAAGATAGCAAAAGGTGAAGTAACATGTTGGCACAGCAGGCAGGCTGTCACCCTGTGAAAGTGCTGTTTCAGGACCTGCTTTCAGAGTCTTGGCTCAAGGATGCCAGGAGAGAAAGTCAGTTGACCAGATTTTGCAATGGCAGGACTAACAGTCTGCTCGAGTGTGCTAATATCTGCTGGGTAGTGTTGTCATTTCTCATAATTGTGTTGGAAAAGATAGAATATGACTTCCTCAGTAGATGGACACCCTGGAGGTGGTTCAGCTTGTCACACTAGATAAGATATGTCTCTGCCTTTGTATTAAAGTTCATCTATATTTGTTCAACTCAGATAAAATTAGACAAGGAAAGTTTTAAAAACAAGTCAAACTCAAACAATTCTGCCTAAATGATAAGCTGGGTCGTGTGTCAGGGTGGATAATATTTGATAACCTTGTCAAAATGCTTGTTTTGAAATTTAAAAAGAAAACATAATGGATATAAATGCAGTGGTAAAGACAATTAGTTTATTTTCTCTTAGTCTTTATTATTGTATTGTATTGTGACACTGCTCTGGTTCTGTGAGAGTTTCTGAATAGTGGATGAAGACGGTAATTCCCTGGTTACTGAAAAGCAAAAGTGAGCCTTGTGCATTGCTGCTTTTCCCTTCTCGTTTTATATTTGTATGAGCAATCTTCAGAAGTTCGGGAGTCCAGTAAGTGTTTTGAATAATACAGGTTTTCTGCACCCCTCCCCCCCCCCGCAATAGAGTGGCAAATACCTTTCTCTAAGCACCCTATAGTTTTAATAATCTCTTTCTTAAGGCTTATGTTCTGCATTCCTAGATCAAGCTTTGGTCTTTGCAAAGGCTCCTTTTCTCTGTGAATTAGAGTGCATGCTGATGGCTGACATTTCAATGAGCAGTGTTGCAGTGCACGAATTGGCTCCTCTCCCCAGCATTAGCAGGACTGACTGCAGTCAGGGTGTTCTTTGGCATCTGGCACACATATTTGATTTGTGTGTGTGGTGTCACAGTGAACAATTAATGCATAAGTATTAAAAGTTGTAATTGCTCATCACAGGTTTTATACCACCTGTCCAGCTGTGTGCAGTGGGAATTTGTAACCATTTAGTACATGGCCTAAAACAATAATACATTTCCTTTAGTTAGAATCAGGTGATTTTTCTAAAGCAATAGAATGTTCTCCCTGATTAAATTGCTGTCTATTATCTCTTGTAGAGTTTAACTACAGTTTTAAATGAAAGATGCCCAGTATATGATAATTAATACACTCTTTGAAGCACAGTTTTTTGAGAGTAAAGCCCTTGTGGTTTTTGAGGTAAACAAAGCTATTTTCATGAATAACATATTACTTGTGCTGGGATTTAGCGCCACCCCTTTTGACAGCTGCATTTGGGCACTAAATAATGATGTTTAGATGATGCCCATCAATGCAATATGATGAAGTGCAATTTAATATGTAATCTTCAGTGTTCTTTTTAACCATAGGGCCGAGGGGTATTGGGAGGGAGATTGTTTCCTGAACTTTTTCTTCTCGGTGTGTTGTAATTAGTTTTACATTGGCACTTTCAGGCACAAACTACTATGTTTTGTGGTGCTCTGTCATCAGAAGGATGAGCCCTCCTCCAGAAAGCCTGATGTGAATGAAAGTGATTACTATTTCCTAGAACACATTTCAGATAAAAGAAAATGTAATTGCTTCAGACTGGAAACTTAACCATAACAAATGTTGTCATCTTTTATCAATGATAACAGGTGAAATAAAGAAGAAAAAGAAGTATTTTCTTGAGATTATGCAGGATGTGTTGCAATTGTCTGTGACAGGCTGAACCTGAGGCTGGTCCTGACCGTTTTCTAATCTATTTCCTCTCAGGAAAGAAGAAAATAAAAGCCATGACTTTCCCACAGTGGTACCATATGCTTTGGGACAGTCTAGCTTTGTTTGGCGTGTCTCATGAATAACTTTTCCTAATGAAATAGCCCTATCAGATTCAGACACAAACATTGATTTGCTAATGATCTAGTATACTACTATATCAAATTCACCACATATTAGTCTGCAGATGAAATATACTTATATGGTAAAATGATTATAGTCCCAGAGAGATACTGTATAAAAAGTGCTATTTTGTATGCTTTTCTAAGGGTAGCTGAATGATGTGGAAGAGATGATTTATGAGCTTGCTGCAATAAGCAGTGGCGTGAAGGCTTAAGACGCTAAATAATGCATCCAGGATGAAAAATATTTGTTTGAGGGGAGAAGGAGAAGAAATTACTTTGAATTTTTGTATAACTTCCAGTAACATACTAATCTTGCATCATAGATTACTTTCTTTTTCTATGATTGTGCATTCCCAGGCAGATGAACTTGTCAAACATAGAAATTAAAGCAACAGCTTGAGAAATACCATAACTATATTATGTTGCTGTTTTGTATTCTTTCTTGCTAAAAGGCATCGGTATAAGTTTTTATTGACTTCTTAATGGGATAGCTGAAGTTTTATGCAGTTTTCTTGTTTAGCATCTATTTATATTAGGCAAATACCAGATGTCCTAGATACTAACCACCAATTATGGACTAAATCAGTGTTGCACTTTCATTTCTGAAATCAATTCCTGTTTTCTTAACGATTTTATTACTTAGATGAACTTCTTTTGCCCTGTCAGCAACTTTCTGAAATGCAAATATTTAAGATGTTATTTCACTTAGACCATCTTTTGCTGCCAATGTTATGCTTAGTTAGAAATCACAGAGACCGTATTCGTTATACTTTCTGGCATCTTTCTGAAGAATTTTTGCAGTGCTTTTCATTTTGTGCATATTTCTGATTCCTGCAAGCAAAAGTCAGGTGATTTGGTGGTCTTCTCATTTTCCAATTATTTTCGTAGAATCATGGAAGGGTTTGGTTTGGAACTGACCTTTAAAGACTATCTTGTTTCAATGCTTTGCCATGGTCAGGGTTCAGAAATGCCCTAAACAGGTGTCTGTGGGCAGATGAGGTAGTGTGTTATCAACATAATCCTCATGGCCTTTAGGGTTGCAATTTATTAAATTCATTAACCAAAAGACTTATAAACTTTCTTCCAGGCAGTATTTTGGCATGAGGCAGGGGAAGCGTGGACTGCAGATTTAGGGAAATTTAATGTTTCCCTATAGCCATTATTTAAAAAAAAAATAAATAAAAAATTTACACTGGTTTAAGTTTTCTCCTTATGAAAATTAAGATGAGAACTACTGTACATAATAGCAGTAATACGAGACATATATTAATCTGTAAATATCCCCACACACCTTACCAAATCTCCTGGGATCCCTTAGATTTCCCTTAGATTTCCCTTAGATTTCCCTTAGATTTCCCTTAGATTTCCCTTAGATTTCCCTTAGATTTCCCTTTCCTGCTTTGTGTAACTGTGGGAATCTGTGATGTCATTTGGGTCAACATCTCCACCAGAGAGGCTTACCCAGCTGTCATGTTATGCTACCTACAAAACACTCAGATATCCTTCCCTAATGCATGAAAAAATATGCCCAATTTACGGGTCACCTGAAGCCTTTTGTTGCAGATGATTTAAGGGCTTTTCCCCCCTCAAAGTCAGGCAGTACTACAATTTGGAAAAATTATCAGACTATTTCATCTGGTTTTAGCTTGCTGTTTGTTTTACTATGTTTATTTTTGATAGAACAGCATCGTGCACAGGATATAATTTGAATGGTGCTATAAAAGCTTGTTCAGTCAGAGATATAGACAGTAAAAGTGCAGAGGGATGGATAAAAGAGGAAAACTTTCATCTTCAAATTTATAGCATGGATAAATTTGAACAGCATTTAAATGATTTGTAGATTTTATGTTAAAATTCAAGCAAATGAAGTTATATGTGAAAGTTCTGGCAAAGGCAAAACCTTGATACATCTAGAGGAACTTCTAAAACACAGTGTTTGACTGCAGCAATCTCTTAGTGTTCTGAATCTGATGCACTTACTGTTGTTTCACTTCTTGCACTTTCCTTCTCTGACTGAAACAGATTTATCCAGTCAAGGAAGATGATGTTAATCAGTGTTAATATTGAATCCTTACATGATATCTGGTACATTATTTGAAACAAAGATGGTAACTGGTGAAGTGTAAGCACCAAGCACAAGGGTGTTGCTGTTCTCTGGGTGCCCTTGTAGGAAATTTCTGTTTTACAGATGCAGAACTACAAAGACAAATCAGTCTTCCAAAGGTAGAATGTGTCAGGTCTCCAGTATTTGACAAGGGAGAAGATTCCTGAAAATGCTGCAATAGTAGATTAAGGACACATACGGCCGAGTGGTCTGTGCTTGGAAGCTGAGGGAGCCTGCAGGATCTTGGGAGCTGTGTGTTTGTGCTGTTGGGACTCAAAGCAGATAAACATGAACATATTGATAGTCCACTTTCTGGCTGTCTTCCTGCTTAGTGGAAGCTGACCCTACCTACAATTGCCTCCTACTTTACATCTGTGTGAGATAGGGAATTAATGTGACACATTAAATTCGAAATTCATAATGTCACAGTAAGACATAATCTGTGGCAAAAGGCTCTAATTTAGATGTTAAACTGAGAAAATAATTTTGACAATGTTAGCTCACTTAGCAGCAGGAAAACAGCTTGAGAAATATTGGGGAAACACTTCACTAGAATCAGCACTAAATGCTAATCAAAACTGCACTTTGTATTTAGGAAAGTTTGTCCAAATATTATAAAACTGCATTTTTCCAGTCCCTTTTTCTTGATAAGCCGTTCAGGAAAGGCTATATAGGCACAGAAACTTTTTCAATGTTTTGCTACTGATACAAATGTAGGAAGTATTTCTCCTTATCTACTGGCTAAGCTCACATTCTCCACTCTGAGCTATGAAAATATCAAAAAAAAAAAGATTGCTCAAAATAAATAAGCATCAGAGTCCAAAGGTGGGTAAGCATCTTTTCTGCTAGGGTAACATCCAAAATGAAAAAATGAAGTGAAATGTCTGTAGTCAGCACGTGAAAGATAGTACTGTAACTGGATTGCTGCTGCAAGGGAAGAGAAGTGATTTGGGTTTGCAGTCAGTGAAGTGCTTTTCCTCTTCTAAAATGGCAAAGTATATATTGTTTTAGGTTTCTAGGATGTATTTCTGTCCTTCACTCAGTATCTTGTGATACTTCTTTGTGCATTGATGGTTATTACTGCTTGCTTGGTAGTGAAACGGCTTATAACTTTACTCCCTTTGCCATTATGGTGGTTTTATCCTTTCATATTTGTAAATGCAAATGAGAAAATAAATCTTGAAATGCAAAAGGATTTGTATAGCTCAGCCTTCAGAATTAGCACATTGAGCAAGCCAGAGTGCTCCATGTATAATGAAGAAAACTCTCTGAAGGTTGGTGGGTTTTACCTTCCCTTTTCCTTCCTGCAATGGATGCTACACAATATTTTGTTCTTTCAGGTGTTATTCAAGGCAGGGTTGAAAAAATGGCTGACAGTGTAATTGTGTTCTTAGGAAATGAAGTTATATAATGAAAAATAAAACTATTAAAAAGTGGGCAAGTAATTTAATATGTAAATAACTTTCAAAAAGCATGAAAGTATTTTTTTCTTAACAAAATCTCTGCTATTCAGCTGCTCTAATGGTGTGCCTTTAAATATATTAAGGAAATGAACTAAATAATACCTGTACTTCTAAACCATTTGCAGTAAATTCACACTAGTGCTTCAAGACCCTCAAGAAAAGCTCCAGACAAATGATAGTATGTTAAATCTTGTCTTAGTGAAAGCCAGAAATTACCCAGCTGGAATAGAATAGTAAAATGAAGTGTAGATTGCAAATGAGGCAGAGCGCCTTGTTTCATTTTCCCCTGTATATCATACAATGCCCAACTCACCTTCAGGGACCTGCTGTTTCTGCCATTCCTGGTAATGGGCTGCTTTCTCCTGACAAAATGGAACGATGATATTGGATAATTGGTATGCACTGCAGTGGGATTGGAGCTACCTGTAATTCTATGTATTTTAAAAGTTGCTGCAGTAACGAGATTGGTTTTAGTGCCGGGGTTGTGATCTCTCAGTTCTCACTGTAACTTCGCTGCAAGGTACTAGCATGCTATTTCCATCTCTTTTTTTACTGGGCGCTTCTGTGTGGGAATAACGTGCCTCGCCCATCTCCCCTGCCCCCTCTTCTGGCCCACACAGCACTTCACGGCCACGAACGCACTCATGTAAGCCACAAAGTACATAAAGCACAGGAAACCTTGCTGCACATTGATCTGCTCTATTACAACGCATGACTTGTTTCACCTTATCAGTGAAGAAATCCTCTACATCAGTGACTGGTTAAAAAACCGTAAAGAAGAAATAATTGTGCAGGGGGAAAACAAGTGTGCAGAATAAACTCCTACTTGGTAAAAGTATGATAATGCATAAACCTGTAATAAACCAGTTAGGTGTAAAAGAACCTGGAGAGAATTGGCCTTACCTATTCCTGATTTCAGAAAACATTGGCCCTCCTGAGAAGTGACTATAAGAGAGGTTCTTAGGAGAACTTTAAGGTTGGAATTTCTGCAAAGTTTTAATTATGTTTAATCCTATTTCTCTTCAAGACAGGGTCCTTTGGGCAATAATACATGATTCCATCTATAATTTCTCACAGATTTAAAGAATAAAAAACTTTCAGGAAAAAAAGACTAAAAACCCTTAACAAACTGATAGATGCCCAGTCCTAGCTGAATGCACAGTGGAGTATTTTAGAATAAAGAAATGAAAAATCACCTTAAAGCTGTCCAGAGTTATTCTCAACCCTCATCTAAAACTTTTGGATGAGTCTCCAGATGGCAACAGTTGATTGCAATGTAATAGTGGCATGTAAAAACGTTCTAGAAAAGTTTTGTACTACTTTTAATATTGTTCTCATTCAAATAGGGCTGGATTCCTCAAATTCAGCTCTCACAAAATGTCTTTATCTCACAAAATATATTTCCTTGCCTATTTAACCTGAATGTTTCAATTACTTCCCCTGAAACATGGGATAAAAGGCAAATATCCAGTGTCTGCAGGATTCAGTAATACAGTTCCTGTGACCTTCTTCATGAGTGGAGCCATTCACAAAATTTAGAATCCTGTAGTGACCTAACGGTTGGTTTCTAAAAAAGTGAGTTTAGGACCAAATTTTTAAAGTTAGATATGTAAGAATTATAGTAGAAACCTGGTAGATGTTTAAAAAAATAAGGTCCTAATAGGTACTAATTCAATGAGAATATAAATGTATTTTAAATAATTGAATACATTAATCTCCTTAATTCTTTAGGAAACTTGGTCTTATTACCCTCCCTTTTGGGGTAGTTTTTGGCACTGTGGAACATATATGAAAAGAAGAGAATCTGTGAGCAGAAGATGCACAATTTGGATATGATACACTTGCCTTTTGGATGTGTCAGCCAATAAATATTGAGGATTAAACGATCTACCGAGCTGAGCATTAGCATGCTCACTGCTTTGGACAAGATACCCAAAAACCTTTGCTGAGGGGCATCAGTCAGGGGAGGAAGAGTTGTGAAATAGATTTGGGATGGTGTCCACTTGCCATTTTCTACCTATTGTTCCTTAATTTGTTGGGGTGTTAGACCTCACCACATTGGTGTGGTTGTTGAATACCAGAGCAGGTGACAATGCCAATTTAAGTAACTCTGTCTGTGAAGGCAGTTTTACCTTGGCCTTGTGTGGCTCTGCTCCTCAGGCTCCCTCCCAGCTTTTCTGCAGCACAAGGATTTCTACAGATGTCTCAGCCAAAGTATCAGACTGGAAGTTTGGATCCTTGAAAGATGGACGGTACTGGTGGATATGGGGCTTCCTGGGGTATGGCTCTTTTCTGGCAGTAGTCAAATCTGTTACTTGAAGTGCACTAAATCATGTTGAAAAGTCCGAGTTTTCATGTTTCTCAGACAGACTGATTAGAAATGAGATTAAGGGTAAGGAAATGGAGAGTAAAACTGTTCTTTTCACTTTCCCAGATATGATCGTGTGCAATATTTGGTATTCAGAAACTGCAGAGAAGCTGCTGTCCGGAGGGATGCTTATCATATTTTACTTTTTTTTTTTAATTTAACTGAAGGTTTTGGAAACAGCCTTGGCTTGTAAGGCTGTTTTTTTGGCTAAGATTCTGTAACTGTTTAAAGATGTTACTCATATTGAAGAGATTCTTGGGTTGGTGTTAATTATTATCTATGTGTCTTAAAAGTTCAGAAGATCTCTTAAGTCACAGTTGTTGAAAACCATAATAGGCATGTAGTCAGGCATCATGTCTGTGCTTCCTGGCTAGTTGCAGTAATAAATGAAACTTTGGTATTGTGTGTTTGAAAGCTAGTGATTCAGCACCTGACTGGCTGAAGCCTTAAGATCAGCTCGGTGAGCTGGGTTCAGTGAGGGTCTTCAGGCCAGCAGACTCTGTGAATATATGATTAGAGTAGCTAGCCCAACGTCTGAGGGTGGGGTAGAGTTTCTGTTGGAGAGTTGAGGAAAAAGCTGCTGGGACTCCCAAGTTGTATGAAATGTACATTTTCACTCTGGTTCAGTGGCTCTCTGGCTCCTTGCTAGCAGAGGCAGTTTTGCCTTTTTTTGTCTTGTGCTGCACTTGACCTCTTGTCTTCTGTAAGCTTTAAAATCTTTGTAACGCCGTCTCTATTAATTTTATACATTAAAGTTATGTATTCCTTTTACTTGCATATCAGTTTCAGAAAGACTTTTTTTAATCCCTAACTTTCCAGTTAGATTAAATAGTGGCTGTCCCAAATATTTGCAGTATTGCTGCAGATATGTGAAGGGAGCTGTAATCTAGTTGAGTGAATTTCTGGGAGATGAGCGCTGGCTGTTCCTGGGCAGCTTAGCAAAATTGTTCCTTTGAGGCAACTGTAGTTTTGGATCAATACTTTTTAGTCATTACAGTTATAAAAAAGGCTTCTATTTAGAAAAATAGTCCAATTAACTAATGAAGGAAAAACCAATACTACTGTATGTTGGTTTACTGCAGCTTGTTTAAAAAGAGCATCCTCTGGAGATGTTGTTACTGGGTCTTGGAGAAGAGCTGTGAAGGAGACTGAGAGAATAACAGGGAAAAGGAATAAGAAGGGAGGAGCAGTTAAAGCAAGGATGTACCATAGGACAGAGAAGAACAAGAGGGAAAGTAAAAGAGAAAAATATATAGATATCTGTATTTTTTAAAAAAATATTGATTAGGAAGCTGGTCAGTATTACAGTGCAGTTAGACATGCTGGTGTCAGTGTTGTGTTGCCAGTAATGTTTTCAGTTGAGAAGATGCAACTAATGGAGGTTTTCCTTCTTCCTTTGATTTCGAGTTAATTACTATGGTGTTAAGGTCCAAAGACCAGTACTGAGTAGGGATGTCAATAACATAGGAATACATACATCATTGCTAACAGGTTTTTGGTCTATATGCTGTCATCACTATAATGACCTTGTTAACATTTGCTCTTGCCTTTTCTGCCTTTTCCTGGTTGTGTTCTTTTGAGTCCAGTCACTCAAAAGTATGACAAGGAGTGATGTTCTCTACTTTTAATTATTCTTATTCGGTCTTTTCTCTCTATCAAAGTACAAGAAATCTCTTTCCAAGAAGTTCTTGATAATGATGTGTAACAAGCTTAGTGCAAGGAAAAGGAATACAGCAGGATAGAATAATACTTCTGGATGCACTTGAAAGCTTGAAGAAAATCCCCCAAACCATTTTATTTTATCTGAGATACTGAAAAGACTGCTGGACATCTAAGTCAGCAGCCTTGTAAGGTAAAATATATCAAGATTTTGATATCTGCCAACTTCCCTTTCTATTTTGGATAATTGACTAAGCTATAGAGAACATTAGCTGTCAATGGACAGTATAAGGGGACCCACGTTTCCTCAGATAAATGAGGAAATGATAAATTCTTCTGTGCAAGAATAAACATTTTTAAATGAGCCTGAAAGTTTGAGGAGTCAGTATGGAGATGAAAGAAGGGGCAGCATGGCAGCAGCTCTTCTCTGTGTTGGTGGTCAATCTTACACAGGCGTTCTGTCCCAGCCAGAGTTTTCCCAGTACGTTCTGAGAGAAATGAAAGTCTACCTTGTGGTTGTGGTTCCTAAAGTGGCAAACAGTCCCCAGAATGCTAGATATCAATCCCTGTCTCTATTTCATATGAAAATAATTTGATTTTTCTTCAAAGCTTTGAAGGAAATATTTTGAGTCTCATACTGGTTAATGGTAAAGCTCTTTACTTTGTTCTTGGAAGAGGGCTATATGAGTATCTGAAAAGCACTCTAATGTAATGTGATTAGTAACTGGGTAAAGTTAATGAGTAGCATCTGTTCTTCTAGGACAATAACTTAATAAAGCTGTCCACTCTTGAAGATGAAGGATGTTTGTGTAAGAGTGCAATAGCTGCACTGGGCTAAAGCACCTATTAGTCTCTTAAAGGGGATTCTGCTATCGGGAAAGAAGCATGGTTTGCTGATTAAGAGTAGATTCTGTCATTCCCCTATCCTAATTTATCAACACGTCAGTTTGACACTTGGGATTCCATCTTGATTCATACAAAATGAATGAGCAGGACTTGCTGAAACGCCATCAGCTTGAATGTTTGACAGGTATGATCAGTTCAAATTTTACATGTGGTTGCACCAACAGTTAATTGAGTGAAATAGTTGTCACTTCTCTTATAGCAACATTATGAGTGGAGTTTATTTAAAAGCTTGAGTTGCAATTTCAGGTGCTACTTTGCTTCCCACTAGTTCAGGCAGTCTGCTGACTCCAGCACAGTGAGACTGATAGCAAGGCTGAGTCTGCTCCATGAGGGGGCCGAGAGCGAGCAAAGCAGACACATCCTGCCACTGAGTGGTGATGGAGATGTGCTGCAGCTGCTGCTGCAGCTTCATTACTGTAATTAGTGCCTGTGCAATAGCAAGGCTACAGGATGGCTATTCCAGTTAGAAAAGATGGGTTTGGTTGTCCCTAGTTACTACTTTTTCTTTTGCAATAGCTACTTTTGCCTGACAGTGCCTGGCTATTTTGGCTCCTTCCATCTTGCATTTCTTGTCCTCTCCTATCCATAACCAGATGCCCCGATTTGAACATGCCTTTGAAGCTGCAGAAGGAGGAATAGCCTTTGCTCACAGTACTTGCCTTTCACATCACACTACAACCATGTTTTTTTTTGCATAAGGTGCTTACACAGCTTTGAAGGTGGTTGCTCCTCTTTATTCTTTTCCTCTTTCCTTCAGGAGGAAACCCGTGTAACTTTTAACACAATACCCGTAAGTAATAAGTGAGCAGCACCTTCTGAGGCCATGCAGATGTGAAGTGCCTGCATTTGTAAGGTGGCAGTTGCAGACCAAGCACTTAGCTGCAGAAAGCGGGTAATTCCTGTAAAGAGCTCTGCTGATAGGGAAGCCTTTTCTCTGGAAAGGAAATGGCTCTAAAGCTGTGTTCTATTGTTCTGGTATCAGCTACTACAAGTATTTAGAGTAACTACTTTTTAATGCTCCAGTGATGTTAGATTTGTCTTTGGTGTGAGCATGACAACAGTAGGTTTTTTGTTGTATGCTATTCCTGCAGCAACAGCACAAACTTTGTATCTCGTTTTAAGTTAGAGAGACACAGAAGACTAAAAATATCTGAATGGTATTAAACTTTTGGCATCACCTAGTTCATTCTGTAATGGAATAGGAACATCAGTGCTGACCAGTATGAGTCCATCTATTTTTGAAAACCACCAACAAAAGGTATTCATAACCTGCATAAATACCATGCGCCGCTGCCCACCTAAAACTATGATTTATTTATTTATTTTACAGCAAATATCCATTTCTTTTGCTGTGAATGAAATTTGGATTTTGTTTTACATTCAGTGTAAATAGACTAAGGGTTTTTTATGCATCAGTGTGATGTTACACTTAGTCTTTTAAAGATGTTTCTGTTCTGTCGGTTCTAATTCTTTATTAGAAAACATAATCTGAAATTTCTTTACAGCTGTCTTTAAAGTATGATGTCCAGTACTCCAGAGGAAATTGCCTGAGTGATGAGTACCCTGGATTTACTGCCGTTCATAGAATATCACTGCTAACGTGTCCTGTATAATAACACGTTCCCTGCTTTTTTTTAATAACAATTCCCCAGACTGCTATTTTGCAGTCCTGTTACCAACTCTGTTTATTCACAAGACTCTGCCTTCATGCATCTTAAGCACATTATATTTCTCTTAGCATGCAAACAATAAGAAGCCATTTGACTATTTCACTAACTTATCATGAAATACCTCTCACAGAACTTAAAAATTCCACCGCAACCCATGTTTTGCAAGCTACAATCAATTTGTACTTTTGTTTCACTATGTAGATCATTTTTGTAAACATTGAGTAATTCCACACTGAAAATCAGGAGAGCTTTAGAAACTCCTGATGATGTTTTATTTGAGTGATGCAGAGGTTTGTGCTCTGAGTACAGTTGGGATATTGTAACCATGGAAGCTTTAAGTTAATCAAAGGTTAGTTTTTACTATGTATAAACTCATTCCCACAAAATCTTCCACATTTCAGCAACTAGTTAAAATTCTGCATTTTAGTTCAATGATCCATTCTAATTTCTAGCTTGAATTTCATAACTTTCTGAAATTATATTTACAAATATGCCAAAGTATGCATATTAATCTTAATCATATCTGTTAATGAGTTGAAAATTTTATTTCCTATCATGGCCAGGTACATCTCACAGTGTGGAGCTGTGTTTGTTCACTGGAGATTCCCAGAGCTAGTCAGAGCTTTTAATAGAGCGTGCTCTCTTACTTCATTACTAAAACAAATGCAGTGCTTGTTTTGCACAAGATTTAAATGAATGGTTCTGTTCAAGCAGAAATTAAAAAGAAAAAGGGGGGAGGGAAGGATACAAGAAATAATAATGGTGAAATAAAACATGTAACAAACAGCTGATGAAAGGAGGACTTATTTTCCATTATCAGCACTAAAGACAAAAGAGCTAGGAGGCAAGCTTGAATAGTTCTCTGCTTGATTGTGAGATGCTGGGATTTGAGGGAATTCTGTCTTCCTTAATGAAACAAACAAAAAAAAAATTAACTAAAATCCAGTTCAATTTAGTAGAAATTGCTGGCACTAAAACATTGTCCTGTGCAATATTTATTTGCAAGAGCTAGAGAAAAATATCCTGTAAATACTGAGCAGTGATATACATGAATAGGAAAGCTATGGGGATTTTAAAAGATAGTGCTTATAAATTGGATACAGCTTAGGTTTAGCTGTGGTAGATAGCAGAAATCTAAATGACACTTTGATATGTGTTATGTACCTGAAAACGGACACCTTCAGAGTGGAGGTAAAACTAAACTTGTGAATAGAAAAATGCAGGATTTTATGGTGCATTTCCTGGATGGATACTAAGGCAATCCAGGAACTGAAAATAGTTGTGGAATCAACTGGTTTAGATTTAATCTTTCACCCTGGATGCAAAAACATTGTAGGACTTCTGTGTTTTGTTATAGCTATTTAGAGATGCTTTAGACCAGAACTCTGAAACTGTTTGCATTTGAACTACAGAGACAGTAGCTTCCTGCAATATTTTTTTCGTGAATAACTGAAGGCATTATTTTATGCATATGAATATAATTGGAAAAAGCAAGAAATACTCATGCTAATCAGTAAAATGCCTTTATTTTAAATTCTATACTTCATGCATGATTCAGTCTATATCTTCTGTTTAAAATTTTATCACTTACTATGTATGCCTATAAAATAGTATTTTCACTGAGCTCAACAGATACTTCTTATTAAAAGCTTATAAGAAAGGAAAATATGTTGATAGCATAATCACCTGAGCTGCAATTGTTGAAGTGAGCAGGAGAGATTTTTCTCACAGCTGAAGATAAAACCTTTCAAAATACTGAGGAGAAATACTCCCAGCCTCCAAGCTCTGAAGAAGACTGCTCACTGGAGATAAAGCATTTCTGCCCTTCATCCCACCTCTAAGGTGTTTTGGGCTCCTGGTTGTTTTGGAAGCCATTTGGGTCAGGTTTTCCTTCTGTTTAAATAAATCAGTCATGCAGGAAAACTGTGCTTATTGTCTGTGTCCGTAGTCAAGACATTTGCCTATTGAAGGTATATGAAATACTGCGAGAAACCACGAGGTTTTCTCTTTTAACAACTAATTCCTGTTTTTCTTGGAATTAAACTACAAAGCAGGCTGCTGGCTTTACTAGTTAATGCCTTTCTTTACATGAGTGAAGACATCTTAGTACCAAAATGTTACTGTAAGCATAGTCTACAACTCTTAAGCTGGTGAGAAGTTTCTTTGTTTAATGAGAGAAGTTGTGGTATTTTTATTTTTATTTTTTTTTTAAATAAATGCTTCAAATGATTCTATCAAAACCCCATTAAACCTGAAGAGGTAAAGCAGCGGAACAGCAGCAGCTGTTCTCAGGAAGTCCTTGGTGTTAGGAGCTGTTATTGGAAATTGAAGGTCAAGCACAACAGCAACTGTGTTCACTCACTATCAGGCCTCTGTTCTGCCTCCAGTGTAAGTCAAGCAGCTTGCCATGCTTATTGCACCACAGAAAGTAAATAAGGTTGAAGAATATTATATCTAATAGCATTTTTTGCAGGTGGATTCTGAGTTTGTTGTGGTAACTCTAGTAAAATGTAATCTTTTATGAAAAGTCTGGTATGAAGTGTAGTATGGGAACCTCATTTTTGCCTTTTGGCTGAGCGTTGCAGGAGAGACAACAGGGGAGTGCAGAGAACAGTCGAGGAAATAATGAGGCACCCACAGCCCAGCAGCAACTGTGGCCAGAGAGGTGGATGTGGCAGGGGAGAGGGGACAAGAAAGTGTTGTGTCAAGGGAAGCTGAAACAGAAGTTTCAGGGAGGACAGAGAAAATCTCACTAATGTGGAAGATAGGGCCCCCCATGGAAAGATTTGATTGGTAGTTAAGAGCAGTGCTTCTAATTGCTGTGCCATAATTAGAGTTGTTTATGGGAAGCTGTTAGGATTGCACATTGTTTTGATAATTGGTATGTGGAAAGACTAAATAATTTATGAATGGATTGAAGGAAAAAACCAACCAAACACAAAACCCCGTCTTCAGCCTGTTAAAGAACAATGTTGTTTGTGTCCAAGATCCGAAGGGTGACAGGTCTTTGGATGAACATCAAGGGAGAGAGGCGCTTGTCTGTGGAAAAAAGATGTGGAGGACACCAGCAGTCAATTGCATGAGCTGTAATTTTGTTGCCAGTAGAGAACAGTGTGCCTTCATGTGAGACTGGAATGCCTCTGGTTGAAACGCTGCCAGGAGGGCTTGGCTTGGCACGGGCACACTCACTCTGGTTTGTTCCACAATTCAGGGCTCAAATTCAGGGCTCATTTACACTTAGAGCGAAAGTTGTCAGCGAAGGGCAGAAGGGTTTAGGACTTTGCTTTTGTTTTGCAATATAGTAAAGGAAATAAATCCTAAAAAAAATTTGTTAACTATGAATAACCTTGTGATTTATTTGGTAATGTAAGGAGAGTGTTTTTGTACTATTTTTGAGAACTTGTTTTCAGTTTGAGTTGTGCCAAACATGTTCCCACTGCAAACATGACCAAGGACTTTGACTTCTGATGCAATATTTTATTTATAATTTTGTCCGTGACATCTTTCTATGGTTTTATGAAAGTAAACAGAACTGCCATTGCCTTTAAGAACTTTGTGTGTTTAAATATTCAAAATTAACACATTCTTGTATCTTTATGTATTTTATATTTATGTTGATCATGTGTTTTTCATTACATTGTATATTTAGTTCTAAATAAGAATGCCTGAGTTTGATTCTCTTGTGACTAAATTCAGTGTTAAATTCAGCTTCTATGGTTTTCCTTGGTCTGTCTTGTAACTTTCTGTTCCTGCCTGTCAATAGTTGCTTTAAATTGAAAAGGGGAAATATAGAACTCAGCTCCATTTAATGCTTGCGCACGAATAGCTGAACAAAGATAATCATTTGGTATTATGAGAGAGGAAGACACAGACTACTGCATATTAGAGGAGAATGCTGCAAACGAGCAGTTTCTGGACAGCACGGATCCTCCTGGATCTGTGTGCTGCCAGTGATTCCCACCATTGCTGTGGTCAGTTTTATATTGTGCACAGAAAGAGATTGTAGTGGGGACAAAAAACCCCCAAAAAGATGGTCTGGGTAGTTGATACTTCAGCAGTCTTCACTTGGACATATGAGCACACTGCTTATAGGATTCAGGGCTGGATCTCTTTCAAAGCTACAAGGGATTGGGTACTCACTGGAAGGACTTTTATTCCTCATGGCTTTGGGTAGTGTTGCTCCATTTGTGTCCTTTGCCACACTGGTACCCTGGCCCATCTGCCTGTGTATTTCTTCATGGCATCATTAGCATTTACTTCATGTACCACTGCTTGGAACTTTGCCTTTCCTGGCAAATAGACAGGAAAACTGCACATACACTGGGACTCTCCACCATTGACTGGAATGTGCACCTTCCTTGGAGGAAAGACCATTGATTAATACAGTGGAAATGATGCAGAGGTGGCTGCAGTACTGGTACCTTTTGCTAGGGGTCTGCATAACTCATGCAAATACATTTGTTTATTAAACATGCAGATAATTCAAAAGGGGTAAATGCCAATTGTTTTTGCTTTGCAAAAGAATTGTTCTTCTTGGTGTTAATGTATTCAGGTTGATGGTAGGTGTAGCTAAAGCTAGTTTGCAAATTTATTCTAATCAGTGTTAAATGAAGTGTTGCTCCAGTCTTTAATGTTTCATAGGAATCAGAGTACCTTTGCATAGTGCTTGGAAGTGATTTCACTCTAACCTTGGCTGTAATCTTAGTGACTATTTTCTTTGTGAGGATGTTTCAGTGTGGCTTCAATGGATCTAATAGCAAGTTTGTAGTTTTGCCATGTAAAATGTAAAGAGAAATTCTGCCCTTTAGTCAGTTTCCTAGAGGTATCTAAACTGGGCAGAGGGTCTTTCTGTGAATCCCAGCAGCAACTCCAGTGGCTTACAGTGACCAAAATAACATGCAGGCTGCTTCAGAACATGCTTCTGGTACTGGGGATGCAAATGCAGCAAAAGCTACAGAAGCCTTTGTTATTTTAACTTTGGTGTGAGAACTTGAACAATACTAGTTGGCCACAGAATAAACCAGAGATTTCAGCTCACATTTCATGCTGGGCTCATATAGCCAGGTAGCTTCTGGGTAACTTGGGGCCTGGGAACAGCTACAAGCATATATGCTGTTTTTCAGCCTTTGGGCAAGATTTTAGTTGTGATATTCAAACCCTGATTTTTAAGAAGATTTAGCAATATGTCTGATCACAAACTTCAGATTAGTGGCTCTTTAAGGAGGGTACTGATATACTTCAGATTTGCCTTGGATCTTGACATTTAACTACAGGAATTAAAATAGAGGGGATGGCTATGTAAGATTTATAGGGGTACCTACAGGTACTGAAAAGGGCACCATCAAATGGTTTGGGTAAACAATAATAAATTTTGTAATACTTTAAATTGTTACATCAAGGAAAGAAATTTTCTTGAGTTTTAGGAATCCCCTTGAATTTAATACAACCATCTTTCAATTTTTTCTCTTCTGTCAGGTCACTTTTTTTTTTTTTAAATATACATCACTGAATTCTGGCTTTAAAATTATATTTTCAAAATTAATTGCTCTTATTGGCTTAAAAAGATGAGTGTTCCCTTGATCTGTGCTTCAATTTGTCTCTCATTATTAATTTTACAGACAATAAAAAGCAATTTGGTTCAGGCTTTCTATAAGTTCCCATACAGGAAATTTGAATGTAAGCTTCTGCGCTTGAAAATGCACTAAGAAGCTGAACACTTATGCTTTGGTAGTTTTCTAAGATGCAGGGAAACCTCAGCTTCTGTAAACCAACCTTGGCAAACCTTTAGGATTGGGTCCATTTAGCTTTGCAAACATGCCTGAGTGACCTGGAACCTCTTAACAGCAAACAGAAGTGAATGATCTAGACAGCTGCTTAGTGTATAGAGTGTTTAGGTCAGATTAATGATGGGAATAATTCGAAACATATCAGTGCAATTTCCCTCCTTGACTTTATTTTTAACTTTTAGAAAACTGGTCACAACTCCTGCTAGTACAGGATTGGCATAAGGTTAAAAAAAAAACCCTGCAGGATTTTTTTTGTGAAGGCCATACTATTTTTTTGGTGATACATATTTTTTTGCCCGGATACATGTTTTGTAAAAATCAGCAGAAAATATACGTAATGTGTGCATTTATATGCATAGATAGGTACATGTCTAATAGCTATAAGTACGCATAGCAGGGACAAAGACTTGTGTTCCTTCTTTCTGTTCTCATCTGTTTACTCACTGTGGCCTCTTTCATGAAAGAAATGTAGTCAGGTTTGTTGAAAGAAAATCATCAACAGAGGATGGTAATAAATTCTGCTCCCAGCTGTGGGTGTGCGAGAATTCAGTGCTGCAGTGTATCAAATAAAAGGAGCAGGCTGACCACAAAGAGACAATATCTTCCCCAGATATGCTTACAGACTGACTTGTGTTGTTTGTTGAATAGACATTGACTGTTAGAAAGTTCAATACAGGCTTGGCTATGTCAGCAATAATAGCCACCTAAACAGTGTTTTGTAACCGGCGGTGGAAGCTGTGATGGCCTCCTGAGTCCACACTGTGGCTCATTATTTGCACTAATACAACTTTCTAGTGCATAAAATGGAGTAAAATGTTTTTCTGAATGTATATACTTAGCATAAAATGAAAGCAAAAGTGGGTTTTGACTATGAGATACCAGGAGTGTTCCTGAAATCACCACAAAGCCTTTCTTTGTGTCCCCTCAGCTGTGGCAGTTGCAGTTAATGACTAACACTTTCCCCAGAGGTGCATTGGCAAGGCACTCTTTGTGCTGGTGCAGCAGCACTGGAGTGCGCTGAAATGGGAACATTATCTTATGTGCTCACAGGAAAAAACAGGGATAAAAGGAAATCAATGCTAACTGAATATGGAAATGTAAAATCTTGTAGCGAAGTTAACATTTGGCTTTCAGATTTCTAAGGGAATATTTTTACAGGAAAGGTAAAAAGTAATTTCAAAGTTAATTTTAGTAGGATATATGAAAAAATTATTCATGAGCAGCACTAGACATTGATGGTGAAGAAATATTAACATTTGTTATTTACTGCAAACCCGTTATCTTAGAATTGTAGAGATGTGAAACAGGCTCTTTCAAATGCAAGCTCAGGGTCAATATGCTAAATAAGGGACTTAAACATCTTTTAAAGACAAGAAAGTGTTTACATGATTTCAGCTACCACAATCTAGTCAGGATTCTGCCTCAGCAGATTGGGTTATAATTGGCTGTGCTGGGAAGGAAGCTTTTGTGGATCTCTTTGGTTCCTGACCCTGTGACAGATGGATTACTGTCCAGATTGATCATCCTGAAGTCTGGTCCATAAGGAAGTGAACGATGACCATGTCACAAACATCTTGCAATGAAGCTGCCATTATTGGGCATCCCTTTTGCTATCTGCTAGCTGTGCTTGTGTTCTCTTGTGCTTCAGCTGCACGCTCCACACAGTCTATCCAAGGACAAACAGTCCCCTGGTGGCTTTTTAAAAGTATTTTTTGATAATGCCAAGGACATTCCACTCAAAAAAGAAAAGCGAGCCAGATTTCTTTTTGACCAGTATGAATAAGACTTCAAATTGTTTCATGAAATTGGCCTGGGAAAAAGCCAGTCCAAGAGAAAGAATGCATATATGGAAGCAAAATCATAGAGGATTGATAGAATTTTTTGCTGAATAGATAGAATCCAAGTTTTGCCAAAAATACAGTCACTGTGACTATATGTGAAAGTTTCTTGGAAATAATCCTGATAGGGTACAGATACAGCAAAGAACACTTATGTTCATTAATTCTATGTTATTTAAACAACATTTGTGTGGACGTTTTATCTCTGTCCTTCCAGAAGAGCAGTTTGAGGGAGCCAGTCTGCATCGATATTAATTAAGATATATTTTAGAATGAAAAATGAACATGTAGATCTCCACTTGAATGAGCTGTCAGTACTTAAAGGGTTTTGGCAGAAAAGTTGCAATGTTTGAAATTGTAACTGTGTTCACTTGCAAGTAAATATTTTGCTGTTGAAATATTCTGTTATGAAAGATGACTTAGTTACTTCTAAAGTTCTGGAATTTGGGAAAGGAGTATACTTACTTGAAATTTGAATGTTCCAGCACTTTGTTTAGTCTGGTATAATGAAACAGCATTTTATTACTTAATATTTAATTACTAATGCTATTTAAAATTCATAAGTGTATTCCAGGTGCATCTGATGGGAGAGTAAAAAGGCATTGTGTACTTGCCTCCATAGGACACTGCTTCAAGGGAAAGTCAACAGAACAGACACAGAACTTTAGTGTGTTCTTGTCTTGCATTAAGTTCATCCCCTGCAGTGTAATATAAACTCGAAAGGATGAAAGCATCACTATTTTTAGTAGTGCAAAGGATGTCTTGTATATGTCTCCTTATTTAATTCATCTTAATGACAGTTATTTTAAAAAATGGTGAATTTGGGGTCAGAGTGGCTTGAGGACAAGTGAAGTAAAGTTAAATACAATCCAACAACTGCCATGAAAAATGTTAAGATGATTTAACACTTGAATAATTTATTATTGAATAAATAGGAAAAGTCTAAGCCAAATGAATGAGAGGCGAAAAGACTTTTTTCAAAAGCATTTGAACTTTAGGCAGGGTCCACATCAGTTACTGGGACAGGTTGCTCCAGGCCATAATGAAATTTCCCAGTCATGTGTTAAAGTAGCCATCCGGTTGCTTGTGCGTTGTCAGAGATTTAAGGTTTAGCATGTACTTTTATATTAGGGACATGATGCTCCAGTTACCATGTCATTATTTGAAACAGTATTTTGATATATATATAGGTACCATTAACTTGTGTATTTTAGAATTTAATTTCTTGGTTATGAATTATCAACACAATTTGTAGTTAGTGTAGCTAGAGAGAGGTTCTTATTGTAGTAGCAGTCAAAGAATGGTAAGTGAATAGCAGCATCGAAGGCTATTTAAAATGGAGACGTTTTGTAGTCATCTGGATGCACATGCAAGCAGGCTGAATGTCTCTTGTGCTTCCCATTTCTTATCTACAGACTCTGAGATCACTGGCAATGGCTTTAAAATAATTTAAAAAAAACCGTTGAATGCAAGGGAATAAAATCATTCAAGCACCATGTTGGAGACCAACTTCAGAAACATGTTTTTCTGTGGGGTTTCTTGTGTCCCTTGGGGCATTAACCTAGTAAGGCTTCTCTAACAAAAGAGAAAAAATTTGAATAACTTTTCTTTTTATCCATAAACTGGTGCTGCAACCTGTAAAACAGCAGAAACAAAGTAAAAATATCTGTACCAGGAGAGTTGAAGTTTAGCTTGTAGGTTAAAATATGTGTGTGTGTAATAAAGCTGTGATGTAGATCTTTTAAGCATGTGAATGTTGTGAGGTGGAAGGGGGAGAACTTTTTTCTGTTCACCTGCAGACTGCTGTGTAATGACATTATTTTCTATTATTTCAGTAGTGAAACTCACACGCATTTCAAGATTTTTTTGAGGGGTGATTTGTTTTTTCTCAAAAGCAGAAGTTGCTACCAGCAACATCTTTTTATGTCAAAAGTATGAAATGTATAAGGGAAAATGAAAATATGAAATATGCTGGGAAAACTTAATGTATAGAAATTATAGATAAATAAAGAGTTAGGGAAAAAAGCTGACTAGAAATGATTATCTTCAAATTTATTGAACTGATTACAAATAGTCTGCTCCTATCAAGAAATGTAAGTATTCTAATATCATGATAAAAATCATTGAAGAGTCCAGTGCCTGGAATCTAGTCAGAATAAATCTGACAGCAGAAAATCACTAGTATGTCTGGGTACTGTGCTATCCAAGCCTGTACTCTGGTTTTTATCACTACCAAATCTAGAGCTAAAAGATTCAAGTGGTAAGGAAGATAAATTTGCTTGAAGACCAGCAACAAAACAGAAAAACACCCCTAGAGTCTGTGTATCAGCAGGTTGTAGGCCACCAAAGCTATCCATTGTGGGTCAAGCATCCAACAGCTCTGCTAGAGCAATACTGCTATAAGGACTTTGTCATAAATATATTTAGGAAACTGCTGTGAACAGTTTATGGCTGCGTGTGAAATTCTGATTGCTAGTGATTTTATTGAAAGTAGCTGTTTTTTTTTTAAGTGGTCCTGGGTTTTGTAACTGGTATTGTTATAGAGAAACATGGCAGGACCTTTCCCTGTTGTAAGCAGGCTTCAGCTCTTCATTTTGCTTTGTGTCCCCTTTCCATATGACACAGTTTAACTTGCATAGTAAGAAAACAGTCTGAAGCCTTGGGTCCTTAGTGACTTTTCTGCATAGCTGTCTTCATTAATATGAATTGAGTGGCACTGTCGAAGAGGAGAAGGCCCAGTGTTTCGTTTGTTTGCTTTAAATTGGATGTCCTTGAGATGTATTACAATTGAAATTCGCTTACATTTCATCCCCAGATATAAGTTTGTGTTCTTGAGATTAACAGCAAGGTTCCTACCTCTGGCTAGAATGTTTTCATAGGAAATGAGAGAGCAAAAAGAAGGTGTATTAGTGCATGATATGGTGATTGAGAGAGATAAATTTATTACCTGTTCCACAGAATATTTCACCAAAAAAGAAATACAATTGTACAAAGAGTTGGTGAGAATTGTCTGTGTCTGCCTCTGGTTGCTCAAGATCAAGCAAAGTGAATTCAAAAAAGATGTAGTGCAAAGTGCTATTCCTTTGCGGTTAAGAGGGAATATACCCCAAGAAGACTGGGGGAATGGGAAATGGCAGAGGGAAAGTGACTTAGGGTGTTGATCTATCACTGAAGTGTGAATTGTGTTGTCCCTCTCATTGAAAATTAGAAGTGGGAACCTTTTGTAAAAAAAACCCCAAAACAAACCACACAGCGCTGACACATGAGATTCACACAGTGTACATGTGATTGGAATATTATGACTATGGAAATGGATTTTCTAGATGTAAAAACTGGAGCCAGAATTCATTATTATTATTCACATGAAATTTTCTGCTCATGAACTTGTGAAGTGACTTCAGCTTTTGAGAATATTTTTATACCATTATATATTTGGTAATGTTTTGAATAAGTAACCTTTAACCTATTCCTTTGATCATGAGCTGTGTGATTTGCTCACATGCTATTAAGTATTTTACAGTATGTAATTGCTATGGCTTTTCAGTTGATTGAAATTTTAGAGATAGTGGTTTGAATAACATTGAGCATAGTCAATAATGAAAATTAAAATATTCACTGAATATTTGAGTATAGTCAATAACCAGTATTTATATATGCAGCTATGTGGTTTGGACAATATTCATTTCCATAAAGAATAACTTTTTTTCTCATCTTTAGTGCAGGTAGAATATTCTTTCAAGCTTTTTTTAATAAATAAATGTCCATCTGCATTGATAACAACAAAATTTCAAGGTCTTCAGTAATTTCAGAGAGATCAAGGTCTCAGAGTTAAGTTTGTGTTAACGCTGTGAGAATGAGTGGTCTGCAAGTGGAAGGATGCCGTGACTAAGTACTTCCAGTTTGCACTTGTGGTCCTGAGCTGTTCTGAGGCAGAGCAGCTCCCCCTCTCTCCTGAAGGTTGCTGCAGAATCAGGCAGCTCTCAACAGGCCTGAATCTGAGAGGCTGTGTGAGCCTTCTGGGTGGGTAGGGAATTGTTGAGAGAGCAGAGGCAAAGGGTCAGATACAAATAGCTGGGAAAAGTTAGGACATGTGTTTTCAGTAAGGGGGGTGTTTGCTTGTTCTGCCAAGGAATGATTTTGGAACTCCTGCATGCCAGGTAGCATAAGAAACATGTATTTAGGATTTAATCCCTGCCTGAAGGAGTTCATAATTTTAACATGAGAACAGAAACACAACATATATATTATATGTGTTACAGTTAATGCAGTAAGAGATTTAAATGCAAAGCATAAATTGATGTGAACAGAGAAGAATTGTAAACAAGGCTAGGCTACAAAACAATGCAAATCCCTGGAGGAAACAAAGCAAACTTGCTACTCTCCCATGTCTATTATTCCAAGGAAATGATTTCTGTCTCGAATAGAAACAGGTTAATAGAGTTGTGTTTCTTATGAATCAGAGCACACTAAGTGTGCCTGTAGCCAGGAATTACTCCAACATCCCTCACTACAAGAAGGCTATTGAGGGCTGGAGTGTGTGTCCTGTGAGGAGCAGCTGAGAGAGCTGGGGCAGTTCAGCCCGGAGGAAAGAAGCCTGGGGGTGACCTCATCAGTCTCTGCAACCACCTGAAAGGAGGTTGTAGCCAGGTGGGAGTCGGGCTCTTCTCCCAGGCAACAAGGGAGAGGATGAGAGGAAATGGCCTCAGGTTGCATCAGGGAAGGTTTAGATTGGATATTAGGGAAGACTTTTTCACTGAAAGGGTTGTCAAGTGGAACAAGCTGCCCAGGGAAGTTGTTGAGTCACCATCCCTGGAGGGATTTTAAGAAGATTTGTAGATGTGACACACAATTTAGTGGTGGGCTCAGCAGCATTAGGTTTATTATTGGACTCAGTGAGCATCTACCTGAGAGATGCCTCTGTTAAACTGAGCAAAGCTCTTTTCGTGGAGGAATTTGGGAAGGACAAGAACAATTGGTGCGAATGGGATGTTTTCTAGTTTTTTGATGGCTTTCACATATGTTTTAGTTTTCAAGTAATGCCTAGGTAGCCCAATGTCTGTAGGAGGCATTGTTCAATGTGCAAAAGAATACAGGTCAGAAGAAGTAGAAGCAATAAAGTTAAGTAAATGCCACTGAATCAGACATTAAAACAAGAATAGAATAAAATTCAGATATTCCTGACTGAATAGGATACACAGCACAGTGCTGTGTTAAAGACATCTGAATGTTATGCACTGGGAAGAGTAATGGTTTTTAAACTTTGAAATATTTCAATTTTTTATTATTTTAAAGATGAATTTTATGGAGGTTTTTTTCCATTAAACACATTCAAATTTGTTTTCTTCTAACTGTAGTCTTTTCATGGGCTTCCTAGTAAATAATTCTAAAGAAAATGGCTTTTTTTGATAAAGGAGGAAAAATATATTTTCTAAATTTCATTTATTTTAGCTGTAATTCTCTCTGAAATTATTTATCTTGTTGACAGATGAATGAGCTAAAACTGTTGTGTCAGTGTGACTCTCTAAGTGCAGTCCAGATCAGTTTTAAGAACATTTTGCTGAGTTTTTTTTCTCCCTAACCTTTTTGCTTTTTCCTGATGATGAAATATGGCAGGGTTTGTTTTTCAGAGAGCTCCAGGCTGATTTAACATGCTGAGGCTTGTGCTGCACTAGCTGTTAGTTTTTGTAAAGCCATCATGATTCAAGACCTGCCTGTCAGAAGATACTGTAAAAGGGTATAAAAATAACTGCCTCTATATACTTAAAAAAAGTGAGGTGGGGGGAGGGCAAGCTGGCTTCTCCCCATATTAATGGCAATGAAATCAAGGGTGAATGCCCCTTCTCAGGAGCCAGAAGCATTATGAGCCTGAGTTTGGGGCAAATGTGCAGCTGCTTGTAAACAGCAGCAGAATTACAGCACGTGTATTATCTGGGGCAGTAGCGCTGAGTGCAAGGAGAGAGTAAACTAGTTCAAGTAGATGTCTCCTTTAGTGGGAAGCAAAGGTTTCTTAGCCAGTTAAAGCAGGGGTGGAAGCTTTCCGCAGTTGGTTGGTTACTCAGGCACACAGACAGTGGCAGTGGAGGGATCCCCAAATAACACTGACCATGGCTACTCCACTTGTGCTGGTTTACATGCTTTGTGAAGAGAGTTGACACCAAGTGAAACTGAAATGGATGAGTTAGGATGTATAGGAGAATATTATTTGTATCAAGGATATTGATCTAAGCTTTTTCAATCAGGGAACTGTTCAGTGGTATCTTCTAGATGCATCTACTGAAGCTAATAAATTCAGAAACTTTGGCAACATTCAGAAGACAGTCTTGGGCTCTCATCTGCAGGATGTATCAAGTAAATTCACAAGATGCATTCTTCCAAATTAATAATATCAGACTTGGCATGCATATTCCCTTCTGTTCAAAAGGAAAAGTACAACATAAGGTGCTACACATTCTGTGGAAAAGTAGTAATGGGATATTGATACAAGTGGTTACTATGACAGTTGCAACTTCCCTGCACCCATGGTATTAAAATGAAGTTCCAACCAAAGTAGGAACTGGAGAACAAGAGAAGCCAGAAGCGAACAACACTGCTCTCTATTTTATGTGAAAAGAACCTCTTGTTGTTTGGGTGCTGGTGGATCACTAGCAAGAACTCAGCACAATTGCACAGACTGATCCTCTGATTGTATGTGCTGTTGTGGTCAATGCTGTCAGCTCAATCTTCAGAGATTTCACAGGGGAGATCAAGTATTGTAGCAGGTCTGGTTGAAAACCAGCAAACACACAGCTCTGAATTAGTTTTGATATCAGACCCCTTTTACAATGCAGGTTGTCATCTACTAATGCTATGAATATTCTTAGGGAAGTAAGCAAGAAAACAAATTTTGCTGTGTGAACCAGGGCCAATATATTTTAAGTCATAATCTCTAGGCAATAAAGATCATATTTTAAGTAACTGTCATTAAAAGTATCAGTGCTCTGAAGTGAAATTACTCCTCAAGAACTTTATTACTGATGCAGACATACATAAAGGTCTCAGCTGACAGGTTATGATCTAGTGTTGTTCATGGGAGGCCAAACACTTGTTCTTGGGCCAGAAACCTTGAACTCAGAGGGGTGCTCATGTTATGGTCTAGTAATGACTTTGACTCATTCTTAGGCTTCTCTGAGCCTGCTTCTTTGATGCATTAAATTGCAGGGGAAAGGGGTTTACAATGAAATGAATAAATGTGATTTAGTAAATTAAGTAGTCATTTGTTGAATATCGTTCTCAGCAGCCCATCACTGATCTGCATACCTTTTAAGTGGGTGCAAGTGCAACCAATAACATTTATTTCTAATATTTATTTTTTTCTTATTTATACCACGTGAAAGAAGGAAATTTTCCCAGTGATTATGTGAAACAAATCACCTTATTCAGAATAGATCCAAGGTGCCTGTTCACTGCAGGGTGGTGAGCAACAAACCTTGCTTGGTTTGTACACAAATCAGAAAAATAGACATTAGGAGCAAACTGCTTAGCAGGTGTCCAGAAGCTCATAAATTCTTTCAACATGATCAGATCCGAAAGAAAAGTACTTCTGTGTCTGAGCTCTTATATAGCTAAGAATAGCAACCCAAACTGTGGTGGTGTCGTTCAAGACAGCATTGTTATCAGAAGCAGTGTTTGCAGGACAAGCCTGTGGAAGGGTGGACATGCTTGTCCCCAGTGCTGGCCTGTGTTTTCTTCCAGGAAGAAAAGTTCTAAGAATACTTATGTCAAAGTAGCTGGAGTTTCCCTGGCTAAGATGAAGGAAAAATAGAGAGAATAATTTTGTTGGCTTGCTGTGAATATAATCCTCTTTTTCTATATAGGTGTATCTTTCTGTTATGAAAGCCAGCCTTGTAGCTGTGCTGAAATGTGAGCTATAAGGAATTTGTTAAACCTTTAAAAATGCATGAATTGCTGGGGAAGTACGGGCTGGGTGTCTGCTACAGAGAGAGTTGATAGTGCACTGATAGACATTGCTGCTAGCCACTGTGTGGTGAGAACTGTTGTGCCTTTGAAAACTACATTTTCCTGCATTTAAACTATTAATCATCTAGTTTTTATGCTGGGTTTTTTAGTATTTGTTGGATTCTATAACCGCATTAAATATATACAAATGTTTCAGAATGAAGGCAAGAAGTGTTCTGAATTAAACTTGGTCTTTCAGTTCTTAGTATTCATCCTTTCTTATCTGACACTTTAATGAAGGCAGATATGTTGAAACTACCTTTTCCTACAGTGTAGCTAACGTAGAAAACTCCATAAACTCTCTTGAAGCAATCAGGAAGGTAACTGCAGTTCAGCAGCGATATGCCTGAATGTCTAATCTCTGGTTTATCTGTCTTTCAATGTCCTATTTCCTCTAATTTCTTCCCTCCCTCCCCCCCCCCCAACAATAAAAAATAGCTGAGGAATATGTGTTTCTGTTTTCAAGCTAAGCAGATTGTTTGTCATCCCCAAAATCCACAACTGCTTGCATTTGATTTTTTTTTTTTTCTGTGACATAAGATGTAAGACCAGCCTAAGTGTTTTAATAGATCCTTGTAGAGGTCCAGAGAGAAACTTCCAGTGAGAAAACCAAAGAGCATACACTCAGCTTTCCTGCATTTAGATGTTCTGGCTTTTTAGGAAGTTCTGAGAC
The DNA here is from genome assembly GCA_035583185.1 of Anabacerthia variegaticeps. NCBI lineage: Eukaryota > Metazoa > Chordata > Aves > Passeriformes > Furnariidae > Anabacerthia > Anabacerthia variegaticeps. Next base: position 23,235,745 of record JAWWEW010000006.1, on the reverse strand, counting down.
TTGATAATGACAAAAAAATAAAAATAAGCCATAAAGACTATATGAGTTTTATATTAAATGAACCTTGAAGCCTACCAGTTGCAGAATAAAATATATAATGAGGAACTATGGGTATATCTGACTGGAAAAAACTGTAAACTTGCTGTAATTTTTCAGCACTTCAGAGACTCTAGTTTGATTGCCTATTAGCAAAAACAGGAAATGTTGCCATTAACCAATACTTTAATCTTATGAAGTTAAACCAGAGATATGTGTGAATATTTGAAAGAAAACAATTTCATTGCTTTACTTTGAAGTATTGGTTTTGTTCATTAACTAAGCAGTAGGTTGTGCCCATGCTCTGATTTTTTCAGGACTTTGTTGGCATATTCACAGAGTAGCTTAGTCCTTGCAGTGCCCTGTATGTTTTCTGGTGGGTAAGACCTTGAATCAAGTGATTTTATGTGTTTTGAGTTCAGTGCCATTTTCTTACACGTCTGTAAATGCCCACTTTGACATTTTAAGTAGACAGCTTTTTTAAAGGAAGATTCAGACCTTTTAGGAAAGTTTAAAATAGGATGCAGAGATCAACATTTTAGTATATTTCTAATACAGTACATTTTGGAATGATTATATATCACTGTATTGTGGGGCTCACAAAGTACTGTGTTTTTTAACACAGTGGTTTTAATGTGAATGCTATGGGGTTTTAAAGGATTTTTTTCTTCACTGTATGTAGGGATTTATATTGTCAGTGGTTCGATTTAAAAAGAGCAACTGGCCTACTTTTAGGGCTTTCTCCATCTACTAAAGTCTTGTGTTTCTAAAATCTAAAAGTGGTGTATAATTTTGTGTATCTGGTTAGGAATATCAATGACATAAAAGCAGCTCTTGTGTGTTCCACATTTATTCTCGAGCACTGAAGTGCTGAAGAAGATACGGGCATGAGGTGAAAAGCCCAGGATTGTAATGGGATGGCTCAGATGTGCATTGGCAATTTTCTGGAGTGTAAACATGAAATAAATAGAAATTTTAGCAGTCACCAGGAAGGAAGTTTTTTCTGAGGAATACTAAATGACTGAGGAATTAATGAATTCATTTGGTGGTACCATTCCCACCTAAACCAAATGCCTCTGTCCTCCAAAACAATTTTAATTAAGAATTGGCATTCAAAGTTTTTCCTTTTGCAAAGCAATAAGTGTCTTTAATACTTAAAATTCATTAGTTATCAATACTGTGCAATATTAGTGTTGACTTTGAAATTTCTCATCTATCTAATAAAAAGGAGTGCCCATTTTTTCCCCCTCTTTTCTAACCTCAGCATTTTTTTAAAACCACAAATTCAAGATATTTAGAGACTTTAAAAAGCCCATAATTTATTAACTGATAGAAGGATGTTTTTGTTTCAGGAAATAAGTTCTGAGTGATTAACATACATTCTTGGGCATGATTCAAATTTCATTTTGTTGCCACATCTGTGCTTAAGCGTTGTAACTTATTACACAAAATAATTATGTTTGTGACAGAAACTGCAAAGCTTTTTGTTCACATTTTTCTGTTTGATTGCTTGGGTGACAGTCCTGGTTTCTTGAGGGTAAAAGCAGTGTGTGTATACACTTTTGGCTTTTTTTTTTAATAAAAATCAAGGCGTCAGAAATAACTTGTATTGTAACAGTGCTACACACAAGTAGATTTTTAGTTTAAATGTATTGCGAATAGTCTTCCTGCTTTTAATGTGCCAAATGCTGCAAAATCTTTCTGAAATGTCTAATTGCCAATCTGCATGCAGGCTATAGAAATACCAATTTATTATTTAGTACTGGTCTTGCTGCTTGTAACAAGAGACTGAAGCAAAAAAGGAGATTGAGAACACTGAAGGGGCAAAGTATTTTGAGAACTGAGGAACTAAAATGTGTGGGTCTTCCCTTGTATTTTGTTATACATTTCAACTATAATCTGGAAAAAACTATAATGTGCAAGTGTTCAACAACTATAGTGTTCAAGATCAAATCTTTATCCAATCAGGTCACCCATTTCAGCAATATCCATTTACCTGTGCTTAAATGATATAGACTGTATATGCAGATTTGTCCTTGATTAGGAAAAGGAAAAGCCAACCCAAATAATAATAACAATAAAAAAAAAGTTGCTTCTTTCTTTGCGTTTGTTGTTTTTGTGGTATGGTCTTTGTTTGTTTGTTTTCCCCCCTTTTTAATGGCTGTGTTTGTTTTAATAGGTATGGAGAAATACAGAGATGCTCTCTCTCTGGAAAGCAGCCACTCCCTCCAAGTGTGAGCGAGGCAATGACTTGAGACTTCAGCAACAGGAACTTTCTGAAGAAACTGGACACAAACGGCAGATTTGGAGCATCCCAGAGTACTCCAAGACTGACATCTACATGTGAGTCATTGCATTTTTTCAAAACCTTAAATGCACTGGTTATAATCTGCACCTGCTAAGGAATGGCAGAGAGAAAAGTGAGATCTCTGTAGGGTCAGATATTTATTGCAAAAGCCTGGCAGTTAGGATGCAGAGCAGTGGCACAGAAATGGCAACATTGAGGTTTCCTGAGAGTCCTTCTTTGGTGAAGTGTAGGCTTCCATGATGCACAGCCTTGGTATAACTGTTGTCCACCCTGGCTTTGAGGTTTGCACCATGAAGTTAATGTCATAGACTCTGGGAAAGCTTGTGGAGGCAACCTCCTGCAGGACCTTTGAGTATTCAGGTACTTGCTGCCCTTGTTGGTCTGAGGGTTCCGAAGTTTTACTTGAGCTGAGGCCTTTTACATGAATTTTTCTTCTCTTTATTTATAAGGTACTTTTTGTTCCAGATAGGATATATATGTTTTGGTTTGGTTTGCTGTTGTTGGTGTTTTTTTTGTTTGGTTTGTTTTGGTTTTTAATTTTCAAAAGTTCTACTGTAAATTCTCCTCTTTTTCATCACTGCACAGTTTCAGCAATGGCTGTACTAGTGTAATATGAGGAAACAAATAGGTCAAACTGTGCAAAGCGTTACAGGAAGTGATTACAAATAGCTCTCATGGGGAGAACTTGGAAGAAAAACCTTCTTTTCCAAAGAATTGTCTCTGACTCACTGCAGATAATGTTTTGCTTTGACAGTCTGAAAAGGATCTTTCTGCCCCACAGGAAGCACTGTATTCTGAAAGCTTTTCTGTGCTCAGAGGTTGCTGAAATGCTGTCAGTACACAGGTTACCTATATATTTTTTTTGACATTGAAATGGAGGGGCAAGGCACAAAGCCCTTACCAAGGGCTTTGAGGAGAAGCATTCAGGACCAAGGAAACTAATTCTGGTGTGTGCTCCTTAGTGACATCACCTAAGGAAGCCGTGATGTCTTCTTGGCTTTAATTTTCCAGAATTCATACAGAAAAAGCTCATTTCAAATGCCAGTGCTACAGAGAAAATGAAAAACTGGCAATTCCAGTACCCAACAATTAATTTATCTGCTCTTGATTTGCATGCATGTCACATTTGGGTTACGCACTTCAGTTGCTTATGCTGCCACAATGCAGTCTATGGAGGGAAAATGAACACTCCTATAAGAATCTTTTGAGTTTATAGTTCCTAGTAATAAATAATTTTGGTGGACTGGTAATAGACCATTATGATCAACATCAGTCAGCTTAGCAGCTCCCATTCCTTGGCAAAGGCTCCGACTGCATAATTCTTTCTGTCCCCTGTATCACTGGAATATTGGATTGCAAATTGACCAGTGTTAAAACTCCATCTCATTTAGGACCCTACTTCTCTGGGACTGGATCTTCTGCTTAGATCTCATTTAGTTCTCTGGCAAGCCCATGTGCCATAGTATTTTGGTGTCAGTTGGGGTAAGGCTCCATTAGGGAATTTGACATCTCTCTCAGCTATCTGACTCTCTGGACTTGGCTTTGGTCAGCTTTTTTAGCAGTTGGTTTCCTTGTTTAGTATTTTTGTGGAGATCTGTGTCTATTTTGTTGAAACTTGAGAAGAGATGGTGAATGTGGCTGTTCAGGGAATCAGAGATGCCTGTGGCAAATAAGAGCAGGTCAAAAGTGGTGTGTTTTCATCACTTAGACTCAATTCTTAACGAATTTAGTGGACTTTCTGCTAAAATCTTAGGATAAATCACCCTGAATTTCATTTGATGATGAATGCAGGGGCTGTATGTTAGAAAAGCTGATTATGATTTTACTGAGAAAGACTAAGTTTAGGGAGTTTAAAAGAGTTTTTTAGAGTTTTTGCATGAACCACTGGAACTATACATTCTGAACTGCAGCACAAGTTTTGTTTTGGAAGTGCCATGACCCAGTTTGAAAGATGGGGGTGGGGGGAAGTGTGATGAAAACTGTAGTTTTCAGTGACTTTTTTAGGGGGATAAAAGTCTCAAACTGTTCTTTGACAAACTGGCAGAATGGCTGATCTGGAGGCCGCACCTGGCTTTCTGCATATTCATGTGACTCTGGTTTGTACCTCGTGGCAGTGGAATCGGTGCTAAGCAAGTTAAGAAAGGAGACAGCTGATGCTCTGTGCAGCTGTGATCTGCAATCACACATTTGTCACCTTACCATCACTTGAATAGTTTCCTTCCTCCAAAAGTTTGGCACCCAATTGGATGGTTCTTGAGAAACAAAGTGTTACTCCCTATAATCAAGGTGAAGCCTTGAACACTCCAATGGATGTTCTAGTGCACAGGCCTGGCTCCTGGGCTCACTGATACTCCAATCTATGTGGTCCTTGAGCAGCAAGGCGAAAGCTGCCCGCTGTTTGAAACACTTTGCGTGCTCTGCTTAGACGTAACCTGAGAGCAGTCCTCTAATTTGCATCTCTATTCCTTTTTAAAATGCGATGACTGGCTTGCATCCTGTTCTGTGGTGAGAAATCTTTGAGACATTAGAGATGTAAATCATTTTTTTAAAAATTGACACAAGACTACCATGTATCAGTGCATTTCAGATCTTGGGATCTCACTGCACAGATTTCATAAACAAGTTAATTGAACCGTTTGTTTTTAATGATTATTTGGATAGAAAAAAATGTTCATTTGATATGTATAGATGAACCAAGCAGTATGAATTATCATTTGAATCCTAGTCATTTTATCCTTATAAAAATTAAAAACTAGATTCCAGTAAGTACAAATTGCTTTCATAGATATTTAATTAGTTTAGGAAAACTGGCAAATTGGAAATAAACTGCTTTGGTCCTTGTAGCACTTGCGAATATTTCACAAGCATAAAGACTAACAGAGTGCCAGTGTTGGTGCCAAATATGTTTGAGCCAAGCACAGCTCAAATCCATAATGAGAGCTTTCCAAGCTGCTCAAATGTTCCCTTTCACATCCGTTTGACATTTTTCTGGCTTCACTTTGTTCTTGCCTGCAAGTTTCTGTGCAGTCTTTAAAATCAGCAGTCTCACAATGTTGGGGAAGTAAACATCATGCTTGCGAAGTTACAGTTCAACCAAAGCATTTGGACAAATTTAAATCACGCCCTGACCTCCTGCAGCTTCTCTGCAGAAAGCTTAATTTCTCCCAAAGGACAGAATAGTAAACTAAGGTGAATCTAGTGTAGTGATCTCCAGCAGATGAGCCTGGAACCCAGCAGAACAGAATTATTATTAAAGGATTATTTTAATTAATGTCTTAAATTGCTTAATGTATGTAGATGCCATAGGAGAGGAGGGGATTACAAAGTTGTGTATATGGAAATTGGAATAAATGTTTCCTTTTTCAGAATAATTATTATTTAATGTTTTAGAAATGCATCAACCCTACCTTAGCTCTTATGCTTACTCCATGAGAGCTGACATTGAATTTGTAGTCAGAGTACTAGTATGCTAGTTCAGTACTTTCAGCTGAACTTTAAAATTACTTTAATGTAGTCTGTACTTAGTAATTTCCTTTTATGTTTTTGTTTAACCTGAAGTGTTGTTTTTCAAATGGAATCTAGGAAAAAACCTGTGTTTTCCCTGTGCCTGTTGTTGTTACCTTTCTAATAGTCAGAAATAGTTCAGTACTGGAATTGCACCACCAGTTTGGCCTTCCTGATGGCGGTAATTCTCTGAGATTATAAAGACCAGTTGTAGATTTTTATTTTTAAGCTGATAGTTGATGTTGACCATAGGACATTGTTTGAATGAGAAATTTTATTATTATGAGGGATGCTGTTATGATCTTGGACTTCCCAAAATGTGATTCTGTAGGTAAGTAAAGTCATACCACTTCACTCTTGTTAACCTGAGTAGGCTCTGGCTAAATAACAAAATATACTGTTTAACAAGCTTTGTAATTTCTTTTGTGATCTTGGGCATTGTTCACCAGATGACTGAACTAGAATTCACTTAATTGGTTTTTACGCCAAAGTTTATGGTGGAAGCTTGTTGTTTTTCATCACTTTTTCTGCTTAGACTATGACAGTCTTTAATTTGATTTACTGCTTGGCTCTAGATGAGGGGTTCTTGCTGTAAATCATCTGTCTAGACCCAATACCTTTGAAATTTTCCTCCACTAAACTGAATCCCCCAGGTTTCCTGTCATATGTCTTCATAACCCCTTTGGTGTGACACAGTTTGCAATACCAATTACCAGAGCTGGAAGTGCCACTTTTGCTCTTGGAAAACGTGTTCTATTCCATATTGGAGACAACCCTACCTAAATCCATGGCATCATTTAATACAATACATGGTGAGTGCAATTCCAGTGAAATGCTTGGGCTCAGTGCAACCAATTGAGGTCTGTTCTTAGCTGGACTTATTTGGTCTGTAAATGCATTTAAAGGACAGCTTTCATAGAAGTCTTAAAAGGCTGTTTCAGTGGCTCTTTCAAGACCTTACCATTTATGCTGGAATAAACAGTCACAGGAAAAATTCATAGGACCTTCCTCAAAAGCGGCGTTGCTTTTTCTGCACAGATATACTGTTGAAGCTGACCTTAAGGTAGCTGTAAATTCTAGTGATCCTCAGCCTGCCTGGATAAATGACTGGGGAATCTGAGCTTTTGGGTGATGCTCCCCCTGCCCCCCTGTGCAGCGTGGCTGTCGCTGTTGCCTGGTTGCCTGTGGCCACTGTGGCACAGCAGCACAAGGAGGCAGCTCCTCTGGGAAGGTGAAACTTGAACTTCCTCCCACTGCAAGTCCCGTTCCCTCACCAACCTCCCTCAAAACTTCTTGACAGTAGAATCTTGTTAATGTCTGGGGCCCTATTCTTTTTTTTTTTTTAGAGCCATTCTCTTATCTTTTTAGGATTCATCTATTAGAAGCTGCTTTTTTTAAATTTTTTTTTTTTGATCGATACAGATAATTAGTAACTATGGACTCCTAAGATTATAGGATTCTAGCAGTTCTTTACAGCACATCAGATAGAGGAACAGATGAAAACAGTAAGAAACAAAGCTAACAGTTTATCATATATTGCTCTTTTAATTAATGGTTTTAAAACAAAGCTACTGAAGTGAGTAATTTACATTTAGATATCAGATTAGACTTCAAAAAAAATCAATAAAAAGTTTTTATCTTTCTGTATTAAAGATTGATTTTTTTTTTCCTCCAGCATTTACAAAGAGGCAATGTTTTGGTAAAAATTTTAACTGAGAAGAATGAGAAGTAATGCAGATCTGAATCTTAATATTGCAGTTCAGGACTACATCCTCTTTCATGCTATTCTGGAGCAGTTTTAAACTTCTGATGAATTTGTGGAGTTTTTATGTTTCATTCAATTCAAAATCACCACAATTATAAAATGGATGAAGAATGCGAGAAAAAAATAGTGAAGAGGTTTTTGTGTGCAGCACAGTATGAACCCCCTACATTTTATAAAGCTCTATGACACCTATTAGCTTTAAACCTTCATGATTACTTCGAAGGATTTTTGTTGAATGTTTGAAGGGACAAAACTGCTCTGTTGATTGATAATGAGCCTCACAATATAGAGATTTAATCTGGCAAACTCTGCTGTTGCTTATTTTCTGAAGATGTCAAAACTTTCTGTAATTATCTTGATTTCCAGTTTAATGTAAGTATTTCCTCTTATTGATTTCTATTCTTGATGTGAAAGATGAGTGAAAATAATTTGAAAGCCCTTTTGATTAATTGCTCTGTAGTTGTGCTATGTACTTAGTATAAGTAGACTGTCTTGCTCCTCTAGCTCTTCAGTTTTGAAAAATGCCAGTCAGTACAAAATTAAATTTAATTATTAAATAATGTGATCCATGCAGAATGGTTGATCTGCGGTAGATAATATTATTTGCTTGTAACTCATCTTTCTTATAACTATTTTAAAGCAGTCTACAGTGAGAATTCAGAAATCAGAAATGATAGGAACATACTATTTTAAAAGGCTTGATATGAATCAAAAAATTAGGATTTGAAGGTGTAGTAATCCAAGGTAATTCTAATAACAGTAAATTTTTCTACTGCTTCTAGGGATTTAACTTACGTGCTTCAGGCTATGATATCTTTTGGATGCAAATGTGCTTTTCCTGCTGGCGTCAATATATCACAGTACACTGAAAAGCAGAATTAGTCATGGAAATGCTCAGCACAGGGCTAGAGTTTGGTTGGTATTTAACCTGCTTTAGTACAATAGTAACTTAGCCTGTGCCTTGCACAGTGTGGGTGGGCTGGTAGGACCTGCTGCTGCACTGATGAGAGTGTGGAGGTGACCAGTGCCAGGGAATTGCTGTGCTCCAGAGCCTCGCCTGGATGCTTGTGGTGAGGTCCAGAATGAGGCCTGAGTGCATTGCAGAGGGAACTGCTCCTTGCATTTGCACAGAAGGTCGTGCAGGTCAGTTTTGTAAACTACTCATTTATCATCATAAGATCTGAGGCAGTGCTGGCTACACTTGAAGACAAGGCATAAAACTTAGTGGCCCCATATGGTGATACAGGCAGTTATAAAATGGTCTGTTATTTTTTTAATCTGTATCCCTTTTTCTGCAAACCAATCTGTTTAGCCATGCTTCTATATGGAATGTGCAGGCCAAAGGACATTTTGGGGATTTGTTTTGATAGATTGCTAAATATATAAAGAGTGTTAAGGGTGTTTATTGTACAGACTTCTCTTTTAACTCTTCCATTGCTAAGGCTGTGGCAGATTCTATTTATCTTGTTTCTACCATGTGGGGATTTCAAGAATGAGAAATCTTGTGTCTTACTACAACTTGTTACGAGCAGTATGGATAGTGGTCTTATTTTGTTTTCTTTGATTAACACGACATCTGACAGGAACTTCTGTGTGTGATTTTCTTTTTTTTTTTCTTCTTTTTACTTTTTTTGAGGGCTGAATCTTCTAATAGCAAACTAACAAATGTGTTCAAAAAATAAACTGTTAGCATAGCAATGCACTTGCTCAAGTTCTTTTTCCACGTCGAATTTATACAAAGTAGTGAGGTGCTCAGGTTGTACTCCACTGGCTGCTGTTTGAAGGGTATCAACTTCTTGATTCTTAGGAATTATTGATTCTTCTAAAAATACAAAATCTGAGAGAGATAAGGCTCTGAGATTATCACTTCATGTGTTATTTTGTATAGCCTTTTAACTCCAGTGGTATACTCTTTCCAAAACATACCACTGCAGAAAGCTACAATATGGAATCCAGTATGGAATTCAGCACAGTAAAATGAAAGCAGTGTGGATTTCAGAACAGGTTATGTCAGTGTTCCAAATACACTAAATCTTGGCAGGATTCTGGGGTTAGGAAACAAATTTTAATGAGGGCCACTTGAGTGGAACTGCTAAGATGAAAACTAAAGCCTGTGAGATTGTAATTATGGAAACTGGCAAACTGTGAGATCAGAAATAAGCAACTGTGACTCCTCAGTATCCATGGAATGGTTTAGAAAAATGTACTCTGGAAATTTTTCACTACCCTGTGTCTTATTTAGAAACAGCTGCTTTGAATTTGAAGAATCTATTTTACATATGGAAGCACTGGACCAAAGCACGTGGAGATGCTGCACCTGAAGTTTTCATTCTGTTACTTTGCATCAATGTTCTCTTGAGCATCTGAGCAGTCCCAAAGAAATTCTGAGACCAGGCATACAGGATGGGTCAGCAGTGTCTGGTTTCCATCTTTAGTTCAGTGGTATGCTGGTTTAAACTGGACTGGAGGAGCAGGAGCTTTCACTGGTATGACTAATGTGTGTGTGTGTGTGTGATAGAACAGAAATCTTAGAGTAGAAATCACTGGCTGCTCCCACACATATCTTGGTTAAGTGATAATGATAGCAGAGTAATGGCGTCAGGACAGCACTGATTGGTAGACAAATACTCATGATTTGGCTCTGGAGTTGTTTATTGTACACATTTCCTAAGAAGATACACTTTCAATATAACCATGTGCTGTTTGTGTTTTTCCTGTGAAAACTGATATGAGCAGGATAATGGGCCAGATGACCTTCAAAAGTCTCTTTCAACATGAGTGACTCTGATTTTTTTTTTTGACAATTTTTCTTTGAGTATACGTTCATTCAGACTTTTAACAGTATGGTGTGTATATGTTGTTTTGCAAGCAATAGGCCTCCTGCTTTGTGAAGACCTTGGAGAGAAAGAACACTAATTGAAATGACCATGAAATGGATTTAGAACTGGATTGATTTTTGCTGGTTTTTGACATACTTTTTAGTGCCGCTAGCATGAGAATGATGGTTGCTTCTAGCAACTATCAAGGGCCCAGGCTCTGCTAGAGTCACTTTGAGAGACTGCCTTTGACCTCAAAGACTGAAACTCCCAGGGAGGAAAAAAAAATATAATTTGGTCTTCAGTTTTATACTCATTAGCCAAGAGTGAATCCTCCCAAAGCAATTTATGAAAGATAATGAAACAACTTAATTTGCCATCAAGTTGCTTCAATTTGCATTCTTCTCAGTTGCATTCAGTCTCAATAAAATTGGATCATTATTTATCTCTAATTTTAAATCTTAAACTAAATTGTTTACCAGAAGGAATTTTTACTGTCTCTCTCTCCAACAACAATCTATTAAGCACAGCATAAACACTGAAAATAAATCAAAAGCAAATTGAAGCTCTTGCTGACTTATTGAACTTGTAGTTTCTTCGTATAGCTCTTGTTATGCAAGGCAAAGAGACTCAATTATTTGCAGTTAATTGTATGGCACTGAAAGAATTTAACCTTCTCTAAACCCCAAAGTGGGGAGACACTGTATCTGGAGAACTGGTACCAGGTGTAACAGTGAGACTTGATTCATTCTAATGGGCTATACATAACAATGTAAAAGCAAGAAGGGCAGAGGTCTTTCAGACACCTGGACTGGGAGGGGGGAAAATGAATGCTGTGATGGCACAGTGGATGCTGAGAAGGCTGTGGAAGGTGGGAGGGATAATTCCTTTCCTGTTTCTGTCCTTGTCCTGTGTCCTAGGCAGCTGCATGCTTTATCCAAGTCCAGTCATATCTGGGCTTGCAACTTAGTGCTAGGGTGTCTTTGTCGTATTGCAGTTTTGTTCCTGCCAAATTTTTTCACTGTATATTAGACTAGGTAGAACTGTAGGTGGTAAGGAATATTTAGGCTGCTTTCTCAGTCTATTGCTACCATGTGGTTATATGTATGAGACATTCAAGTTATGCCAAAGTTCAGGGAACTGCTCTGCTGTGAAAATTTTTTCATATATGCCACAGTAACTGTACAGCTTTTCTCCACTGACAGTGATATGGTACAAGGCAACAGGGTTATGGTACTCAATCCCAGTAATAAATACTGGTTTGATGTAAATCACTGATGTAGGCTTACTGAGGACAATATGGATGTCTTTATAGACAAATTTATTGAATAGGATGATCACAATATTAAAGCTTGAGTATTAAATACAAGTGGTTGCAGAGTTCACAATGTAGCACCATTGTCAAAATGTAGAATCCTTGCTTTATAACATATTAAATAACCCCACCAAAAAACCCAAAATACCAACAACAAAAGAACAACTTCAAAAAAAAATCAACCAAACAAGCCCCTAAACCCCGAAAAAAACCTAAACAACACAAATTCCCTTAGTAGTTCAGTTAAATGAAAGGAATCAATGAGTTAACATTGTGAAAATGGTGACTATGTGAGTCAGAGTAGGGTGTTCTACATCTCTGCAGTAGATTTACTCTTCATAAAGCTTCCTAGAATACAGCAGTAGAGGAATTCCTGAGCTAGGATTATACATACTAGTTACTAACCTGAGGGTAAAATGCAGGGTAATGAAACGGTAAATACTGCAGAGCTGGTAGTAACTGCTGCATTTCTGTACTTGACTGCCCAAGACAATTGTGTTTCTCCAAATTAAAATGTGTTTAGGAAGAGGTGATGCAGGAGGTGAAGTCTGGAACTTTGTGGGGTTGGCAGTATGTTTCTGAAGGCTGATATTGCCTTTTATATGATTGACAGGTTAGACTGCCTGAGCCATAATGCGATATGATCATTGCTATTTTAGTTACATTGCATTATCCTTTCAAAAAGAAAGGTGCAGTGAACAAATGTAGATAACTAGTAAGAAATGTTTTATTATAGTAAAAATCATGTACTTTGAATAATTACCTTATTTTCATTATTCAAGTAACATACTATATTTTAGCATAGTATTATCCTCAGGGAAATATAACCAGATTTATCCGTTGCAGGTACTGGTGAGCCAAGTGCCTACGAACCTGCCTTAATAAAAATAAGCATTCAGCTGTTACTATATTAAATGGTATTAAAAAGTAAATTGAGTACTAAAAATATTAGAAATAGCTATGGAACACGATATGCACGTTTTATAATCAAATCTCACTTTACATTGTTTTAAAAATACCTATTTTGTAAACTTGCATTGTCTTTCTCATCTCTCTCACTGTTTTGTCCTCCTCTAGACACAAAGAATTTAAAGAAAACCCCCAAATTGCTAGAAACCTAAAACTGTTTCAAGTCTGAGAAAATGGAAATATTGAAACCATAACTACAGTCTGTATATACACCATTTTGTGTTTGACAGGTGGACCAAGGGACAGAAAAAAAGCACTAGAAGGCTTTTAAAGTGCCACAGACGGACTGTAATTTAGAGCCCAAGCTCAGCATGAGCCACGATTCTTGCTCTGCACGGGCAAATCAAGTCAAGTTCTTGAGTTGCAGCTCTTTATCCCTTTGGAAACTTCTGTCTCTAAAGTCACAGAAAATTGGTATGGTCAATGAAGGAGGACAGGTGATACAAATGGAGGATTAATTTTAAGCAGGACTTGAGCAAGATGAAAGAAATAGGCTCGTATGCCAAATATGAAGCAGGGAATTGGTCATTTATTTATAGGTTCAGTTCAAGTGTTGAGTATGGTATTTATGATAAATGTTTGGTCATAGGTTCCTTCTTCTAATCCCCACTTAAAAATGGAGCAGAGTTTGGGTTCAGTTTTGCAAGTGATGATTCTGAGAGGTCATCGCCCAGAACATCAGGGGTTCATTAATGTTAATTTCTGAGAATTCCTGTATTCCAGAATAACTAAAAATGAGAATGATTGAAGTGAATCTTAAGGGGATAGGAATTTCAGTGGAAGGATAAAGGACAAATTATTTCATCCCAGTAGCATGTAAACCAGAATATAGTCTAAGAACACATTTTTTCATCCAACTACTCATGTCCAAAAAACGAAGTCAGCATGTTCAATTCAAAACAGAAAACTCAAGCTATTAGGACAGCTCCCTGGGTGAGACTTAGAGGGGCGAGTTCTTTGCCCCAGGCTGGAGGGAGCTGTTACAAATTCTGTGGGAGGTGTCCCAGAGCTCTTAATTGTTTGCAGAGATTTTTTTGTGCCTAGCCCTATACCTCTCTTCTTCTAGCTCAAACTTTTCCCCCAATTTGTGAAAAAACTTTTGCAAAGGACTACTCAGAAGGCTTCAGGAAGTACTCTGAACAAGAATTGCATAAATGACTCTTTTTAAACCCTGTGGTTTCTGAGGTCAATCTGTAAGGAAATCATTAACAATGTTGCTTGTTTTTTCATCAGAGAATATTTCCTGCTTTAAGTCTGCAACCTTACTATTTTAATCATTGACTCTTAAAGACACTCAAGTTTCATATTTTCAGTCACCCTTTTTCTACTTTGCATTTAGTTATTGACAGCAGAAGTCAGCAGTGCACATGTGTTCTGCAGATCTGTGTATCATTAGTCTTCAGCTTTTGAGCTTTTAACAAGAGTTGGGAAGTGGGGGGGAAAATTGAAGATTACTCTTCAACAATTTTTGGTGGTAATGTTCAGTTTTTCACAATGTTCCATTCGTAGGGAGGTTCTCATTTCTGTGCTTTAACCAACACCAACAATGCTGTTCAGTATTCCGGTCACTTGCAGTGCTTAGTAATATAGGTGCAAATATATAGGCAGTGAGAAATATGTGTACACGTACAGAGACACTGCATAGGCACACCTTGGCAGTTACTATGCATATCAATTGGTCCTGCTTGCAACACAGGCTGTGTTAAAAGAATGTGAAATTCCACAGAGAATAGGTACTATTAAGTAATTACATCCATTAGCAGGAAGGACACTTGCCTTGTCTCAGTCTCATCCCTTTTCTTGGAGAGGCAAAATGATTATCTCATAACTACCTGACTTGCATTGTCATATCTTATTACTTGACCAATTTAACAACAGGCAGGGCAAATATACTACAAAGCCAAAGCTCTCAATGTTAATTAGTCAGAAGTAGATAAGGAAAAGAACATTTTAAGGCTGAAAGAATTTGTGTCTCAGAAGGGGAATACCCTTTTACAGATGTGGGATATTTCTTATTTTGGAAACATTTGTAAAATCTTTGTGTTACAGAAAGGAAGATTGACTTTTCACTTACTTTGTGTGGGCACTTATATTTTCACCAGCTCCTTAAAATCTCTAATAATCATTTCTGTGGCAAGATCCATTTTTATCCATCACAGCAACTGCCTCTGGTAGTAATTAGGTACTTTCATGGTAGTGATAAGCACAGCAGAAAATATGCCTGTATGACTAGTGCAGCCACAGAGAAAATGAGTGTATGCAAGTACCCCTATATGTTGGGGTTTTTTTTTGTTTGACCTATGATCATCCTCATCATCTATGTTAAGATACCTAAACAAATGACTAAATTAGGATTATAGTGCCTAGAGAGTTTTTGTTGTTCAAGGGGAAAAGAGTATTTGTAGTTAGTGATCCAGATCACCTCCAATTCATCCTTGTTTCAAGAGTTGTCTACATAGTATTTATTGAATCCTTTTTTATGACACATATTTTCCAGGACATGATTTTCACATGAAATATAATGAGTAATCAGGGCAAAATAATTAGATTTGAAATAAGGAAATTTCTGATTTTTTTTTTTTTTTAATACAATGGCTAAACTTAACTCTCTTCTAAGGTCCTAAACTAAGATACTTTTAATATTTTTTGGTTTTGGTTTTTTTTTTTTTATTATATACCTTTGAATGGTATACCTTTTCGACATGGGGTTTGAGTAAGAGTGTTATTCAGGTTATACCTCTTCAGTGGATATTCTGTGTCCTGATTCCATCCCATATCCTTATGTGTTGTCCACTGCAAAGAGCAAAACTCAACCTTAGCTTCTGCAGAAAAGACATACCCATATTTCAGGTTGCTAGGCAGAGATTTGTATGAGAAACATGGAAGTTAATGTGATAGTTCAGGCTTTGAGTGGTCATGACACTGAAGCAGATGCTTAACAGGAAACTTGACACTTGATTCACTTGTTGAACAGAGAACATCAATGAGCAGATGTTATTCTTCATTTTACAGAATTCAGAATGCTTTGATAAAGCAGAGATTCAGTCATGTCTACTTTGGTTGGGGTTTTTTTCTGTTTGTTTGTTCTGTTTTTGTCCTCAAATTCCTTTTGACCTTTGAACTAATTGGTGTGACCTGTGGTGATCACAAGTCCAACACCCCTGCTGAGGGTCTGTCTAGAGACACTACAAGCACTGTAGAGCCATGCTTTGTCTTAATGCTTATTCGATAAAATAAGAAATAACAGTAAGAGCAAAGTCAAGAACTGAAGTTCAGTCCTTAAATGCCATGTCTGTTTAGCTACAATCACAGTGTCTCCTCATTCTCTGTTCCTCCTTCCACTGAGAGGCCTTCACAGGAGGTCTGTTGGCCACTCTCAAGACAGTTTATAGTTTGGTAGTTTGGGAAGGAGACTGCAGATTTAAAATTTGAGAACTGTTAAATTTCCGTGATGACTGCTGAAACTGGTCTTGCATATAAAAGATGCAGCCTTCCTAAATCAGAAGGAAAAGATAGGAATTTCCTGAATGTTGGAAACCATTGGAAAGGCACTCTCACTGTTAATATGTGGGTATATCTTGCAATATATCAACACAAGCAGTTTTTGTTATCAGGACTTTAAACAAAGAGATCATGCATAATTAAACACAGCCTTGTCTGAACTGTCACAGATTCTGCTGAAACAGGGATGAATGCTTGTTGGAGCATTGTTCCTAGTTTAATATAATAAAATAAAGACAATTGATTCCTTGGATCTGTTTAATCTTGATAAGATGCTTAAGTATTTTGATTAGGTAGCACTAGACTGTATTCCATTTTTTTTGTAAAATAGTTAATTGCTTTTTTCCTAAAAATCAGAGTATTGAACCTACACCTTTATGTACATATAAACACACAAATAGAGAGGATGCCATTTGATATTTTGGGTTTCAATTGATTGTTTTTGAGCAATCCTAATTTCTTGGTTTAATTAAAAGAAAAAACTTCATTAAAGAAGTCACAATATATGAACAGATCAATATCACATTAAGCAATGAGATATCCTTTTCTGTATTTCAATGTTCTTATGTTATTGCATCAGGCCTTTTAGAGAAGGGCTGGTTTTGTGCTAAAGGAAATAAATTCATTTATGGTATGTAAAAAATGCCATCTGACAGCCTATCAAGTTTGAAAAATGGAGCAGAGGCAAATATATATAATGGAGAATGAATTTGCTTTTCTAGAAACAAGTTGCAGCAGCTTCAAGCTGTGCCAAACCAAATATCCCCATTCACTGACAGCCACCTGATCAGAAGCCACGCAACTGCATGTTGTGAAACCAATAACTGAAGCTCAGGAGATGTTACTTAGCATGGTAATTAAATTACTATTTCTGTTCTTATTGCCACTATTTTCTCAACTGCCCTGAGAAATAATGCAGACATGATTATCTCTTGCTACCTGTGAGGAAACCATTTTAAAGGCATTACTTCAGATGCAAATATAACATAGTAATGTGGGGAAATACGCTAGTGTATGATCAGAATAATTATAGTTTTATTTGCTTTTCAGTTTATTGGTTTAATTGTTTTATTACTCCCTAGCTGACTAGTTATTTTGTGTTATTGGAAATAATTTCAATAAGATATTAGCAGTATTGAACATCTTATTCAGATAGCCTTTCAGCTGAAATATTATAAACTGAATAATTTGATGTAACCTTTCAGCTGAATTGTTTAATCTATTCCAGTAAGTTATTCTTTTTTTGTGCCTTTGTTATCTGTATTACCCATATACTCCGGCAGCTTTCAGTCTGCTCTGGAAGGATACACACACAGTAGTTGAACCAATTCCTGTCTCGAGGATACAGTGTGGGCTCTTGTCTCTTCTTACCGTCCTCTTAGTTTCCCAGAGCACTTTATCTTGTAAGACATATACTTGCAGTAATCCTGCACTCTTGATTCACTGGCCTCTTAATTGCAACTGTGTAATAAACAGATTTTGCTTGTATTCTAAAATGTAGCACATTTCAATAATTATGCATCACAGTGCATCATCTGTCTGTTAAATACAGTCAATATCATTCTTTTCTTTTTGTTCTGATGTGGAAGACCTTTAATCTTTAATTGCTTCTAGATAGCTGCAATTTCATTTTCTCTTTAAAGCAAAAACAGCTGGTTTTGTTTTTCAAGGTTTTGTAATTGCACTACTTGAATGATCAGTAGCTAGAACCACAGAATCACTTAGGTTGGAAAAGACCTCTGAGATCATTGAGTTCAACCCTTAACCCAGCACTGCCAATTCCACCACTAAATTGTGTCCTTGAGTGTGTTCACATATCTTTTAGATGCCTCCAGGGATAGTGACTCAACCATTCCCTGGGCAACCTGTTCCAAAACTCAACAACCCTTTTTGGGAAAGAAATTTTCTCTTATATTAAAGCTAAACCTTCCCTGATGCAAGTTGAGGCCATTTCTTCTCATCCTGTCACTTGTTTCCTGGGAGAAGAGGCCAATCCCCACCTGGCTAGAACCTCCTTTCCTGGAGTTGCAGAGTGATAAGGTCACCCCGAGCCTCCTTTTCTCTGGGCTGAACAGCCCTAGCTCCCTCAGCTGATCCCCAGGAGCCTTGTGCTCCAGACCCTTCCCCAGCTCCACTGCCCTTCTCTGCACTCACTCTGGTGCCTCAGGGTCTTCCTTGGGGCCCAAAACTGAACAAAAGATTTGAAGTGCAGCCTCAGCAGTGCTGAGTGCAGTGGGACAATCACTGTCCTGGCCCTGCTGGCCGCACTATTTCTGTTCTTACCCACCTAAGCATACTCTGGCTTGTGTTCAGATGGTTGTTGATCAACCCCTCTAGGCCCTTTTCTGCAGGGCATCTTTCCAGCCACTCTTCTCCCAGCGTGTAGCACTGCCTGTGGTTGTTGTGACCCAAGTGACTTGGCACTTTGCCTTGTGGAGCCTCACATAGCTGACCTCAGCTGTGATCTAGCCTGTCCAGGTCCCTCTGTAGGCTTCAAGTTGAATAGTTGACTAACAGTGACTTGTGTTCCGTTGTGGGAATTTGAACATGTGCACACATTGTATTGCTGTCTCACCCTTACGTGTGTCAGAAGGGCCACCTGGTACTGAACTCCAGCTCACACAATGAGCTCTTAGGACAAGCTGGTAACAGGTCCCTCAGTCCAGGACTGGCTCTCATGCAGTTGGCATAGGGCACAGTCAGGCTGTGGCTTCCTACCTGCAGTGATAACAGGTTTTATTAAACCACTAGCTGGAAGGCTTCTTATGTTTGGGGTCAAAACAAGCAAAAAATCAAAATCTGCTCCATGTCCTACTAATGTTTGGTGTGCAAGAAGCGCCAGCAGAATGAAACATTCATATTCTAAAACAGTCAAGTTTCAGAGTAGTATCTTGGCAAAAAGAGATTGTCTCAGCCTTGAAAACTGATGAGCGTGAGGGTCTGTAGAGGTAATTTAATTTCTCTAGATGACACCAGTTAGCCTTTTAATGGAGCAGTATGTGTAGTTCTGATGTGATTAAGAAAAGGTACAGAAAAAAACTTGAGCAGTCCAGAAAAATTGCCTCTGGAATTATTTTCTAGCTGGTTAGAAAATAAGTGAGACTTACCTTTTAGATACTATTTTTTTTCTTTTTTTCTTTCTTTTTTTTTTTTTTTTTTTAAGCAGCATAGTAAGAGGTAGGAAAAATGCCCTGTAAGTCTGTCTGAAAGAAAATGTCACAATTGTCAGTACTTGAATTGAAACAAAAAGTCATACAAGGTTTCTATGTAATTGTTTTCCATAATGGTGATGGTGAGTAACCATTGGAACAGTTCCCTAAAGGAATGGCTAACTTCTCTTTTGGTTGAAATTTAAACTACTTATCTTTGGATGATTGCTTTCCTTTAGGAACAACTTATTAGGCTGAATACAAGTAAGTGAATTAAATAGTAGTTTTTCATGTACAGTAGATTAGACCTTCATGTGCAGTAATTACTTCTTGATCCATACTTTTAAGTTAAATGCAATTGCTTATTACAAGGGATATAAATTGTTAAAGAACATGGGTCTAAGAGGAGTCAAATATTGAGGAAAAAAAAATTTCCAGGCTCCAAATACTGTATTTCTGACAGAGGGAATGTTTAATCAAAGGAAGAAGTTAAATATATAACCAAGAAATGGGAGAAACATTTTACAAAATGTGTCTGAAATACCATGAAGATAATACTAGACAATGTAAGTAATGGTCTATTGTACTCTTAAGATTGTTGGGATAGGTTGAAAAGCTGTATTCATTGGTAAAACAGAGGCAAGGTAGATGGTAATTGCAGATAATGGGCTAAAACCAAAATAAAACAGTCTGGATTTTGAATAAAATGTTTAAAACCCACAGAGAAAAGCAGTAATTGAAACAAAACCCATTTCCAACTTACACATTTGAATAGTGGAATAAAATTATGCTAATCTAACGTATTTGCCTTATTGTGCTTTTCTGTTCATTATGCTGCATGCATAAGTATGCGATGGTTATTATCCCTTTGATAATAGTCCTTACTTATCTGCTTCGAATTGGTATGCTCTTTCTGAGGATTGCAAATGCTGTCTTTTGAAGGATCTTGTTTACCAAATGAGTTTTCTCTGCTTGTTATATTGTATTTTAATTTAGTTTTGTTTACATCATGTAAAATGTATTGCAAATGATATTTACTAAATTATATTATAGGTTATTTGATGCCTATATATTTCTGGGTACATCCCACATAATCTCTGGAGGATTCCATATCCATTTCCTAAGAATTATGCTGTAGAATAAGAGATGGTCATGACTGGCATCCTATCTCTAGTCAACAGGCAATACTGGGCACTCCAGAGAAAGATGCAGGCTGTGCTCACAGCACACCTAATTATGGCTCTGGGAGGTAATTGCTTTGGGAGCCATAGTTGATGATCATTTCCTGTAAGTGGTATTAATGCTGGTGTGATTTTTACATTACTTATTCACATGTCTAGTATTAGTTTTTCCGTGATAAGATCTTTCTTTCCTGCCAAATGTTACCAGTTCAGAGTCCTGTTTGTCTGTTCAGCATTTTGCTAATGTGCAATAAATACTGGTCAGACAATGAGACATGGCTTGGTATTAGTAGTGAGTTCTGGAAGCACCCTGAAATATTTATTGTGACATGTTTTATGCCCTGGATTTCAAAATCAGTTCATCAGTCTAATGCTGAGCTCTTGTTAAGTTTGGCCTGAAAGAGATATTATGATCCTATCTGAATATAATGCAGATCTAAAAATAGCATGGGTAATTCTGTAAAGCTTAAGTGATCATCCTATCCCAGAATCATAGAATTAGTTAGGTTGGAAAAGACATTTAAGATTGAGTCTAACAGTTATCCTAACACTGCCCAGTCTACCACTAAACCACGTTGCTAAGCACCACATCTACTTTCAAATACCACCAGGGATAATGGCTCAGCCACTTCCATGGGCAGCCTTTTGGTGGTCTTCCATCATAGACTGTAAAGTAAGGTCACTTCTAAAATTTAATTAAACTACAGTTGGATAAGTTGTTAAAAAAGTTACCCTAGTATCTTCAACCCCTCTTGGTTTTTCACCCTTGTTCTTAGTTTCTGTGTACTTCAGTACCCCCTGAAAGACTTTCTTCTAGCACAGTTTCAGTGGGAGGGCCAGAGAAAGCCTTTCTTTGCCTCCCATGGAAAATTAGCCCCAAGACCTTCAGTCAGTCTTCACTAGTGAGACAGGAATTTCAGCACCCTTGGGCAAAAAGTAGGTACACACTTTGATCTTCCCTACTGAGGTTTACTGCAAAAAATAGACTACTACACAAAAATTTTGGGTATGTTTTTGTTGGTTTGTTATTTTTTTCCCCCTTTCATTTGTCTGATCCTGAAGGTGTGATTTAGATTCTGAAAAAGGCATAACAGATGAACCTTTATCATCTTAAGGCGTAAACTGGGCACTGAATTCCTGTATGAACCTTGCCAGAACTGAGTTTCTCTGGGCATATCCAAAATTAAATTTTCAGGCCTGGAGGGATATTAAAAGTTGAAAGAATGCAAAAACCCAAAATGTATGTACTGTAGTTTATGGCAAAGAGAGACAACATTTTAATGGGGACACGGTGGCAGAGGTTCACTTTCTCTTTTCTTAAGGTGTGCCTGAAAGTTTATTTTAATCTCCAAAGAGCATATTTTTGAACGTGTTCTTATGTGAATCAGTGGAACCATAGGAGCTTGAATTCAATATATTAATATATTAGGGTAGTCTGGTAATTTTTAAGGAAAACGATCCTTTGCATTTTCTAAGTGCTTTCTCCCTACTTTATATTTTATTAGAGTGAAATAAAGTCACAGACAAACCCTAGAAATCTTGTTATGGCCCTGGCCTCAATACTTTGGGATTTTTATTGTGTGTGGATATAAACCAGGCCATTGTAGGCACCTGTTAAACAAGGATTCAGAGGAACAAATTGGCTGAAGAGGTTTAGGTGGCAGCCAAGTCAGTTGGCAGTGCATGCTGAAGGCAGGGGTTGTCCTGTCAGAGTGGCTCTCACAGAGAGAGCACAGGTTAGAGCTGTAGGTGTCTGACCAGTAGTGGGTGCTCAGCTGCAAGCACCAGGTCTCAGAGCATAAGGGAGAACAGGACTCTAGATCCATGACTCAGATTTCTTTCAAAATTTAGGTGTGTGAAGAAGTTAGTCCTTGGGTTTTGTGGCTTACTTTTAGATTCAAAAGATCTAATATCTCCTTTAAATATACTCTAGGCCATTTAAGTATCTGCTTTTTGAGTCTCATCGTAAGTACTTTGCTAAAGCACAGCCATACTTATTTTCACAGGCACTAATGCTTTTTCACAGATGCTGCATGACTATTTCTATTCTTTAAACATCCAATCAAATTCTACCCTGAAAGCATAGCTGGAAATTTGGCAACTTTTCTTGGAGCTATAGTTTATTAAGTGAATTCTACAGCTGCAAAGTTTTAGTAATTTTTATTCTGGAACTATATCAAAAGCTTTGCATTGTGTAAATGTGCATAAAAGACTTATTTAAATTTGATCAGTGATGCATAACCCAGATTTAATTGTGGCTGGCTTTCTGCAGTGCCCAAATCCCTTTCTCAGTGGGGATGAGTGTTGAATCAAATACCATTTAGAGCCTTGTCCTGCAAACTACAGATGAGTCTCAGAATGGTGTGAGAATGTTGTTATTTAATCTGATGAGCACTGCAAGCATGGAGGACTTAACAGTGTTGCTTTGGCACACTCAGAAAAACAGTAGACCCAAATTCCTTCAGAGCTTAGTTGTGTTTTGTTTTAGAAGAACACAACCTTCATGTCTACCTGTGCTACAACTTTGTACCTGTTGCACCTTTTCAGAACTCAGTGCCTTATGATAAATGCACAGCAACCAGCTTCCAGTTTCTAGGACCTTCTCATAACATTTTAATATGATTTTGTTTACTTTGTTACCCCTCAGTTTTATCTGACAGATGAAAAAACAGCTTCAAGATTTGAAGTGGTTTGTTGGAAAAATCTTTCAATTGGAAGGAAGTGATCGGAATGGACTCATGAAAAATAACTGTTTCCCAAACAAATACTGTCTCAAATTACTGCCTTAAGTTGATGTGATTTTTAAGGGGTGGTTCACAGGTTGTTTAAACCCATTCTCAAGTACTTCAAATTTGACATGTAAATAAGGGAGAAAGATGATTGTAAAATAAGGTAGGTTGAAATAATCCACCTGTACCTAGAAGTTTTATTTGTAGGATCAGTTACTGTAAACTATTCCTTTTGCCTTTGAACAAGATGGATAAAAAAGCCAACATTACAGTGCATATTGCAGTCTTTGGGCCGGCTGTAGTGGCAGAAATGATCCTGTCAAGAGCTTTTCTGATCCATGCAGAAGAAAAGCAAGAGACTCATGGTACTAACAAGAAGCGTGTCTTTTTGCAGATTAGAGGTTTTGACTTGATAATAGGGACAATTTATGTCATCCACATATTTAGGCCACCTGTGAAAACTAAGGGTTTGGAATTGCAGCATCATGCCGTGAATACAGAGTAGCATGAGGGTTTTCAAGCATAAAACAGGAGTGTGTTTGCTAATTTGCCAGTACATATTGGCTGAAGTGCTTCATGACTTTCTAGTGTGAGCAATAACAAAGGAAGAGAAGATGCAAAACTTAAAGGTTTCTTTTAGGAAAGATGGAAAAGGTGAAAACAAATCTGATACACGTATCTGATATCTATTTTCAAAATGTTCTTGTGCATACAAAACTAGCCTGTATGATATATTCAGGGACAGTTATTAATTCTCTGTGTTGCAAGAACATTAAGGGTAAATAAGCTGAACTTCATCAATAGATGTTGTCTGGGGAGGTGAGGAGATAGAATATGCTTCTAGTCCTTTCCAATTTTAGTTTTCAGTCTTTTTAATATGCCAGCTTCCACTGGATAGAAACATACCAGCCAAGGATGGTGGATTCCATCACTATTTATGGATTTGGTTTTCCAAAGGTCAGATCCAGCAAGTCTCATTGCTGTGTACCCATTAGCTCTGCTTTAGTGTTTGGCAAATAACTACAAAGTGTGAAGAGGTAGATAGGTGATTTAGTCATCTCTCAGTTGTAAACCTGAGCATATATGCCAGGCTCTTTCCTGATTTTTCTCCCAGTATTTCCCGCTGGATTATGTTTTATTAGAGCAAGCATGTTGATAGAAATCAGAAACATCACGTTGTGTACAAGCAGTTAATTGGAAATGCTGTGTGTGTACACCTATTATTCCAACAGGAAGGTTCGCCAAATGCACCTGAACTCAGCCTGACCTGTTCTTGCTGCTGATGCAGCTGGGGCTTAACAAATTATTCTGACTCTGAAATGTTTGTTGGGTATTCTTGTTTTCCTGTCACCTTAGTTTGAATTGTAGGACTGTATGCACCCAATCTTCTGCCTAACTGTTGAAAATAGTCAGAAACTATAAAGATTTTCCTTGTTACATTTTTTTATAGATGAACCAGAAAATTATCAGCACTTAAGCAGTTAACTGTGTTAATATCCACCCAGATTAAATTTGAGTCAATACTGCATTGAGATGAAAGAGGTAATATATAGTTAATACTGCATTGAGGTGAAAGAGATAATATATACTTTGTCACGTGACTGTTTCCAGCTGTCTGCAGCCTTAGGCAGACATACTATACATGACACATTTAAAAGGTTATCTCTGTATCTGGAATAATGTTTAGAGCCTCAGGCTCAAATTTGACTCTGTTTTGCTTGATATCTACTATTGCAAGGATATAAAGCAGCTATAAACCTGTCTAACTAACCTGTTAATCCTAGTTCATAGCTGTTCTTCAGGTCTAGAACGATGTGGAGTATTGGGAATAAGGGAAAAGATCTGGTCCTCAGTTCTGTTTATAAAAGGTATTTTATAGATTTTTGAATCACAGTTATGTAGAAATTGAAAAATAATCTGTGATTTATGTAGAAATTTGCTTGCATAGTAAAATTATACAGAAGATCCTGCTTGCATTTTCCTTTGAAAAATAATCAGCAGGTGCTCTCTTTTATACACAGCTGCACAGGTTCTGTTTTGGGGTCATAAACTCTTGGAAACTGTACCCACTGTGTAGTTCCTGTAACTTTTTCCAGTTTAAATGATTGCATAACCAATAACAAGGATGGGCTCTGTAAAGGAAGCCTGTTGATTAAAGAACAGTATATATTTGCATCTAAAATACTGGATTCATTAGAAAGAATTAATTTGAGGGAAGTGCCTATACTCACTTAGAAGCATCCTTCAGTGGGGTTTATTCTAAAAAACGGCACCATGCCAATCTATTTTAGATATGTGCTGTGTTGATAAAGAACTTCTTTATCTGAGTTGAGAATGCTTTTTCTGTTCATTATGACAGAACTTGCAATAGAATGCAACTTTTGAAATCCGTCTAGTTAAATCTATTTTTAGTTCTTATTTCTCATATTGCCAGGTAAGAGGAGATTCTGGAGTGGAATAACTCATTAAGTGAAATAAAACGAAAGGGGAAGGGGGAAAACAAGTCAGAATTGAAGGTCAGTTTCTTATTCAGAATACTACTTGAGGAATATTCTGATGCTTTTTATGTCACGGATTCAGTGATTCCCATTTCCAATGAAGATCACTAAATTATAACTTATTCTTAAGGGGCTTTGGGAGATTAGTTTTTCATTCTTGAGGGTATAATGGCAAAATAAATGTGACATTTTGAATTGGAAGTGGATGAGAATGTTTTTGTGGGCAGTGTGCTACTTTTTAAAGTCTATGGAGTTCCTCTCAGCCATCCTTAAATTCTTTCAAGGAAATAAAATGCATTGTGATGATTCATGTATTGACCCAGTGTTAGGTAATTCTGTTTTTCCACCTGAACATTAAGGCTCATTAATCATTCTTGTTCACTGAAGTCAGTGGAACTGTAAATCACAATTTTTGAAAGAGGACTTAAGGAATTATGTATTCTAATAAAACTGAGCTTGGAATAGGCTTAGATGCTTCACTCTTACTTGGAAAATCTGAAGTGAAAGTGGATCTGACTCGTCTAATACCAGCTAGGCTCTCACTACACTCAATTGAGAATGGTGATGATTCATCCCATGTATCTTGGATACCTATTTTAGCCTAGAGTTGCACTGAATCAATTCATGAATTACATGAATAATTGCTGCACAAATACTAATGATGTAAGTCCTTTTGGAGACACACAGCTTGTAATTGAGATGCCGTATTTCTAATGCAAATATATACATGGCTGTAGAATTTCTGGTCATGGATTTTTTTATGTATTAGTGGTAAATCTGCATATAAGATATAGACACTGCTTGTAAGACAGGTTATATATATGCTTTTAGGGACATAGACTATTTCAAAATGCTTATCTAATTTTACTGCAGTGTTTCATTATGATACTAGTTAGAATATGTTTTTGAAAATCATTGCTTGAAGAAGTCAAAATGTAGCAGTGAGAGATTGTTTTGCCCTAATACCTGTTTGTGTAAGTTCTTTAAATCAAAGCAAGCATTAACTGCCAAGAGTATTTCTAGGTGGTTTAAGCCAATATCCATTATTCATTGAGATGAAAACCTCCACTTGGGATGATAGGTACTTTCACAAATAAAATTAAATATGGGTAGAGATTTTAAAATTCGTATTTCAGCCTTTTTTTGGATGGTGGTGATATACTGCTTCACCCTGAATGTATAGTACAGTATTTTGAGTCTCCATGTACAGACTGGGAATCTTATTCTTATGTTTACAGTGCATGATGCAATTAGGGTTTTTTATTGAAATAATGTGAATGTAATATTCACTTCCAAGGGAATTTCACTGTTATTTGGCATCAATTAACTTGACATAAAAATCATTTGTTACAATTCCCATGTAAAGTAAGAATATTTATCTTATGTGGCAAATTATGCTTAGCTCTTTTGATTTTTATGTTGATGTAATTTCATTTCTCTGTAACTAATTTAACATTAATTAATGTCCAGATTAGCATTTCAGTGCTAATACATCAACACTGGGAATTGCTGGGATTTTCTCTTACACCATTTACTTGGCATATGTAGCTGGGATTAGAGGAACACTGTTTCTTATTGGCAAGCTGATCGGGCTGCCTTTCTGTCATACTCTGTGCTCTGGAACAACATAGTGGGTGGTTTCTCCATGGTCCATTGATACGCTGTAAGGTAGGTGGGACTGGCTTCCCTGAAGAGGACAGGTCTCCCTCTCCTTTGAATGAAACTGTGCTCATTTGCTAATACCCTTTAAAAATGAAGAATTGACTAAACACATAGAGCAAGTACACAGCCACTCGTTCTGTCTTACTGCCATTAAGCACAGCTATTCTATGTAAAGATTTCTACTCTTTAAGAAAAGTTTTCAGTACTCTTGTAGAAAAGTAGCCATCTATTGACTTGAATTATTGTAGACAATAGAAACTTTATAAAGGAAATATGATGCGGTCTACCAACCTGAAGTGCTTTAACAATTTAATTTGTCATGTTATGACCTATGATATCCAAAATATATAAAAAGCAGAGTCATAAATAACACATAAACTTAATTCAGGAAGATGTTATTGGAAGTTTACTCCAATTGTGCACCTTCAAGCAGTGAAATTGCTATCATTGCCTTTGCAACAACAAACTGGACTGATATGGACAGAACTGTACTCGAATGTAATTCACATTTTGTTACATTATTTGAGTTCTGTGCTTATTGTTTTCGACTTGCATTTTGTTTCATTATGAAGCAAGTGCAGGCCACTGCAGAAGGACCTGGGACATTGACCCAGGGATTCTTGTGTCAGTACAGAAAGTATTTTATTTGTTGGTGAAATAGTTAAAGCTGAGTCTCCACGTAGCCTTTATTCCACAGCTGCTTGAACAAGCTGCCTTTGTCCTAGTTGTGAATCTGCCCTTTGTCTTGACTATGAATAGCCTGTGAACATGCTGCTGTTTTGGAGGCTGTGTTTGCTATTCGATGAATTTTTTATGCAGACAGGTTTGGGGCTTTTTATCCTGCAGGTTGTTCTTTGCTTGTCCAAGGAATGATTTAGGCTATATAATAAATACCCCTGGAATTTTACTTCTTGATGATTCAAAGGATAGGGATGAAGAAAGCAATATTCAGGCTTGCATATTCCTTATTTATAATACAGACTCACAGGCAAGGTCCTAATTTATGAAATAAAAATTACTTTCCATACATCTGTGGCTGCCTGAAATAACAGGAAGTCTGAGGCTAAATTATCAGAAAGGGGTATGATGGCAAAAGGACTCATGCTCTGAAGGAGGAGAAATTTCCTTTTAGTTTCAAATGTTCTCTTCAGGAATATTCAACATCTTTCTTAAAACTGAGTCATAGAAGTCTCTAATGTACATCTGCAAGCCTCTATGTTTTCATTTTTCATAGCTCTTCAATTTGCAAGCCTTTGTTTTTGTCAGTGATATTTATTCATTAGGTGATTCAGTAGGTACTGGTAGCCCCCCTCCCTGTTGTCATTAGAAGGATGTCCCTCTACCTACAGTCCCAAGAAACCAGCTGACAGCATGTGGGTGATTACAGTGACTTAATGACAGCTGACCCAGTGACAACTCAGTCGTGCAGGATTCCACTCTATAAGCTATGACAGAGTTCTTTGGAAGCAGTTAACAGGAGTACCACTTGGTGGCAGTTAAATGGGAGTCAGGCCCTCTCTGTCTGAGGGAGCAGGAGAAAATTAGAATGTCCCAGCAAGGCAAATTATAGTAGTTTGGAAGGTACAGAGCGAACAATGTCTCTAGGCAAAAAGATTCACGTAGAACAGTACAGAGCATAAAAGAAGAAAACTATCTTTGTGGAGTCTTTGAAGATGAGTCATTGAAAAGATACTCAGAAGAGAAAGGCTGGCAAGGAATGGTTGTCACTCACAATTTAATTGAAACTCAAAAGTTAGTAGTGCTACTTCAATCTGAGACTGGTTCTCCTGAGTAGAAAATGTCACTATCTTAAATAAAATGTGTTTAGTCTAAGCAGTATCCCAGCACTTGATTCAAATGGGAATTTTACACTTATCTCTGAATAACGTCTTTGTGTGTGTGTTTGTTTCCTGGTACTCTTTTTGAATAATTGTGGGAATTTGAAAAAAACTATGAGCTCTTACAGACTACCTTTACATTTTTTCATTCTTATTACTCCAATGATGGCAATTTTTGAAATGGACACAGACACCCATAATTTGCCATGTAGCAAAGTTTGAAATTTTTTAAATTGTGACTTTTTTTACTTTGGGTATTTCATTGCAATAATAGAAGTACATTGAGGCAGTTATTGCTGGGACGATGCACGTCTTTATTATATGTCATAGAAGCATTTATTCTGATTGCTGTCATCACTGTCCTACTGTCACCATGTGAACATATGGTCTGAAGATGTCTGAAGGGAAAAGGTATTAGGTACACAGTCAGCCATATGCTGGGGTACTTTCTAAGAAAAGCTCCTGGTTTAGTCTCCTTCAGAAGAAATCCAATTGCATACACTGAAAGCGCTGTGAAAACGGAGCATTCAGGGAGTCTTTCATTTCCTGTGTATAGAAGAAGCAGAGCTTCTCCAGGTCCCCAAGACTAGCACCAGCTGCATATTCATTATTGCTGTGATGCTGTGCTGTTAGACCAGCACTCAGCTGTGTGTTAGTGTGTTCACGGGCAGAGGAGCAAAGCCTCTGAAGGCTGAGGAGCTGGCTGAGTTAGTGACCAGCACCCTGGTGCTTTGCCTTAGCAAGGCTCACACTTTGTGTCTTAGTGGCATTAGTAGAGGTGGCTGTGCCCCATCAGGTGCTGCTGCTGGGCAGCTGGATGGCTGAACTGCTGCATATAAAGAATTTCCTATAAAACTGGAAGCCCTGGTGTACAGTGGCTGAGGAAGGAATGCAGCTCTTTAGAGCTGTGTATGTCCCATGAGTTTGCTCTGCTTTGGTATAACTCATACTACTCAAAGGGCAAATTATTCATTGCTCTGAGTCCTCCACAAGCACTGGAGGAGACCCAGCCTGGGGGATACCAAAGTGATTTCCATGAAATTTCAAAACCAACCAATAGCAGACCCAAGAAATAAAATCAACACCATACTGTTTCTGATCATATCTTCAGTCAATAGCTATTCTATCCAGACTTTCCCTACACTACTATATTTCATCAAGTTCTGTTATAGAGCTGAGACATAAAGACTTTTTGACAAGCAGGTCTTTTGTCAGCCTCTGCGGCACCAGAGCTATGGGAGGCTGCCATGGGACTGTTCTGCCTCGAAAGTAGTGTTATATTGTGTGTTAATGATATATTTGCAGTTGCTAGACACTTGGAGGATGAAGTAGCTTTGTCTTTGTTCAGTGTAATATACTGTATTGAGGTAAACAGCCCATGCAAGTTATCATTCTGTGATAACTTGAAAGCTTTGACCTGCAGCTAGGTAAATTGTATAGCTAACCAAATGCCAGACTTGCTAAATGGGCCTTTATTTACCTTGAAATAGGATCTGTTTGAAACACTGGCTGTTTCTGGTAATAGACATTTAGCCTTCTGTGTGCATCGTTTTGGTCTTTTTGTACAAAATAGTTGCATTTTACCATGAGATGCAACAGTAGGTGAGGCACAGTTTGTGTGATACTGCAAGTAGAAAATACAAAAAACAGCAAAGATTTTTCTAAAGTAAAATGACATTAACAGAACCCATTTAAATTACTCTGAAATAAGTGGGACAAGCCAGCAAATGCTAGGGAATTCAACATGAAAGTTTGATTCAGATCACATGGATAATTCATACTTCACATTCATTCTCCTTCTAGTTTAGGATAAAAGTCATGCTAAAATTCTAATCAGTGTTACTATAAATTACTGAATTCTGTTTCCTTCTTCTAGAAATAGCTTTGTGGTTCTCTGTACCTTATCCTATATCTTTAACTATCTTCCAACAAAGACGTTTTCTAAACTGCTGAAAACTCCCTTGTACTGCTCAACAGTTGTTTGTTTATTTTTAAGTGATTTTTATTGTTCTTTCCCCTCAAAAATACTAGTATAGTGAATTTTTTTTTCACCCAGGTCTTCTGCCCTCTTTGAGGCTTTCCCATCTTCCTTAGGGTTTGGTTCAAAGTGCTTTGAAGTCAATGTGAACTGTCCCATGTTCCTCACAGCTAATTTTTGGAAGTCATTAGGTTTTGATACACTCTGTATAACTAGAAAACTCTTGGTGTCTTGCGAGGTAGGTCTGGTCTCTGCTCTAGAATACTTAGTTTGAATAAAGTGAATTTAATCTCCAAGCTGTATAACTCACTTCAGGTCACGAGAGAGCTGCTTTCAGTGAGTGCCACCTGTGGAACGGAGCACTCCACAGGCCCCTCAGTCACATGCTTGGTCACATCCTTTTAATAAGGATGCTGGACTAAATCCTTTTCTCCACAAAATGTTCAGCAATGGCAACCTGCTCCCAGTACTGGGAACTGCATCCCATGAATTCCTAAGATTTATAGATGGTGTAAAATAGAGAGATTTTTGTCTCTGCCCCCCTCAGGGGGTATTTGCCAGTTTCAGCAATATGGTTGCTTTCAGGTTGAAATTGTTTAGCTGACATGATTCATGTACATATTTCTATTTTAAAAGCATGCTTTTATCTTAGAGCAGCAAAATATGAATTCTTGTGTTGCTTGGATGTTTTACTGCAGTGTTTACATTTATTCATTTATTTACCTGAAAAATATTTGATAGAATTGCGTTCTATTATTGCTATGCATTAAAGCAATTTACAAATTCCATGCTTTACAAAGCAAAGTTGTTCTTATCTGTAAGCTAAAAAGGCGGCTTAATCTGCAGCAGTATCTTCTGTAAAATATCTTGCACAATTACAATCTTGAACAACCAAACAGTTTGTTTCCTAGATGACATTATATCTGCAAATATTAGTTGTCCTTCCTCATAATCTCATCATTGCGTACACTGGCCAAATTGCCAACCAGTATGCTGAGTTGAAGGCAGTTTCTCCCCCCATACTCTGCTTCAAAT
Source organism: Anabacerthia variegaticeps (assembly GCA_035583185.1). Classification (NCBI taxonomy): domain Eukaryota; kingdom Metazoa; phylum Chordata; class Aves; order Passeriformes; family Furnariidae; genus Anabacerthia; species Anabacerthia variegaticeps. Next base: position 23,203,461 of record JAWWEW010000006.1, on the reverse strand, counting down.
GCATTCAGTCTTGGAAATAAAAGTCATTGTGTAGCTTTACATTGTATAATTCTTAAATAACTCCTTCAGAAAGTGCTTAAGCTTAAGAGGAAAGTTCCTTGATGTGTTTAAAAAAAAATAAATAATTCAGCAGAATGGGTTTTTTCCCCCCATTTTCTAAGCAAGAAAAAGTTAAGTGAATCAAACTCGATCCAGAAAATATACAGCATATGCAGTAAAAAGCAGAGTTATCTATAAAAACACCTGGAAAATGAAAATCTGGTTTATTAAATATTATCATTTCCCTTGCAACACTTCTTCAGTGTTAATTTTTTGAGTAAATTCCTATTGTACAACGTGATTTAAAAAGTATTCGTTATCTTCCTTCTCACAGTTGTTTAGAGTGAAGTTTGTTCTGTACTGTGCACTATGAACCTAACTCTTCTCTGTTTATTCATTTCAATTATGCTTTATGCTGTAGAAGACATAAAATTTTAGAGTTGCTGATAAATTTTTAACAATATGGAATTTCTGTTAGTGCTTATAAAATAGTTTTATAATGTATCCAGTGTATAGGTTAATGTAGTTTTTCCAGCAGCACAAATTATTTTAAGACTTTCTTTTAATTTCTCTTATTACATACCTCTTTATTACCTTATGTATTAAGGAAGTCTTTGGAAAATGTCATTCAAATTCTAGGGTTTCCACAGAAAATTTGCTGTGCTGGGATCTGTGATTTTAATCTGTAGAGTTGACTTTGCAGTCACAACCTATAAGGTCCTAAGCTCTAAACATGAAACATTTCCTTGAATAATGCTTGGCAGGCAAAGATCAGAATTTGGTTTCTGCATGTAGGTGGCCAGAGCATTGTGCATTGATGGCTCCGTTTCCAAAGCACCATCAATCTCCTATACTTGAAATATTATATATTGATTATAGGATTAACTTAAAGCCAATACATATTTCTTCTCAACAATAAGAAGGGAGTGGCAGTTTTCTCTGATGAAGTCAATCCCTGTCAAGATTACACAAGAAGACTGGAACCAAAGCAGAGGTGAGTTTTATGGAGAAGACCTGCTTCTGAAGGCAGGTGCTTTGGTGCTATGGGACCCTGGAGAACAGTGTGCTGGAGGGAAATTGCTGAAACAAAATGAAACATCTTCTAGTGACCTGCCTGGATTAACCACAATTAAAAGCTATTTCTGAAATGCACATTGAAATTCAGGGCAAGCTTCAGGCACTGCCCAGTCTTAGACTTGTCATGGTTTAACCCCAGCCAGTTACCTTGATCTCTATTTATTTCTCCCTTAGTCCAGTCAAGCTGGCCACCTTTGAGATGACCTTTCACATTTTGTTTGAATATGTCATTATATGCTACTTCATGGACAGAGGTCCATCAAATTGCCATGGAATTGAAGGAGGTATTGCTAGAAATTTAGGGGTGTCTCTTTCAAACTGTTTTCTATCAGAGAGCTATCTCTGTCATTAAATAGTGGATTCTTACATGGTAAAAATAAGTAATTTAAATATTATTCATATTGTTCCATAGTGACTTCATGGACTTGTTATGATACTGACAACTGATCTTTGAGAAGTGAAATACTCCAATAGTTTTGCTCCAAGCATTAAGGACAAAATAAAGAGTTAAATTTCTGAGTCTGCTAATCTGCATTAAAATTTCTAAAAGAGAACTCTTTCACCTTGGTCCTATCTTTGTATCTTCCCTGTCCCAAACAGACTGGCCTTTCAAAGAGATGTCAGCAATCACATCACACAAAATATTACAGAAAAAAAAAAAAAAAGGGCAGCAGTATTTTCAAGCCTAAAGGCAAAAGGCTGTGTGATATTTTATTCCATGCACGCTACTCATCCAGGTTGCTTTTTACTTAAGTCGTTGAATTAGAATTTTTCTCTGTATTGTCTGGTATATGTTGCCTTACTGGGGATATTAAAGATGCTCACTGAAGTAATTTTTATTATTATTTCCCATAAACATCCTGGAAATCTATAGTGATTTAAGTTCTCTCGACATGTAAGTCATTAAATAAAGGCTGGGGAAATTATCTCTGCTAGTGCACAGTTTGATTCTTAATTCTGCTCCCATTTGCTTCTTTGAAAGCCTGTGTTCTTCAGCTGGAGATGGATTGGCTTTAAAATGATATGAAGTTTCATGGGTAAAACTCTACTGTGTTTCACAGTTAAAATATCATATTAAGTGAGGCTAGCTTCTCTTCTGATTTCATTGTGAACTATTTTGTCATCGAGTGGAAACACTTTATCACCTTCCCATAGTTTAAGCCAGAAGCAGAGTTTAAATCATGTACCACCCACTGGGAAATGCATTGAATGTCATGAGAATGATTCCAGTTTCAGGTATTTTTTCCTGTTATTTAGGAGCCAGGCCCCAAGCAAACTCTAGAATATTTTCCACTGTTTGTAGATGCCACTTCTCTCAGTAAAGCCTTATAAAAGTTCTCAGACACACTCCAACATGTGCCTCTGAAGTGTCTGCGTGGAGGCGCATCCAAATGAACATGGATGATTTCAAACTGCAGTGTGCAGCCATATCTGCCCACGTACATTTCCTAATCCAGTAACTTTATATGGGCACTCCAGTGTACCCATAAGCATTGCCAAAGCCAAGCACCAACCCTTTAGAGCTGGCAAACTGGCAATGAAGTTTTATGTAGTGTCCATTTTATGTAATTGCCTGCTATCATTTCAGTGGCAAGATGCCACTGGGCAGAACTGTGTCTGCACCACAGTTTTGTCTGTTCCCAGTTGTATGCAGAGCTTTACTTCTTTCTAATGGGTTTATTATAGTGTGAGCATTAAAAAAAAAATAAATCTCATATATACTTTCCTTTTTGTTGTACAAGGAACTGTTTACAGCTAGATGTTCAGCAAGGGCAAAAACTGTGTTTCAGGTATTTGCATTAGTGGAACTGTTCTGATGTAATGCTGTGAAAGAATGAGCTTTCCCTTTCAGTGTAGTTGGGCTAAATTGAAATTTCAAGAAGGGCAACAGTCAAAAGATGTCCCTGCAACCTGCAACAGGTCTTAGACATGCAAGATGTAAGAAATAGTTAAGTCATTTGATGAAGGATCACTGTTTTCCTTAATTTCTCCAGAGTTTAGCAGTTATATATCCTTGTCCTAGGTGCTATGACAATTTAACTTTGTTTTAGTAGTAAATATGTCATAAACTGCAGCTTGCAAAGTAGTTAGGAGGAAGATTATGGCTAACTACAGTGGTGAATGAATTCCTCACTTTGCTTGTATAAGTATTTAGAGTCTCTGTTCAATTTAGGCAGTTTTCTAGACAAGTAAATCCCACTGAGAGTCACCAAATCTGGGCATGGAACCTGTGCTGGCAACTCTGAAAATCGCTTAACTGATGTAAATGTTTGTAATCAGACACTTTTAAATGGCAATGTATTTTTTTCATGAGTAATTTTCAATAATTTCTAAATTCCATATATGCTCAAGTTACCTAGTCCTTCTACTGCCTGATTAGTCTATCTGCTGTGTTTGTAATTGGGCAAGCATAATCATAACTAAGCATATTTTTTCACTGCAAAGTAGGTAATAAAAGCAAGATTAATCACAAAGCTGATCAGTCGAAGGATTGTTGCCAAAGCAGAAATCTGGGGCTTAGAGTTTCAGAGTTCATTCTGGTTCTCATCAGCCTGGGCAGAGTTGAATGGCGGATGGTGGTGGTACCTGTGATTTGAAATAAGAACCTTCTGCATTTCCTATACCCTGTAAGTCTGCATTTCTTTTACTTTGCTTATCATTTTTACAAAATGCAGATATGCCTCCAGGGAAAACAGGAAATATGTTCTTAGTTGTGTTCTTGTAGATTTCCATATAACAATATGAAATATTTTTACATATCTATATATAAATATAAATTTATACCTACTTGGAATGACTTCTTTAGGAATAACCTCTTTTTTTATGTTAAGGTTCAAAACACATAATGCCTCTCCTATATGCATATTGCATTGTCTTGTGGTTTGTGGTATGACACTCATTTGCTACATCTGGCATTAACTGGGTGCATTTGAATTTCTCTGTGAAGTGAGGGTGCTTGGCTTCTGGAAAGTGTTCATTGCTTTCTTTTGCATCAGACCCTTGACTGCTGGCACTTTCCCCTATGAAAGTAAGACAATTCCCTTCCTAAGCAAAAGGATTGATTCTTAGTGGCATCAATCTACCCTTTAGGGTGAATGAGCAGTTGTTTTCATATGACTCTTGGGCAGTTGGGAAAAATTCTCTTGTCTCTGCTTTTAAAACTGTAGGTTGTTTCCATGTCCAACCCCCCAACACACAAACACTCTTTGGTTAAGTAAATATTTTAGTTGATTTGCATTCCAACAGAACATTTATATTTGAACAGTGAACTGCAGGCTTTCTAGGTGTCCAAGAGCCATGTTGCATGTGATATTCCTGAGAAATATCTGCAGTATATATGTGGAGCAATCCTGTATCCTACATACAGGATACAGAGATTTAGTGTCAATTTTGTGTTCTTGGCTACATCCTGCATTGTGCTATGAATAAACTGCCCCTGAAGCCTTGTTTGGCATACTGGGCACCTACCAGGTTTTGGCAGCACTAACAAGCATTTCTTACTGAAATTTGTAATAGATTTGAGTTATGGTGCTGCCTACTGAGGGTGAATTGGAAGCAACTCCTCTTTAGTTATATTACTCCTTGATCATTTGACTTCTATCATATTTCCATGTAAGAGTTAAAAAAATTATCATTTGAGGTACCAGTTCTTGGTTTGGAATAGTTTTAAAAGAGAGAAATGAGCCATTCTGTCCTCAGCCAGGGTATATTGCACATTTCAAGTATTATGCAGATGATAAAGCTTGGTGAATGCATGGTCTCTGCAAGGAAAATGTAGGCTGGTTTTATAAATAGTGTATGTGGAAAACATTGTGGCCAATGTTCATATATATTTACTGTGCTGTGCTGTTGTCAGCTCCAAACATTTCAAATATATGAACATATAGAAATATATTCTCAATATCAAGCATAATGGTTTTGAAAAGGAAAAACGTTTTTTTTCTCTGCTAATCCATGCATAACATATTGCACAAACAAGACATTCTTTTTAATGAAAAGCAGATATTAGAAGCTGCATCTAAGAGTATCAAATCAAACTTCAGATGTCACCAGAATGGCAATTAAAATTGCAAAACCTAACAACCCTGACCGATCTGTTAAGTAAGAGTCTCTTATGTCTGGAAAATTATGAGTCTAGTTATGAAATTACAGCATAGCTAATTATTGTCTCTGATTTTCCTGAAGGATCTTATAGGTTCAAAGTTTAATTTTCCCCCTCAATTATAAAATGGCCAAGATTATTTTCAAATTAGCATCCCTAAAATCAGAATTCTAAACAGAACAGGAAAATTGAATATTGCTGAATGGAGTTATGGATTAGCACTTCATGGAGATTTTCCACACACTTTGATAGAACCATTTAATCATAGAATAAATGAGGTTGGAAAGTCTCTGTGAACACTCATCTTGCCAAACTTCAAAACTGGATCACGTTATCAGAGCTCTGCTTCTCCATGTTCTGAATATCTCCTAGGCCAGCGACTCCAGTGTCCACTCTCTGGACACTTACTCTATTCATGGGATTAGAATAAGACCAAAGGGAGTGTGACTCCCCAGTTTCATGGAGATTTGCCCAGCCGCCTGATCCTACAAGCTTCCTGCAAAGCACTGCTGGAGCCACCATGACACAGAACATCTTATGAGTCTGAGAGGAAGGTTTTGAACTATATCACATGTGGATTTTTGATTCCTGACACCTGTCTCACACTGGAATGGCTGGATAGATGCATACCAGGGTAACTCCATATTCTTAAACTAAAGACTCGCTGCTAAGGGCTGGTTTTTCACAGTTGGTGTTTGCTTTACAAACACTGCCAAGCAGAGCTGTCTGACAACGGTGCAGCTGTGGTGAGGTTCTTACACCATTCAAGAGCCACACAGCCTGGCCTGCCTTGCAGTCAAAACAGCTGCTTCTGAGGAAGGTCAAGGATTAGTTTTGAATCAATAAGGGTGCTGCTTGAGATCATGAGTTATCACTGATAGTTATAAAGGAGTGGTTTTGAGTTGTTTTGTCTTGCTATCACCCAAATGATTGTCTCCATTTTCAAAAGTTTGAATTTAGCTTATTGGTCTAGGGGTCTAGGTCAGGGAGCTAGCTTATGGCTGCAAGAGCAGGTCTTTGACTGTATAATATTTAAAATAGCAGCTTATGCCTGTTTATGTAATTGTTTAAATAAAAGGTCTCGTTGCTTTAAATGGGAAGAAAACAAAAACACGTAGGATAAGGTTCTGGCCTCATTAAAATAAATTGGAATTTTCTGTTAACCTGCTTCTGATGTTTTCAGGGGTTTTATCTGTAATACTGGAGTAAAGCACAGTCCTGAGGCACAAAATCCATTCTCCAGGCATTTATCTTTGGGGGGAAGAAAAGTTAAAAAACAAAGCCAAGGATAATCAAAGGTAGGACTTTGTTAGTATTAAAAAGGAAGGAGATACTTAGTGAGAAGCAAGGACCATAATAATCAAAGGCAGGTTCTTTTTGTCTCAAATGAGCTTTATAACCAACCTTCTTTGCAATATAAAGAGTGCACATTATGTGTAGACAAGGATTTCAGGAATAGACTTTGAATAAAATCCTAAGCCCCTTTTCTCCAAAAAGCATTAAGCATGAGGTATTAAGCAGAAAATGCAATTTTAAAATGGAAAAAAACCTTTACAGACAGGTACATCTCAAAAGAAAGTAAGTCCATTATGACCTGAAAAAGGATTAACAATGATTTATAGATCTGACAGTGTTTGTAGTGTTGTTATTAGAAATGACTTTGTAGAAAGGAAATTCTTTTGAAATATGATTATGAGAAAGACAAAATTAAAATGCAGGTCAGGTATATTTTTGGGTTTGCACCTGTCATATTTTGAGCCACCCTGCAGCAATGTATATATAGGGTAAAATAGTTCATGAGAGAATGTTTTTGAATTTTAATGACAGCTTCGGGGTTTTCATGACCTATCAGCTCTGGAAATAATCCTACTGGTTTGCAAAAATTTTCAGTAAAAATCATATGACAATAATAATGATGGGCTCTCCGTAGAAAGAGAAAATTGATTAAAGATGTGTGACATGTTAAGCACTGACCTTGGAGAAACTAAGGCTTTTGGCCTCAGATCAGGGAGATTTGCAGCAATTGAAAGCAATAACTGTTGGACAAATATAGTGTATTTTACAGCTGTAATTTGAAACCAGCATGTGGCAGACTGGCGTAATTTATGCCAAAGTGTATCTTTGCTGCATAACTCATTACTCCTTCCAGTGGGAGCCAAGAACATAACCTGCACAGGTCCTGCTGAAAATCCAAGTGGTTGCTAACAGTTGCCTTAGCAATAAATGGCTGTGAAAGTCGGACCCATTAGATACCATTGTCTTGTGACCAGGAAACGGGGTTTTCTTTTGGAGGGGGAGTGTGTACCTCTATGTTAATGACAAAAGGGAGTGACAATGTTGGAGATTCTCTTAGGAGGTAATTTCTTCCCACAAAAGGTTATGGCATGTGTTTGGGGGATTATCAAGTTGTGTGTGGTTTTTCTCGTTGTTGGGGTGATATGGGTTTTTTCCCATAAAGGAACCAACAGAATTGAGATGTCCATTTTGAAAGTAACAGTTTCAGGTGGCAGATAATGATTTTCAGGTATTGCTAGGAAAGCACTTCTCTTCAGAGAAATAACTGATGCCAAGAGTATTCTGAAGTCAGTCCTAGATTGCTACTGGCATTAGGTAAATGTGTGATGTGAGAGGTAAATGTGTGATGTGAGGTGGAGCAGTAAGCATTGGAACTTCTTCTGAGTTATCCTTTTTTTTTTTTGTTTTTTTGCACAGGGACAGGAGAATTTGGCTCTGAAACAACTAAAGCTGGTCTTGAATTGAGCTGAATAGTCAAGACGTTTTCTTTCGTTTTCTTTGCCAGTCACTGAAGTTTGTTAGCAGTGGACTGAAAAAGCAGTCTCACTGGCAAATATATAACCTTTTTTAGTAATCAAAGGTATGAAACAGGACTTTGCTAATCAGAGATGTAACAAATCTCTTCATAATCCACTGCTGTCAACAAGCAGCTGCAGCTCATTACATTGGGGTGTGTGTTAGTGCTCTGCAGCATGTTTTCAAATAAAATTCAGTCAATTACTGTAGGTAGATTTATTCACATGAATATGTGAAACATTCAACAAAATATTATTCTCTCAGATGAATGAACAGACTTTAATAGACTTGAAAATCTGTTTCTGTCAGCAGAAAAGAATGATCAGAGGTACTTTGCTTATGTAATGTTATCTATTTAATTTCTCTTGTTATTAATAATACAGTGTCTTCGAACCTAGTGATTTAAAAATTATGCTTGTGGCATTCAATGGGAACAAAATACAACCCTGATTTTATAACAGCAGTCACTTTTAGAAGTATAAATGGATGTTTCCATAAAAAGAGGGCAGTTTATAAGGACTCATAGTAGAAATTTATCTATGGGTATTTTTCTTTAGAACAAGTGGTTTAATTCACACATCCAAGAAAACCTGGGGAGTTAATTGCAAATTTAGAATTGAACCTGGATTCAGGCCAAGGTAATATTTAGTGACCCACTGTTTTCTCCAATAGGTGACTAAGTCTCATTCTGTTCTATTTTTTAGCAAAAGCTTTTTGTAATACATGTCAGGCTTTTAACAACTGATCCACCTGCCTGCCCATTAGTTTCTCCAAGTGTCTTTGTGTATTGATCCTGCATTTGAGGATAGAAAAGTTCTGATGATTGTTCACATATAGTCAGCCTAGTTCCCATTCACCAGCATTACTTCTGAATGAGCTGTAAAGAATGGACTCTTCAGCTTTAAGCACTAGTTGACCAGTGCAATTTTATAGGTGTTTGCATACAATCTGCAAACCCAAAGACATGAAGAAATGAACAGAAGAAATAGGTTGTAGTTATATAGAACGAAAGAAAAAAACTGTTGGTTGTTAGAAGGTAATTGAGAAATTGTCTGGTTTTTGTCTTCAAATATTCTGCAAATGTGCATTCCAGTACTTGCTGTGTTTTCCCAAAAAATTTATGGGGTTACATCCTTCAAAGAGTCCTTTTCTCCAGTCCACAGTTTGCTGTGTAGAATCCAGTGGAATGTTCGGAGTTGTTAGGACTTAGTTTTCTCTTTTTTTTTTCTATAAGCGTTCATCTTTGCAAGGCAAAGAGCTCCCAGTCTGCTTGGCCTTGAGCTCAATCTCATGTAGATTCTGCATGTGAAAATCTAGTGTAAATAAGAACTTTCTAAGAACCTGAAGAACTGGGAAGCCATTGAACTTTTGATTTTGAGATGTGATGTAGCATATATTGTTTCCCACCAGCAGCTAAAATGGTTCTGTGGTGCCTGAGACTTGCAGGATGTTATTTCATTTCAGTTCTTCCCTCCCTTGGGGCTTCCAAGTATCTTCTCAGTGCAGTGACTGAATTCTGGACAAGACTGGAGTGCAGTTTAAGTGGGTTTAATAAGTGCTCATAATGGGGAGGTCCTGTGAGCCTCGTGAGTGCTCTTCAGGTGCAGCCAAATCAATTAGGTATCACCACGCACAATTCACTCGAGTGCACTGCTTTGATATACTCCAGAAAATACACTTTTCCAACCTCATTTCTTTCCTGTGGAAGGCCTGTCTTGCTGTAGGCATTTTCCCTATCTTTTCAGTGGAACTGCATTCATCAATGATGCAAGATCAAGAAATCAATGTATCAGTGTGCAAGTGGGCTAAATACTGTAAATTATCCATTAAGTTGTACCAATATCCACTTTAACAAAAAGGTATCTTTGAACAAGAATTAATTTTGTCCAATGTTATAACTTTGCAACTTCAGTGAAAAGTTGTGCTATAATAAAACCTTCAAAAACACTTATCCCCACTGATCAGGAGAAGAAAGGTAGTATTTTTCTTAGTGCATTTTAATTCTTTTGCTACTATCAAACAGTGAAAAGGGCTTGGGCACTTTATTACAGACCTCTTGGGAAACATGTACCTGCTTTTTCATGTTTTTATAGTGTGTGACAAAACAAGTGTAGAGAATTACATGTATATTAGTTCATTAAGTATGGATGGATCTTATGCTCTACATTTCATTGAATTGGGGTGGGATCTTAGGATATGTGCAACTTACAGTGAAAACAGAGTGTTTTCATGAACTTAACTGGGAATTTACTACAAATATTTAGGCTTAGTGTACTTTAATTATCCTGACATTGGCATTGCTGGGAGGTTAGCTATTCCTGAAGTGATGTAATTACTGGTAAAAAATATGATAAGTTCTCTGCTTTCCAAGTGATTGACCAGGATCTGTCTCAGAGGGATGCACTGTAAGGATTTTATACGGCTCTTTCTATTATTGCAAGAATTGGGAGAGCACAAACACAGCAACTGAACAGGCCTACAACAAATTTCTTAAGTAAAAATCAAGACCTTTTACTGACTATAAGAACAGATAATATGCAGAACATCATCATATGGAGCATGGACAAGGCAGGACAAGTTGTAAGCAAAACTGATCTCAAACTCTGAGTGCTGATTCCTTGAATGTTGTTTAAATACCATTTTCTGGGTTTGTTTTTTGTGTTTCTTTTTGTTACTGTTTGGGGTTTTGTTTGTTTTGTGATCTTTTTCTCTTTTGTGGTAGGAGAATTTTGAACTAAAAATTAAGATTATATATTAAAGTGCTTCTTTGTGCCTTTCTGTTTTTTATTAAGTGAAAAATTTGCCAAATACATTTCAAGAAAACATTTTAACTTTTCCTCTGTTTTTTAATGTAAGATAATGCCCTTTATTTTCATAGATTTTTTTTTTTCCTCCCTGCTTTTTATATGGACATTGTGAAAGGAACTGTAGGAAACAAATAGAATTAATTTTAAGTTTATAAACAGTATCAGTGACTGAAATATGTTTCATTTCCATTGTTTTCTAAAAAGAAGGTAAAAATTTACACAGGGTTGGTGCGCATACATCATATTTACCACTCAGAATGACATAAATAGTTTTGCAGAATCCAAGACTGTCAGGCATTATCTCAGGCCAGATTCTCAGATGAAAAGAAATGACTGAAAACAAAGGACTGCAGGGGGGAAAAAGACACAGACGCACTTTGGGTCAGTATAACTCGGCCAGCTTCAGTCACACGGTTAACAGCATTGCAGGTCAGACTTCTGACCAAGGGGGCATGTTCAGAAATCTTGAAACCAATTTCTCATAAACTGATGAATATTAGTAATAATATCAATAACTTTTAATTAATATTGAATATGAATCCTAAAGTGGATATGTGTAAGAAATAACCAAGGAAAAGTGGTTTGTTTTTCCTTTGTTTCCCCCACCTCTTTTATTTCATTTCTCAAGTTACTCTGAACATCAACAAACAGGTTTTGAATAGGCGAGTGTCCAAAACGTGGTACAGTCAGAAACGGGAGCTCTTCCTTTGCAGAGGGTTCTTTCTCCGTGTGGTTTCCCCCTGGTTACAAACTCCTGTCCCAGCCCCACCGTCCCTTCCAAGGGACACTCCCCTTCCTCCTGCTCCGCACGACTCGCACCAGCCGCTTTCGGCACAAGGTGCCTCTTGGCGGAGCTTCCCGACACTTGCGAGGATCTCCTGCTTTTCCCTTCCCAAGTTCTGTGTTAGCTGTTCCGGAAAGCCCTTTACCGGGGCGCTCCCCGCTCTGCCACCACCCCCTCTGGCGGGGACACTCCCGCACTGCGGCTCCGGCGGCGGGCGCATCCTCCGCTCCTGCGCTCGGGAATTACACGGGCAGCAGAGCGCTGAAGCGCTGCTTCAGGACCTTGGGCAGGGTCAGGGGACATTGTTGTAACATGCTTTCCATCGCGTTTGCACAGGCGAATATTTTTTCCTTCTGGTTATTGAAAAACATGTTTTGGTTAGTCAACTTTGTTTAGAAAGTCTTCTGTGAATATAATCCTTTATATTTTGCACTCTATGCCTTTGGATATGTGTTCTATTTTTCTGACTTTTTCAGAGGAATAGCTGAAGTGATAACAAACACTTACATTAAGTGGATTTATTTTTGCTCTCACAATGTGCATGCCAGCTGGTCACTGTATTTCTAAGCAGACTTTTTAAGTCAGCAGGAGACAAACTGTCCTAGAGCTGGCAGTATCAAAACCATCAAAACAGAAATGAAAGAATTGTCCTGTTCTGATTAATGCTGTATTCAGAACAGAACATTCTCCTGGTCTCTTTAAATCACATCAGTGGTCTGATCTGGCCATCTCAGTCTCTGTAAATAACACGTGTCCATAACATTAATAGGAATTTGAAGTCAAGAACTGAAGGAGCAAAAACCTTCAGTCTCTACACTGAACTTAACCTCCTCCTCCCGTATTCCAGATTTAGTCTGGACTCACCTGATCTACGGTCATTTTTCATGAGTGCTTTTCCTGTGAAATCATAGATATGCACCGGTCACGAATGGGGAAAGATGTCTTCAGGGAAGGTCGTGGCTGTAAGACCTTGTTTTAGCTTCTAAGACAACTAATCCAGCCTTCAATGTATTTTCTGTTTGGTCCTAATTAACTCTTGAGGCAGAGAACCTTTGGGAATGAGGTCCATGAGTCACTGTAGCACCTGCATTAATCAGCATTCATAGCTCCACTGCTCTCCCAGCAGCTGGCACTGTAAAAGCCTGTGCAGAAGGAGCATAATGAAATGCAGCCTGGTGGTCAAAGGCTTAAAATACTGTGTATTCAAGATTCACCAGGTCTTTTAGGTCTTCCACTGAAATGTGTTTCACTTACTGACCATCTAGATGTGACATGTCCTGAAACTTTTTGAACCTGCACAAAACAATGTTGCAGTGATAGGCACTGGGGCATGGTCTCTTCCTCTGTTGTGTAATCTCTTAGGAACATTTTCGGGGTTTTGGAGTGGGTTATTACCTGGTGGTTGAGAGAATGACAAGAGCTGAGAGGTAAGAGCTGTGTCATATGCCTTTCCAGCATATGATAATGACTGGACTCTGCGGTCCATGAACAATATTTTTTGTGCCCCCAGTTTGCAGGTATCCCATTTCCTCTCCATCATCATGAGTGTAGGAATGGAACGGGGGACCGTGGATTGCAACGGATAGCAGTGGCAGTGTGCCCTTCAGAAGTCTGCCTTCAGCTAACTTTACTGTTTTGTGCATAGCTCCCGAGTCCTGAAAGCCATTGTGGTAATGAAGGCACTTAGGCACACGGGCAGTCGGTAGAATTAAGGTTAAGTAGCCATGCAGTTTTTAAAGTGGGCTTAGTGTTGTAATTTGCAGATGCCCTTGGTAATGTTACCTGTTAACCCCTTTTCTGCATGCTATTTTGAAAATAGCTTGTCTTGGTATCTCAGTTTCCTTGTAGTCTGTGCATTTGTGTCATTTGAACTTCTTAATAGCGTACTAATGGTTTTTAATTTTATTTATAACAGTTTTATTTTGGGTGTAGCATAGGGTCAGTTTAAACTAAGTTCAAATGTGCATACAGTAGGTGAAGTCCTTAGCTGTCTCATTGACATAACTCCACAAGAGTCAGTGGCTCTTTGCTGGGGCTTCCACTGGAAAGGATAGCTGGGCAAGCCAGGGTTAGTGAACTCTTCTTCTGGAGTGTCCTCTTAATCCTCTTAGATTTCTATTTACCTTTTTTTTTTTTTATGAAGGTATTTCCCTCATATACTTATATAATAGCATTTCTCAAAAAATCCACTATGATCTAGCTACTTTTATCATCTGTTTCCAACACAAATCCTAGTTCAGTCTCTCAAGAACTGCCTTCTAGAAATATGAGTTTATGAAAGCATATACAAGCAAATCTTCTCAGGTTCTTTTGCGTTGTACTGCTGGGCAGCCAAGAAGGGTGCAGAAGAAAGCCAGTGGCCACCAAGTTGGGAAAAAATGTTTCTTTAGAACACCACACTTGCAATAATGTGTTGTGATTGCACTGTGAAAGTAGTCTTGAAAATGCTTTTTATTTAAGGCTCATTTTGGTAGGAAGATCAGTCACCTTGATCACACTAAAGGTACATAGAAAGTGTATCATAAATACATTTGAAACACACAGAAACACTGAAGTCTCTACTTTCTAGATGATTGCAGGTTTACAGTTCACTCTGTGTGCAAAGGCAATGTAAGTACTGGGTATCTTAACCAGCCAGACACCCTCTCTTTGGAAAAAAAAAAAAAAAATCACACTGTTATAGAAAGAGAAGAAATGAATAAAAAATGTGACATTTTGATTTTGTTTTTTAATACACCATTTTCATGAAAACTAAAATAATGATGATTGAACAGCAGCATTGTACACAGTTTAAATCCACCCAAAGATGAAGGTCAACAGTGGATTCTGAGATAAAAAAGACAGATTAAATATTTTTAACATATAATGCTGATAATGAAATCTATGAATGGAAACCTTTTCTGTATCGTATAATGATAACACATGACATTTTATTGTCCATATAACCTTTAGCTTTTCTGTCAATACTATTGTGCTGCACTGATTTCGGAAAAGGCATTAAACACCGTCAGAATGAAAGGCATGTTTTAATAATATAGCAATTATTATCCACTTATGATGTAGAAATATAATGGGCTTTTAATGTATTGAATCAAACCCTATCTGCTTCAATAACAGTGTTGCTAAAACCATCATCTATAATTTATTAAGAATGGAAGAAAATTTGATGTCAGGAATGTAAACTAAGCCCTGCAACAAACATTTCTTGCGAAGGCGCACAGATATTCACCAAATTATGACTGAAGGGTCCAAGTATCAGCATCAAGCTAGTGTTTGATGTTTATTTTTAACATGAATGCCATTTTTAGATTTATAAAAAAATAACTGATCAAACAGCAGCAACAGAAACCACATACTAGTGGTTGCATAAGCATTATTTAAGAGACATTCTGTTCAACAATCTCATAGGACTGTCCCTCTTAAAAAAAAACTTGTGATATAATTTCTAAACACAAAGTATGATCTCTGAATAATTAAACAAAATCAAGATTGAGTCATTCTGTCCTGTAGTTTTCCATTTTTAAAATCTTAGCTTCCAGTTTGTAATTTGTATGCCAGTTTGTAGAAGGATGTTGAATTGTTCTTAACTTGTAGGCTCAGCTTTGCCTAAGCAAATGTTTGTGACTACACTTTTTAGTATTCAGAATTATATGACTGTTCATCCCTGCAGCAGTGCATTGTGCAGCTTGTCTGATCTGTTTTAAGAGTTTTATTGAGAATGTGATAAACAGTGAGGACAAAATTACTTCTTGCCAGTTTAGATTCCGTTTAAGAAAACTTACCTGTGTTGCTGATGCCTCAGTCAAAACTATGCAAGTGCTATAATACAAGATATTATTTAAGAGACTGATTGCAATGGTCAGAGGAAACCAAAGTTTTGATAGCCATATATTTGTACAGACAAAATTGCAGCTTTGCTGTAAAACTAACGTCATGGCACTCTGTGTTCATTAAGCTATCATGACAGAACAGAATTCCTTTCGAAAATAAAGATCCAGATTCTGCAGTGACATGAACCCTAGGTGTTGCAGAAAACCAAGATCAATTACTGCTTCTTGTTTCCAACCTGATTTAACAAAAGCATAGAGTAGTAAGGCATTACTTTTAATAAGTACACATTTTTTATTGTTTTTCAGCATTGAAGAACATACTTAACAAGTGATCAATCAGATTTTAGAGTAACGTGCCAAAAGTAAAGGTAAAATCACAACAGAAGGCTCTCTCTTGCTGGTTGCTCTGATACCAATGAGGATGGTGTAAAAAGCAGTGGCAGGAAATGCCTCCAAGGGTTTGCACTAACTTTCTGTTATGGATGTTTTTATTATACTGCAGGATAAAGCTACAGTGACCTTGTTAACTTCACCTCTTATTCCTGCTGTTCATTTGAACATAATGGACAGGAACAGAGATTGCAAAAAACATAAGAGTTAGTCCTGATTTTGTCATCTAAGCTGTGTAGGTACAGGAATCTGCCAGAGCAAATCATCTTGCAAAATGAGCCTCTATGATATAACATCTGAGAGTATGTTTGCACAGTAATGTACCGGGGAAAAAACTAAGCTAGTGTTAAATGAGTTTCTAATGAGAAATAGTCCATCTGTGGCAGGATGGTAAATCATCCTCACTCAGAGCTGGGCTGTTACAAATTGGTTTCTACTACCAAAACCAGTCATTGATTATCTGTACTGTGCAGATGGGCAGGAGACCTCAGTGCTACGTGTGAGCTTGAGTCAAGGCTGCAGTGGTAGGCCATGTTGTTCTGTCCCCTGCTTCAGGGCAACCTTAAAGTCAGATTTTCTGAGCCAGAGCTTTAGATTTATCTTACTATACTTGGTCACTAAAGTGCAGACCTTGTTGAAATCATAGTCCCTCCTGACTTTGTTGTAGCTAGGTTTGAAAGTAATGATTTTTTGAAAAGTTTTGATTGAGCTTTCTATGACATTGATGCAACTAGTTATCTTGTGAAGCAGTTTGGAAGATGAGTAAACACTTATGAGAAGTTCTTCAGCGCTCATTAAGTTCCAGTTATTCGCCCTTGTCATTAACAATTTCTTGGATGAAAGTGACCTTCCCTCCTTCTGAGGTTTGGTGCTGAGAACATTCTGATCCCACCAGCCATGACTGTAATTCATGTACCAATTCAAATGTGTGAAATTCATTTTCAACTTGAATCAGCAGCTGGGGTTCAAATCTGCAAAAACAGGTGCTGCAAGGACAAAAGAGGATCATGTAATGCTAGATTGGCTCGAAAGATGTGTATCATCGATGAAATTATTTCAAGAAGTATTCTTTCTATTTTATAATGAGAGGTTTCGTACAGTCAATTTTAGTACATTGGAATTGACTGAACACTGGCTATACCTCAGATTGGAAAGAAAATAAACCAAATCTTCTATATACACTTACAAATACTAAATTGAAACATTTCAGAAGACACACAAGGTGCTTTTGTTAATCATTAGTTTCATTAATCCAATACAAATAGAATCTAAATCTGTGTAATAAGATGGTCATGTTAGTTTATCTTACTATTTTTATAAGGAGTTTACTTTTTAAAATCAGGTCAGAGCACTTGCATTAAGTTTCATTTTTGCAAATTGCCATGATAGCATCTTCAAGACAACAGTTAGTGCTGTCTTTTAACCTGACCTCATGGGCATCACGAAATGTACAGGTGTGTGCATGTATCTTTTTGGTGCACCAAACAGTTTGATCTTAACCTGGACCAATGATGTTGCTTCTACTCTGTAAAGGCAACTTCACTGTGAGTAATCTGTAATAGCCAACTCAGCTTTATCTTTATGAACAATTTTTATAATTGCCCTTGATTAATTTATGTACAGCCTGAGAAAATGTCTTGCTCATCTCTTAAATAAGCCTTTAAAATCTCTGAACAGCCTGTTTTCTAAAGAGAACAGTACCTGGCTCTTTCCTTCTTCTAATTGGCTTCTTTGGCTCTGAAACCTGCTCTCTAGAAATTATAGGGCCCTAAACATTCCCTTCCTTTCCTTGATAAAACAATAAAATATGAAATGGTAGAAAATGCAGTCTGGAACAACGTGCTCTTCAGAGAAGGATTTACAGTGTCCTTAAGAAGAGGCAGAGCGCATAGCTTATAGCATCACAAAGTCCAGGGATTCACAGTAATACCCTTTGTAAACATGAATAGAGGAGATTCATATGCAGATGATGAAATTATTAGAGAGGAGGAAAGTGTTCCATAGGAAGGGGATTTAAAAGATTGAAAGTGCTTACTTTGGAGAAAAAATGCAGAGGATAAAAATATATAAATAAAAAAGTAGTGCTGTAGAGGAGGTAATTACTTTTGTTATGTGCCAGTGATGTGTATTTCCAGAATAGAAGAGGGATTTAATGAACTTTAGAAAGGGACATGCTTAAAATGATAAATGTAAATCCTTATTCTTTGGCAAAAAGGTCTCAAGATAGTTGATTTTAGGATTGTCATACACTTACTGACTTCTAGACATAAGTTGATGTCAAAAAACCTGCAAGGCTGAAATCATTCACAAATGGTTCCCTTTTTTTGTTTGGTTTAAACTGGGATATTCACCCTTAGATTTAAAGATAAAGTCAACCATTTGTTGGCACAGGTTTTTTTTCCACTGAAGTGTTACCTTTGGAGGCAAGTCACACATATCGTTTTGTTCTGGGAAAAATAATTGTTGTGTTCCAAAGATATCCCTGTGGCATCCCTGCCAAGAAACAAATTCTCTGTGAGTATGCAGCTTGGTCGATTCACACATGAAAGCAAAGCTGCAAAGGACATATTGCAGTCCCTTTTCATCTTCAAATTTTCACTTGTTCATGTCCTTATGATCCAGGCAGCCTGACCAATTTTTGCCTGTTTCTTGCTAATTACTATGCACCTCAGATCCACGTGCACAATAAATCACTGCAGATGCTTACTGGAAGGTCAGCTCAAGGTAGCAGAGTGGGCTTTAATTGCACATTCTATGAGTTTTGGAGGTAGCACCTGAGTCGCAAAGACTTATAGCTGTAACACAATCAAATTTAAAACAATATCCATTTGAGGGGAAAAAAAAGAAAGAAACTATTTCTATCTGACAACAATTAGAATGGTAATTTTTAGCTTTAAACTTTTTGCTGTTTCAGTTCAGCGCTGTTAAAAAACCCAAACAACCAGAACCAAAAAATACCAAAAACTAGAACATTATTATAAAGTGACACATTTTTCCCAACTCTAAGATGTGTTTATTTTTTGTCAGACTAATACACTATTCACTTTCAAGCTCATACCAATCACAGAAAATATCATGCCTGTTATTCAAAAGCTGAAGGAAGACAAAAACAGTTCTGTAATCTTTAGTGATTGATGTTGCTTCTTCTATACTTTCAATGCAATCTGCTTTACAAATGAAGGCATATTAGTAAGAACTTAAAGGACTCAGGCTTTAAAATAAGTGGGTATGGTCAAAATATGAAATTTAATTAAAGCTGATGTAATTACTAGCTGCTGTAATTCTATTTGTTAGCAGGAAAACATTAAGGAACTATATTTAGCCAGACTGAGAAAATGTTTCATGCCACATGCCTGGTTAAAGGGTATAATGGGAATGGCTCATCAGACACTGGAGTGTTGTATCCCATAGCTGGGGACAAGTGAAGCAAGACAAGATAGTCTTTTTCGGCTTCCAAGGCCAAAGCTGGGTATTTTCCTGCAGTGCCAGATGCTATGGGTATTCAGAATATGGCTAAGGAGGAGCACATGGCTGGGGAACACGCTCTGCTCTCGCCAGTGCTTCTGAGCCAATAACTAAAGATTCTGTAGTACTTGTTCCCTGTGGGCAAATCTCTGATTGATAAATAATTTTTTCGTCTGCCATTAGTAAAGTAGTATTTAAAAAGAAAAAGAAGTTAGGCTTGAAATATCTCTGATATGTCCACCAGGCTCCAATAGTGAATGGTCATTATAATAAAAAATATATTTATATCCTAATCTTAGACTTTCTGCAGCCCAGGACAAACAAAACTTGGTTGTGAGATCTGTTCCCTGAAAAGCTGCCATTTTGAATGAAGTGTTTCCATTTCAGAGTAACCAATCCTTTATTATCTTCAAAATTTCATTTTTGAAGGAAATAAATTTTAAGTGGTTTGAAATTCTTGAAATCAATGAGTTTAGAAGTCCAAATTGAAAGTTTCTGGCTTAGCCATAAAGATGAGCTCTCAGATGTCTCAGACTGATAAAAACTGCAAGATTTTATAGTCATGGCTGGACAGGAAGATTAGTAGCTTGAGAAGATTTTCAGATGCAATGCTGCAAAGCTAAGAACGAATCCTGTGAATCCTTGGTATAGCTGAGACCATGGCAGCTAACGAGTTCACACCTGCCCAGTGGGGCTAATGAACGTTAGGAATTCTCTGCGTGCTTTTCTTCCCTAAATCCTTAAGGTTTCTAGGCCTTCCAGGCAGCAGGAAACTTTTGAAGCTTCATGGGCTACCAACTAAAGGTAGGGCCAGAAAGGGGAGTTGTTTTGTGCCATGGACCTTTGAAGAAGTGCTCTCTCCAACAAGAATTCTGTCCTTTTGTCAGGAGCACACAAGAGCTCGTTCCTGGTGCTGTGTAGGAGCATGAGGGACCAAACCAGGTGTGTGTGGTGGGGATGCTCAGTGGCTGCCCCCTGTTATCAGTCCCACTTTCAGGACTGTGTCTGTCTTACTTTGGTGACGTGCACTTGTTTTATCTTGTATCAATTTAAATGAAGGTGCATTTTGACAGAGAGATTTCAAATGGTAGCAGCCACGCATTCAAGGCTAACAGGTTAGAGACATCCCATTGAGGCAAATATATCAAAGTTAATTTAATTTTCTCTTGCTAGAGAAACTGTTTAGGCTCTCAAATCCTTGCTGCAGTGCTACTTTTTAATCAGGTAATCACATGAGCTTCAAGACTACAAGAACTGAAAACTCTATAAAGTGCTTAATATGAGTAATATTTGTGAAATCGATTGTGGTACAATAACTGTTACAGGTCTCCTTTGAATATCTTTGAAGCTGATAGGATTTGCATGTAGATTTATATTCTCAAAGTAATGTCAGAGCTGATGTTAGAACTCCAAACACACTTTGTGATAAAACTTTGTGCAAGTTTGAAAATTTAAATTTGAAAGGTAATCCTGTCCATATGATCCGCTTAATCCCCACTGTATGAAGAGCTAGAGGCACTCCCTGGGCCTGTAATTACTTCAGGGGTGTGAAACTGAGTCTAAGATGAGTATAAAAATGTTCCAGTCTTCTTAGGAATTGTCCCAAACACTATAAATCAGTATTATAGATGGTCTTATGCATGGACAGTGCTCTCTCCCAGGAGGCACTGGACATGACAGCAGTAAAGGTGATGGGAGCACCAGTTGGGGCATCTTTCCTCCCAGGGCCGTTGCAGTGGTCTTGTCATCAAGACTCCTCACTTTCTCCTTGTCCAAATGCTGCAGGTGACTTCCTTGTGGAGCCTCATACCTCTCTGCAAAAAACCTTGGCTGACTAGAATCAAATGTAGAAGACAGTATATTTTTCTGTTCAATATGGCTCCTTTGGAAGTATTTGTTAATAATGCATTATGTCATGTTTCCTGCAGATGTCCATTTTTAACATACTTTGTTATGAGTCACTTTTCTCAGTGTTTTAGATCTTGACTGTAGTTTTCTATTTATAGGTGAATTCCCTCAAGGCATTAACTATTTCTAAAGAAATTTTTCTTTCTAACACCCTTCATACATTTTACAGAGATATGTTTTTCTTAGTAATCTATTTGAAAAGCGTTCCATACTAAAATACAGAACAACCAAGAATATTAAAAAACAGTCTGATGAATGCTTTTCTGAATTGAAAAACTGGATCATAGATTTTACATTTTCTGCTTTTTGTTTTCTAGTCCCACTCCTTTAGGTGCAAGTTTGTAACGCCTCTAAGGGCTCCTCAGGAGTTAGCCCTTTACCTGGTTTTGTGCCAGTTAACTCTTACATGCTGGCAGCTCTTGCTTGAGAAGTTATCACTAACATTCACTGTCATCATTAGGAGACAACTTGAAACTGATTGGAGTGTTTGTCACATGGTGTTGTTAGCACTCTCAGCTGAACTATAAATCATCTTAACTGACTCATGCTTTGTCACCCTCAGAAGCCTGACCCTTATTTTATTAATCCGCAGGAGAAAATACATTAGAGCAGAGTGAATCAAAAGAGTAATAAATTGTCAGAATAGTTTTTAACAGACATAGCTGTCTTCAGAGAACTGGGTAAATTTGAACTGTAAAAAAATCAGAGAAGTTTTGTATATGGAATCTAAGGAAATAATTCTTTCAAATTATAATGTGTGGTTTCATAAATTATATTAGTTAATCTACATAACTTGTAAAGCGACTCAGGTTGTCTTCCCCAGCAATCAATCTGATTATATTCCAAAATATACAAATGGGATTTATGCTTTTAGTTGTTCCATTGCAAGTAGGAAGATTTACATTCTTTCCCTGGCTCTGTGCTCCTCCTTAAAATGGTATCCCACATAAGTACTGTACTCTTTGTCATATATACAAAAAGAAGAAAAAGGCAAAAACCTAGCAAAGTCCACTGGCAGAAAGATCTGATCCCAGAATGAGAATTTTAATTAAAAATGTCTTTCTTTTTGTGTACCTGTCTTGTCATACATCCTCAGTTCCTAAAACACAAAGGAAATTCTGTGAAACTGCTGAGTAGCTATAGTTGAAAGTCCAAGAGAAATTCTAAAGGCTCATGGGCTATCAATTGTAAATACACATAAAAACAAAGTGTCTGTTGGCCTGCTATAGTCAGAGTTATTCCACTGGGGATAAAAAAGGGACTTGGAGATGAAAGGAATTGGGTTGCCTCTTCCTAATGCCCTCCTGTGAAATACCTTCTAAACACAGCAGCAGACCAACATTAAGGCAGAAAACTGCATTTGTTTCAGTGTGTGTATGTATAACAAAAAAACTCCAACCTAATCTGTAATGAATAATTGAACAAGAAAATGTGAAATGCTATTAGCTGCAGAATTGTGTTACTGGAATACAAGACACAAAAAAAAAAAAAAAGCAAAGGCTAAAAATATTTTCTGGGAGTGTTCTCCTAAGTGGAATTTTGCCAGGTTGGGAACTATAAAGCAGTTATTCTGCATTAAGACTCTTCTGACTGATGTCCATTCACAATTGTACAAGCTGGTTGGTCAAGAAGGCACTGCCTGTAAATGACTACAGCTATCAGTCTCGCTGTTTCCCAGCAGACACGAGGTCAGCATGTCCCTTAGGTCATTGATTAGTGAATCAGAGCAGGGTGAAGTTACGAAGTGTGCCTGCTGGTAGACAGGAGAAATGGCAGTGTGAATGCAAGCTGGGAATTTAAACTTGTTCCTTTCAATTAAGTTAGTTGGTTTCTTTCAATTGAGTTAGAAACACACACAATCTGTTAGAACCTCTCTGCTGAGAACATAATAGCATAAAGTGCAGTAATTTGATCATTTGTGGTCATCTGAACACCCCAACGTTTATCCCTTGGGCAATTCCATGAGTTCCCTGGAAGTACTCCAGGGAGCGATTAAGCCCTGTGCAGAGGGAAATAGCAAACGGCTTAGACACGAGTTTGCTTACACTGTGTTGGTATCAGAGCAGCTTTAATGTTGACAAACCATATTCTAAATATTTTCATCTAGTTAAATTGTCAGCTGCTGTTTTCAGACTCAGGACTGGAATCTGTAGTCTTGAAGCTTGTGTATTGCAGCATTACAAGCAGTTGAAACAATAGCTTCAGAAAATGTGCACGCTTTCAGCTGTAGACAAGATTTCTTATGTCAGTTTTGTGTTTAACTGGGTTTAATTAATGTCCACATACTGGATAAAACCAGTAATTTATAATAATTACTGTTGTTGTCTGATAAAGATTTTCTTTTGCCTGCAAATCATTTGTATAGACAAGGCCATTTCTGGAAAAAGTGAGGGACTGCCCTGAATCTCCGTTACCGAGGAGACTGCTGGAAGAATGGAGCAGGGCTTGGTAGGAAGTTAGCATTAGTCATTAGCAGCACTGGGAAGTCTGAAGACCATCAAAGGAAGTTACAAAGGGGAGTAACTGAAAGTAAACACTTCCCCTCTGAGGTTTTCAAGCAGATTTCTGAAGAATTTTTATTAACTCTAAAGGTTTTGTTTATTATATGAATTACTCTTTTACAGTAAAGGTATTCTGGCCTATTCCATCACATCATCTTTTGACTGAGATAAGCAAACATTCTTCAGACTTCTAAAAAGCTGCCGAATTAAACATAAACATGTTGCTATATGGTAATAATAAGTTTATTATAGGTAATAGGTGAGGAGGGTGAATAAAGATGCAGTTACACAAAAGCTGTAAAACTCTAATAATATAGCTGAGATTTTAATTATGAATGAGTAAAACTGGCACAAAGTGCCCTGAAAGAGGAGTGGCAAAGTACAGTTAAAAAGAGTAGGTCTGAACAGTTAAACTGAGTCTTTCAACCACCTGTACAAAGTATTTTGGGCAAATATGCCAGAAGGTAATGCAGCATTTCCAGGGAGCAGCTTTTGGAATCTGCTTCATTTCATCTAATTTAGCAGATGAAACTTTTGATGTGGAAATAGCAGAAAGTTTATATGCTCCTAAAGGAATGAAATTTTACTTTGGGAAATAGGGTATAAATACTCGATATGAGGAATTGAGTTTAGTCAGTGCCCAGAATACACTAGCTGGTGCAAACGTGGTGAAATGACGGACTGCAGCTACACAATTTCAATTATTCAATTCCTATCCTAACAAACAACCCTGTTAAAAAGAGGCTGAAACAGCAGCCTCATTGCTTCAGGAAGATGTCAGTGCATTTTACAAAAATTCAGCAAACAGCCTTTGTTAGAATGGCCTGTGTAAATGTGAATTTTATTCAACCTATTAAAAATATTTCATAGAGTCAAGCAATAGTTAAGGTCCCTTTATACTTCCTAGGTGAAATCAAATAACAGTGTATCAGCATGAAGAATACTGACTGTGTATGATTAAACGTAAAATTAGGGTTTCAAAAACCAAGTCCATGTACAGCAGTGCTGTCAATGCTGCTAGCAGTGCAGTAGTCTCCTTCTCTTTCTTGAATTCTATTAACTTAAATGGGAAAGTGGCAGTTCACACAGCAGGAAAGCCAGATTGTACTATAAATAGGATTATAGTTTTGTAAGAAGCTAACCGTAAAAATCAGTGAGGCAGAGTTCCCATGGCACATGGAGAAAAAGGAAACCTGCAACGGCACAACTTGTTCGGTTGAGAATTTGGTTCTGTTACGTCCAAATAAACTACATCACTGTGGAAAGGAAATATATTCTGGAACTGATGAGGTCAATACCAGTTCTTGGTGACTGTAAGGCAGGAATGATTCTACCACCAGATTTGAAAGGCAAGGTGCACTCAGGTGCTTATGCAGGTGCAGCCTGCTAAGTGTGTGTTACAGAGCTCCTCTGTATTCATGCAAACATGGTTAAGTAGAGCAAATGCAAGTGCTGCTATACGTGTTGAGGTCAGCTTCCCAAGCTGGTTCTACTCAGAGATAAAGGGATGGAGCAGTTATCCATGTTAAAGGGGAAAGCAGAGAAGTTAAATGTTCTTATGCCTAAAAAGAAGAATTTGTTTGGTTTGTTCCTAAAAGGGGGCCAAGTGTATTGCAGGCTCAATGTGAAGATATACTACACAGAGCAAAGAGATCAGTAAACCTGAAGAGTAATAATATGGTAAAGGTCGTGGTGGCATCCCTGAGCAATTAAAAATGATGGTTTGCAGAATGGAGTCTAGAACGTGTATATACAGTACACTTATAGACTGCAGCTATCTGTTGGATTAGGTAGCAAAACTACTGTCAGAAATAATTCATAAAGTAAAATCTAACTGATTGCTGCTCCTGTGTTGCAAGAGTTGCCCATGCAATAGCTGAGGAGATGTGAGGTAGAGTAGAACTGAAATGATGTACTTATTCTCTATGGATCCATAAGGTAACAGGCAGCAGAAAAAAGATGAATGTATACTGATCCTCATGCAGTTCCATAGCATTTCCCAGAGATCCCTCCAAACAAGCAAATTGTAGAAGCTCTGACAAGGACAGCCATAAAAAAACCCCAAAACATTACCCAGCAGTTGTAAAGTGATAAAACAACACCATTGCTCTGCACAGTTTGCTGCTCTTGTCTTCTCTATAGGTTTTATTCTTAGAATTTTACTGTTTCTTTATAACACACCAGGCACAGTACTAAATGGTGGAATTTTTTCTTGATACATTGATAAGCAGCAACATATTCAGCATCTCCTGATGGAGGTTGTTGCTGAGGAAGTATTTAATTCTGGTCCCTCTGGAGCTTCCAGTCACTGATGTACCAAATACAGAGCTCTTGCTTTTCTTCTTTCCAGTTCTTGAAAAAGATGGTCTTTTCTTGAAATATCAGTGCACCAAATACTTCTTAATAGAAGGAAAAATCATTTGCAAGAATGGACGTGTGCCAGCTTCTTATATTCCAGTTTCTTACTAATCCTGTTGGAGACCTCTGAGAAGCTCCATGTTCTTAATGACCTTCTTAAATAATGAAAAGCATTTGATATTTGCTTTTTTGGTATCCACACAATGAGCAAACACCAAAAGCTTTTCAGAAAGGATATGAAATGAAAGGAAGCTTACAGGAAGCCTAGAGAAAGATAAGTTTCAAGTCTGTGATTTATTCCTTTGAAATATCATCTGTTCATTTATCACAGAATATTTTTCTTTTATGTAAAAATTACAACCTGTTTTAGACATCCCTCCTGTCCTTTTTCTAATTCTTGTAGGTCTTGCAGCCTAGTAGTAGGGAAAATATAACCACTTTCAAACTTTTACCACTGGGAAAGTGAATTTCCACATCCATACTGCCTCTGAAATACTTTTCAGATCACTTAAATGAAGTTCAGTGAGTCTTAGACATGTGAATTATTAGAGGAAGATCTTATTGACCTTACAACTGAAACATGACGTAAACCGTGTATTGGTTAATTCTCTGATTTAAAGGAGGTTGGGGCTGATCTCATGGAGCTGTGTGCCATTTGACTGATTTAATTATCAAGCTATAGGAAATTCTTGGATTAGGAGGAATATTCTTGCCAAGGTAAAGCCAAGATTGACTTTGAACTGCAGTAGTTAAACTGCTTCCTTGAGCAAGGGGAAACTGGATTTTCACCCTTGTGCCAATGAATATTTATACCAAGTGGAACAGAATCAACAGGAGTAAATTTAATACCTTCCATTTTGGGATACGGCTGTGTGTGTGTTTTAAAACAAGTATGTTCCTACAGCATCCAAAGGAAGAAGGTGAAATCAGGGTTGCAGAGGATCCAGGCTTTGACTCGCATACCAAGTGACAAGCACATAATCTCTCTTTGTGAATCTAAAATTAATGATTTAGAAATTTCTATCAGGTGAACTTTGAAGCCCAAATCCTGCTTACCTGAAAAGGAAATGAGGATCCTAGGAGATGAAGTTTCCTGAAAATGGTACTTACATGTGTAAGTGGCCTTATATTTGCAAAATACTCTACCTGCATGATAATTTACTTTAAGTAAGAGATTAGAAAAGAAATTAGAAGATGGTGACTTAGAAGTCTTAAGAACTAATAGTATGTAAACTATTTTAAACTAAATTATATATGTCCTGAAGTTAGATTTCTTCAAAATTCATTCAGAGTTACAAATCACTGCTGGAGCACATTGAATCTATTCTATCAGTACTAACTCTTGTAGAACATATAATAAATTGTGAGTGCCAAGGTATTTATTTGAAAACATTTTTCTTGATGTCATGCTAAGAAAGGCTATAAGAAATGAAACAGAAGGCAAACACATATACCTAGGAGTTCAACAGGCTGCTGGCTGTAAAGGAGGATAAAATAAAATGTTTTGATTTCCTATGAAACATTACCACCACTTCACACTTATTCAGTAGTTCAGGAACTCAGCCAGCAAGTGGGACATGGGTGATCAAGGTTCAGTGGGCACTTCAGATGATAAAGGAAAAGGTTAACAAGTTATTCTCAGTGGTGTTGAAGACTGCTGTTTGTACCTCGCTTTTCCTTTTCAAACAGCAGCAGCTTCACAGCATCTGGAGTAATGGCATTACAGACTACACTACTATGAAATAAATAAATTAAATCATATGGGAATTTTTCACTGCATATGGTTTGCCAGAGGAAATTGTCTCAGTCAATGACCCACAGTTTATTTCAGAAAAATTTGACATGTTGTTAGGTCTAAATGCAGTGAAGTATGACAAAGTTTCTTCATTTCACGAAGCATCAAATGAAGCACCGGAACTTTTTTTTTCCAAACCATTAACCAGACAATCTCACTAACAATACATTAGCAGACAACTGGTTTTGGTTCCTTTTTTTTTTTTTTTCTTGTACAAAAAATTCTTCTGTATGTCACAACAAAGGAAAGATTTAGCAATTAGTTTTGAAATAGACTGAGAAGTCCCAAGGCTTGTCCTGTTTCCTTAACGTAATGCTTGGTGCCTATTTCACCTGGGGGAACACTGTATATACCGAGAAGCCTTTCTGGCTGCAATCACAAAATACTGGCCTTGTTGAAGCTCAGCCCGTTGCCTGGAGGAGAAGGGATAGTTTTCTTTCCTTTGTCCACTCATGCAGGTAAAATTCTTAAGAATTTGAAATTTTGAATAAAGCAAAGAGGAAGCAGAGCTGAGAGTAACAGCTATAATGAGCAAACAGTGCTTCTTGCAAGGCTCTGAAGAGT
Organism: Anabacerthia variegaticeps; assembly: GCA_035583185.1. Taxonomy (NCBI): domain Eukaryota; kingdom Metazoa; phylum Chordata; class Aves; order Passeriformes; family Furnariidae; genus Anabacerthia; species Anabacerthia variegaticeps. Next base: position 23,175,030 of record JAWWEW010000006.1, on the reverse strand, counting down.
TTGTTTTCCTGCTTTTTCATTTTGACCTGGGGAAGTTCGTGACATTGCTGTTCAAAGTTATCACAAAGACTGAAATAAATGAGAAATAATGATTCATACTGAGAACAATGGGACTGTAGTGTCCTATAGGAATGAATTGCTCAACTTACAATCAGGATATTGATACCTGACTGACTTGTCTACCACTAATTTATTATGTGGCTATTTTTATTCAAAATGCTATAAATACTTTTGTCTTCCGTCTTATTCTTGTTACTATCTGATTAAATTGAATGGCAGCAAAGATTGGTTCTTACTCTTTGCCCAGGTGCTGTACAGTACCATGATATCACTAAAAGGTCCTAATAATACATTAAATAACAGGGATTAATACTCTTTCCAAACAAAAATTCAAGGCATGAGGAAATTAAATCAACTCACTTAAGGCTTTTTAAATTGCAAATTTGTTTGGGAAAAAGTTTTGGGTGAATCTAGTAGAGCTGAGAAACTAGATTTTTGGAAATGAGAAAGTAGGCCTCACAATGTGAACTATCATTAATGATATATAAATATTTCAGAGGTACAATTTAAAATGTGAGGCTTTATTTTATTTTCAGACCTTTCATGCTTTTTTTTTCTCGTTCTTGCTTTTTTTTTTTTTAATGTCTTTACTTGTGAGTGGATTTTTTCCTTGTATTTTGAAATTGCTTATGACTTGCATGACTCAGCAGTAAAAGAAAAAAGTCTGTTAATTTTAAGCATTGCAGGTGGGAGTTTCTCATCTGGTTTAGTTTATCATAACTACACTGAAGTGAACTTACCTGGGGTAGCTTATACTAAGACCTACTACCCCCTGTGTTTCAAAGGCGATGTTTTCCTGTGTGTTGAGGGGTAGATTTGCTGAGGGAGGCTTTCACAGAGACCATGGCCAGCCTCCTCGCCCTTTCTCCCAGGTGTGGCACATCTGTTCCACATCACACGATGCAGCTGCACAGCTCTGCACAAACTCCTTTCTCCTCTGCCTTCGTCCCTCACATTCATATCGCAGCTGTATCTGTCAATAGACTGAAATCACTGAAAAGCTCAGGGTTATTTTTAATAGGTTTTTGCCAAAGGATGCGTTTGAAAATCATCTCAGTCTGGCTGTACTTTGACAACAGACAATTCGGTCAAAGAACCATGTCTGTGTTCTTTGTGGAGAACTATCACTGTAAAGTGCAGTGCTGGTGGTGGGGGCACCGAGGAGATGGGCTGAAATGACAGTGTCATGAACTTGCCAACTGATTCTTGCCAGCCTGCTGGGGTTCTGGCCAAACCCTTCAGCGTGATGGACAGGACAAGTACAGATGAAGCCTTTGCCCTCTTGCAGCTACAGAATGGCTGGTGCTGAATAGAAATGACTCCCAGGGCAGTGTATTACTTATACTTTAGAAGAAGAGCGGAGCTGTCTCCAGGTTGCTTGTGGCCCTTTGAATAGGTGTTCACAACAAACATGCATATCAATAAATGTTGTTTGGATTTTTTGGGTTTTTTCACCACTGCCTCCTAGTCACCAAATATGGAAATTGGGTGTTTACTTTGATGCTGTTTGCTTTGATTTGTGGATTGTTATTGTTGGGGGTCTTTTTCCATACTTGTTACCTCATTACTTATGGCAACTTCAGCTTTTGTGCATTTAGTTCTATCTGTTTTCATGGTCCATTATTATTTTTTTTTTTTTTTACACATATTCCTCTCTGTGTGTTGCATTTAGAAAATGCAGTTCATAGAGGCCATTTCAGGATACACTTGCTCAGGCCAAAAAGTTCTAAGATTGAATCACAACATTTCAAAAGAAGCCCTTTTCTCCATTGTTGAAGTAGTGCAGGTAAATAGACTCAGAAGAATACAGCCCTGCTATATTATAACATTTAAGAACTTGTAAAGAAAGAATCATAACTTTATAGTACATCTTGAACTTCATTTAATTGAAATAATTCATTGGGGAAAACAGTCATACTTCAGAGATTTATTTATACAGAAACTAATTTAGTACAATGCTGAGATTAAAACTTCCTCTCCTTTAATCTGGGCATGTAGTTTCTGTTGATATTAGAATAGTGTGTGCATGAACAGGCGGCCTGTATCCCACAGTGTATAATTCCTGTATTCAAAATCATTCTTCTCCTTACAAAGGATTTCATTATTAGGATTGTTCTGAATTCTGTATGGTTTGACTTCAGCAAACAATGTTGGATAGTACTTGGATACTATTTAGAAAAGGAAAGTTACAAGAAGTGATTGAATAAATAGAAGATAGTCATTCTATATGTAGGACCCCTGTTAGCTTCCTTCCTTGCAGTATTCTCTAAACTCACACTAGTGTATTCTGCGGAAGAATCACTTTATCCGTGTTTTTTCTACTTTTTCAGGAATTAGTGTTTTAATGTTTTCTTATTACGTTCCAGTACTGAATAGTAAGAAGATGATTCAGGTCAGAAAGCGGCAAGTCTCTTGTCCAAGACACTGCTCAGAGCAGGGTCAGCTATGGGCTCAGACTGGTATAACTGGGACTTTATCCAGACACATTTGGAAAATTTCCAAGGATGGATGCTGTGACAGTATACATGGAAACATCCTCATGATAGGAATATCAGTGTGATAAACATATGCTCTGACTGGTACAGACTGCCCAGAGGAACTACACCTTTGGATCCCCACACTGGAAGGTCCTCGCCTGCTCTGAGGTGGGTCTGCTGGGAAGTGGTTAATCAGTTGGTATCTTCCCAGGGTGCTACAGGTGATCTGACCTGTGTGAATCACGGGCTGTTGTGGCTGTACTGAAATGGGACGAACTAGACCTCTTTATCCCGTTAAAGATCGGGTCAATTAGCATGGAGTTAGGCTTTTTAGTCACGAGGTACATGTCATTTTGCAAAGCGCCAAGTGGTTGAATTGATTGGGTTTGGCACTTAAACTGCCAGGAGGAAGAGACAATTTTCTTGTGTGCCTCATGAGGGCATATTATACTTGACAAGCAAATGTCAATACTATTATAAATACCAAAACAATCCTTATGCAGAAAATGTTTATAAAATATATTTACATTAGCGCTAATGGCAGTAAAAATGAAGATAGTGATGAACACAAGCTCCATCTGTAACTGTAAAAGAGTAGCTGTATAGATTGGCACCAGTTCAGCTATCTTCAGAAATTTTATTTCTTTCATTAAGGATGCCAGAAGCAAAGTCAGTAGAAATATTTACAGTTTTATTTCAGAGCAAGATAGCCTCACATTGAAGATGCTTTTGTTCCGACTGAAGCGTGAGGAACAACAGAAGTTATTTAAACTTGCTCATTTCTAGAAATTAAATACCTGATTCTCTTGGAGATATTTCAAGCTTTTATTAGGGTAAATTCCAAAGCTAAACATTTCAGTACTGAGTTCTGCAAGTCTTTGTCTTCGTATCTTCATTCTCTTACTGCTTAACTTGATAGAGAGCTGGGTCAAACATTTGTCTCATTTACAGTAATGGAGTTCACGACTGTTTGTTTTATGGGAAACTAGCAAAACCCTAGTATAGCACCCAGAAAGCAAGTCAAATAGCTAGAAATAATAGCAAATGGAAGTGCCTGCTCTGTGCTGCATTGGAAAGATACAGAGCGATGGTGTAAGTTACTGACTGGATTGTGAATAGCAGGCATTACAGTGCATTGTTACACTGGCCTTTGAAGCAGCCATGGATTTTTCAAGCTGTGTTTATTTTGCTTTTTTTGCATGCAAGCTGCAGTTCACTTGAAAGGTAAATAAAATTATGAAGTGTATTTGCTGTGAGGGGAAGAATGCGGGAACGTAATCACCACTACCTGAAACATAGACTCTGTGTTTCTCAGCTGATGTGTTACTGAATAGAATGGCCAGACATTAGCATTTTTAATGTCCTCTAAGAACATATGACAAATGTGTCATGAATAATTAGATATTACTAACTACTGAACAGTGCTTAATTCACTTACCTGCCGGTACATTTGCCCTTTCTATCTGACAGCTCAAGTTGAATAAATGCTGTCTCTGGCTCTGAACCACCAGCTGTATGGGGCACAAAGGTCATGCTTTCACATCATAGACTGAAAGCTCTTTACACTGAATAGTAATGCAGCTCCGGAGTCTGTGCTATTTGAACAGACCTGCTGGTGGTAGAGCTGGACTTTGCTCTCTGATTACATGGTGTGTGAGCCCATGGTTCTACTGGTGGTGAGGCATGAATTAATGTCAACCAACTAAGAAAGTACTTTCTCAAGGGTATACATCCACATCTCTAACTACATGCCAAGAAACTTCTTCTTACATAATCAACAATGCAATGGCCAGGTCCTCAGCTGATGAGAATTCCATTTCATGGAAGAAACATAGACTTAGCTGACTGCATTGTCTGGAGGAGTGTACTGAACCTATACATAATGCTATAAACAATCTTAAAAATATTGATGGGACTGTAGGGGATGTGTGTGTTTTGGAAGATTTTGCTGCATTTGTTTTAAATTTGTAATGCCAGGTTTACAATTCTGCATGGCTTAGAATACTCTTCACACATATCTGTATGGCTACACTAGCCAATGAAATCAAGTTTACAGCTAGAATAGAATTGATTACTTTAGCGTCCTTTGCCAGTGTTGTCAAAGATTTACATTTTAGGTAGAAAATAAGGTCATACTGATGGCTGAGACCCTGGTCCAAATGCCATTGAAATCAATGGAAACTTTCACACTGACTGCAGAATATTTAAAGGTCAGGCTCTGAAGTCCAGCTTCTCCTGCTGGAATGCTGCCCAGCACTCAGGGCTGGCCACTGAACAAATAGGCACGGAAGGAAATTCACATCCTAATAGGCAGTAGTTCTTTAACTGTAAGGTTCCAAAGGAGGCAACATTTGCTGTAAACAGTGGAAAAAAGAGTAGGAAAAGGTTTTTTTTTTTAAAAAAAAAATATAGGTTAATGAAATTTTTTTAAAAAATATGGTACGGTGTGTTTGCGGTGATTAAAGGGGAAACAGAGAAAAAACCTCTTAGGAAGAAAGTAGATTGTATAGATGCTTTAGGCTGCAGAAAGTCTCATTGTGCAACCCATTCTATGCCGAATTCCATAAATGAAAACCAATGTTGCTAAATTGGAGGAAAAGAAAAAGCAAGATGGCAGAGTCATCCATGCAAAGACCATGACAGAGACTTTGTGGTGTCTTATCGCATCTTCCACATCAGTGAGAAAGCAATTCGCAATCATTCCAGAAGCTAAACCTGATTCCAAGTGCAGTGAAGTTGGTGCTGTGTTACAAAGGTCCCATGTCCTTGGGGGAGCTGTCTGGTAGACTTCGCCTTTCTCGGCATGTATTGTCTCCACTCTTTCATTGCTGCTTGGCAAAAATGCCTTGTGCATGTGCTTGAGACATGCATTTTCCTGCTAAGATGGGATGGAGCTTTTGAATCTGAACTGAGGAAGCAGGAATTCAAGCAGCCTTGAAATGGGCTTCTGATCTTTCTGCTGCTGGGATACCATGCAGCTTTTTCTCTTCAGGGGGGCAGGTCCATAGTAAGAGAAACAGTCTGATGAAATGTGTTGCTGCTTACTTGTTTTCTAATTTATATGAATGCACTTAGAACTCTCATTATATGTAAATATTTATGTTATACATAACTGAGGTTGTACTGGTCTTGATCAAAAAAAAAATATTCCTGAGTTTTTCTTCCCATCCACTTAGTGATTGACTGTCTCAGGAGTATTTAAGAAATTGGAAAAAAAAACTCTTCTTTTTTTTTTTTTTAAATTTATTTTCTTAAGTCTGTGAAAATTTATTTTCTTAAGTCATCTACCCCCAGGATTAGGTGGTACACATTTTTTTTTGATTTTAACTGAAAATTTGGGAGATACTGTGTTTTTCTTATGAATATGTGAAGTACAGAGAGCAATTGTAAAAACTATTTCATATCTTGTTATATTAAAAAAAATCACTGAAAAAAATTTATC